>BTPG01000001.1:315097836-315177836 GCA_036245525.1 Semisulcospira habei | reverse complement strand
CTCATACGAGGTCCAGTCGAACACCAGGGAACAATCTTGTTGTACCTATGCCTCGACTGGACATTTATATGTCGTCATTGTCCTATTCTGGTGCAAAGTTATGGAACTCTATTCCTGCGGATGTTAGAGCCGCGCCATCGCTTAAAACTTACAAGACCAAGCTGCTCAAACATCTAGACAAAACTTAATTTTTCCTTTTATTTTTTATTATATTTTTATTTTTACATGTAGCACTTCATGCCTTATGCGGCATTTCACGGATAGTCTGCATTCCCTTCTAACATTTATGAACGCATGTAATATACCGCTGGCATTCCAGCAAGCCGCATTATGTAATATCCATGACCCCATGGACTCGGCTGGCCAGACGGGATGCCGTCGATAGACACAGCATTGGGTGCTCCCGCCGCGTGGCAGTGCTGTGGTTTCTTCGCGTCGACCCGCGCGCGCGGTGGTTGCGGGATCGCTATACCTTTTACTGCAGACTCAGTAGCTGTGCGCGGTTTAGTGGCGCGAGCCGGAGGCCGCTATCGCGTGTGTGTGCGGTTGTGTGTTTATCTGTGTGTGTGCAAGTGTATGTGTGTGCACGCGCGCATCCCTACGTGCTTGCGCGCGCACGCGTGTGTGTGTGTGCCAGTGTGTATGTGTGTGTGTGTATGCCTGTTGTATGTTTGTTGGAGTGAGCCGTGTTGATCATAATTATGATGAGAACAACAGCGGGTTTATGTACAAAATCCTTTATACTTTTTATAATGCTGTAGTATAGTTTTAAGTGGTAGAATGCATGTTTACATGATATATTGATGTGTCTGTATCGGTGTGTGTGTGTGTGTGTGTGTGTGTGTGTGTTGTGTGTGTGTCAGTGTGTGTGTGTGTGGAGGGTTGTGCAGGCTTGGCTTGGCGCCTGTAGGCTACAAGCTAATCTGGCACAACCTGTGCACGCGGCAATCGCACACCGGCGCACGTGTGTGTGTGTGTGTGTGTGTGTGTGTGTGTGTGTGTGTGTGTGTGTGTGTGTGTGTGTGTGTGTGTGTGTGTGTGTGTGTGTGTGTGTGTAAGAGAGTGATTTTATGTACGTTATTTTGTTTTGTAGTGTTTGGCAAGGACAAGAATGAAAACAGGTCTGCGAACCTATTCTTTTATCCTTGGAAAATAAAGTTTCATTTCATTTCATTTCATTTCATTTCATTTCTCTCTCTCTCTCTCTCTCTCTCTCTCTCTCTCTCTCTCTCTCTCTCTCTCTCTCTCTCTCTCTCTCTCTCTCTCTCTGTAATTTGGTACAATTATTACCCTGTGTTTGTGGAGTAGCAACGGCAAGTATGAAAAATGGCACATGTGCTAATTACTTCATCCTTTGAGAAATAAAGTTTCATTTCATTTCATGTCTCTCTCTCTCTCTCTCTCTCTCTCTCTCTCTCTCTCTCTCTCTCTCTCTTTTATCCTTGGAAAATAAAGTTTCATTTCATTTCATTTCATTTCATTTCTCTCTCTCTCTCTCTCTCTCTCTCTCTCTCTCTCTCTCTCTCTCTCTCTCTCTCTCTCTCTCTCTCTCTCTCTCTCTCTCTCTCTCTCTCTCTCTCTCTCTCTCTCTCTCTCTCTCTCTCTCTCTCTCTCTCTCTTACTCAAGACATCTTTCAGGCCATGAGGGTGAGAGATGATCTGAGACAGCAGAAGCGCTTCACCGAATTTAAGCGTGAGCGTAATCGCGTTAAATCTCTAGTGCGACTGACTAAAAAATCTTTCATTGATCGCTTGATTAAACAAGACAAAGGAATGCCCACGCTCTGGCACGCTATGGCCGTAATGACTGGAGGCAATTGTAACATCATCATCAGTCATCATCAGTCCCTTGCCCGAACTGGGCGTTGGGGGGACTGAAAGGCAGCAGCAACAGACAGTGCTCTCCACTGAGTTCTATTTTGGGCGGTGGCAAGCAAGTCTGGCATCTCGAGTTCGGTCCATTCTTTTATGTTTGCGACCCAACTCTTTCTCTGACGACCTCGCCGACGACTTCCTTCGAGAGTGCCTTGGAGGATAGTCTTGGACAAGGTGTTGTGTCGGGTCACGTGGCCAAACCAAGCAAGCTTGCGCCGTTTCACGGTTGCCAGAAGGGGTTCATGTGGGCCCACCAGGGAAGTGACGATGCTCCGTACATATTCGTTGGTCTTGTGCTCGCGGTACGAGATGCGGAGCAACTTCCTCAGGCACTTGTTCTCAAAGGCCTGGATTTTCTTTTCTGAGTCTGCAAGCAGTGTCCAAGTCTCACAGCCGTAGAGTAGAATAGACACTACGAGGGACTTGTAAAGCCTGTACTTGATGGTGAAGCTGATGGAGTTACTTCGCCATATCCTGTCCAGCCTGGCCATTGCGGATGTTGCTGTACCTATCCTGATACGGATCTCTGCTATGCAACTACCGTCTTTGGACAGGGTGGCTCCCAAGTACTTGAAGCTATTGACCTCTTCTAGCTTCTGGCCGTTCATGTGAATGTTGCTGCTGCTGTCGCTTGTGGTGTTGATCATCACTTTGCTTTTATCCGTACTGATCTCCATGCCATAAGACCCTGCGCTACTTGAAAGTTTGTCTGTCAGGTTTTGGAGCTCACTATTGCTGCCTGCCATGAGGTCAATGTCGTCTGCGAATCGAAGATTGCACAGGGATCTGCCACCAATAGAGATTGAAGTATGGTGGTCGTGGAGGGTTTCCTGCATGATCTTCTCCAGGAATATGTTGAAAAGGACAGGAGAGAGCAGGCATCCTTGACGGACACCGATCGTCGTCCTGAAGAACTCGCCTGACTGATTGTTAAGTAGAACCGCGCTGCAGGCGTTCTTGTAAAGCGCTTCTATCATTTGGATCAGTCCCTCCTCTATGTTGAACGATCTCATGACTTGCCAGAGTCCGTCGTGCCAGACGCGATCAAATGCTTTCCTGAAATCAATGAAGTTGTGGTAGAGTTCGCGCTGATGCTGCAGATGTTTCTCGATCAGGACGCGGCAGTTGAAAATCTGCTCTACAGTGCTTCTTCCAACTCTGAAGCCAGCCTGTTCTTCTGCCAGCAGTTCCTCGGCGAAAGTTTTGAGGCGGTTGAGAATGATTCTAAGCATTACTTTGCTAGGGTGACTTATCAGACTGATAGTTCTGTAGTTCTGGCACTGTTTCAGGTTTCCTTTCTTGGGGAGCGGGATCACTAGAGACTGTGTCCATTCTACTGGCCATTTCTTTTGCTCCCAGATCTTTTGACAGAGTGTAGTGAGGACCTTCGTTGTTACTTCTCCTCCATGTTTCAACAGTTCAGCAGGTACGTTGTCTACACCTGGAGACTTTCCTCCCTTCAGGCCGCGTACGGCTGCTTCCACCTCTTCAGCTAACACTGGCAGGTCTTCAGCCTTCCTGGCCCCAGCCTGGTTGTTTTGGAGGATGCTGGTGTCTGGCTCAGCCTTGTAGTTATACAAGTCTCGGCAGTACTCAGTCCATCTGTTTAGTACAGCAGTGTTTTCCGTAAGGAGTTGGCCGCTGCTGTCTTCGATGACTGTGGCTGTTCGCTGTTGAGTCTTGGTGAGGGTCCTTAGCGTTTCATAAGCCTTCTTGCTGTTGCCGTTTGCCATGCCCTCTTCCACGCTACAACACTGGTCTTCAATCCAATCTTCTTTGGCTTCTTTCATTCTCTTCCTGATCTTCTTGTTGACAAGTCTGTACTTGTTTGCTGATGTGAGGTCTTGGCCTCTCTTTTTCTTCCAGGCTCTCCTCTCATCACAGAGATCGAGGATGTCATCGGTGACCCAGGGCTGTTTGCGCTTCCTCTGCTTCCCCAGCCCTTCTTCTGCTGTAGAAAGTAACACCTCTTTTATATTTCCAGCAAGGGTGTCTACGTCACAGTCCAAAGTAGCCAAGGCTGCAAATCTGCCTCCTACCTGGGCTTGGAAGAGCTCTTCTACTTCCGGGTCTTTTAGCTTCTGGAGGTCGAATCTGATGCGAGGGCTCTTGCTATCTCGTTTCAATGCCAGCTTCAACTTGAGGCTAGTAAGGACGAGGTTGTGGTCGCTGCCAATATCAGCGCCAGGAAAGGACCTCGTTTGTGCTTTGTTAATGCTGGATTTGAATCGTCGAGGCAGCAAGATGAAGTCAATCTGGTTATGGACCAGGCCTCCTGGCGATTGCCATGTCACTGTTCTTGACTTCTTGTGTGGATGGAGGGTATTAGCAACGGTGAGACGGTGACTCTGTGCGAACTCTAAATTGTAACAAATCTCCTTTAATCCTTTCTGACCTGAATGCCGACATCTTTAACGACCATTTCCTCTCAGTTGCCGAATCTCTTGTCCCTTCAGAGCAAATTCTCAGCCCTACTCCTGCCCAGACAGACTAGTTGACTTTTGTAGAACGCGAACTGCAGGATCTGATCCTTTTGTGATTACACACCACTGGCAGTGCACGAAGTCGGTAGGACAATTAGTTCAATGAAAAATAAGAAATCGACCGGGCCAGATGAAATCAGCCCCTAAATACTTAAATTATCTATGTTGTTGAAACAATATGTATAACTTGTGCATTCAAACGAATATTTTCCCAAAGGAACTTACAAAAGCCAAGGTTATACCCCTCTCGAAAACAAGAGATATGACTGATGTTAATAACTATCGCCCCATCCTTAGTAAACCACTTGAACGGCATATCTATAAACATCTCTTAGAATATCTAGAAGCGCATACATTAATCCATCCCCTTCAGTCGGGATTCAGACCGAAGCACAGCTGTCACACGGCCCTATCACGCCTAACTGATGTGTGGCTTCGCTCAATGAATCAGGGCGAATTTCCCGGCGATGTATTCATTGACTTAGGGAAAGCTTTTGATCTTGTAGACCATAAACTTTTACTTTCCAAGCTAAATGTGTACTTCGGTAGTTCTTTTGGCAATAAATGCATTTCTTCCTCAAATAACTACAGCCAGAAATTTCTTTACCACCATGGCGCAACTCCACTTTTCGCCTCCTATCTTAGCGACAGACAGCAGCGCGTCATTGTCAATGGATCATACTCCTCAAGTAGATTAGTGACACGGTTAGTGCCCCAGAGCTCAGTCCTAGGGCCTCTTCTGTTTTGCCTCTTTATAAATGACCTGCCGTTACATTTGACTAGCGACAAAAATTTCGTGTGATTTATTCACTGATGACGCCACAATTCACACCCCGGACAAGAGAATTGATTCTTTAAAAGACCGTTTGCTGCAGGGTTGTGTGTATAAAATGGTGCTCGACATCGCACACCAACAGTCCTAACTCCAGATCACAAAAGCTGTTAGCCGCAAAGAAGAACCTCGGTGGGGCGGATGTTGAGTGTACCATCCCCACACCTAGGGTTGTGGGGGTGGCCCACGGGATCCCCCTAGCTGAGGACACTAACCAGATAAAAAACTTACTTGGCAAACAGGGTTTCCGAACAGAAGTGACTAGGCTCACTAACAGGGAGGGGACCCCCTCGAGAGCGATAAAGATTGATTTCTACGATCTAACAAAGCTTCCTCCTAGAATTAAAATAGGAGTACATTACCTCCCGGTCGAGCCGTACGCCCCTCCTGCATTGCGCTGTTCCAAGTGCTGCAGGTTGGGGCATACGGCTCGAGCGTGTAGAGCAAAGCAGGCAGTGTGTGTCAGGTGTGGCGGCCGTGACCATGTCCGGGATGCCTGTCCTGACACCGCAGCTCCTAAATGCGTTAATTGTGGTGGTGCACATAGTGCAGCCTACCAAAAATGCCCCCAGATAATTCTCCACAGAGAAGCCAATAAAATCAGGAATAAAAATTACATTCCGTACAAGGAGGCCATGAGGAGGGCCCAGATTAAAATCACTAACAAAAAGGATGAGGGTCTAAATAAAGCTCCATTACCGAAAGATCTGGATGCCACAGCTTGGACCAGATTCCCGGCTACTCGTTTGCAGCCCGCTCACAAAAAAACTACTTCACAGCTAAAAACTAAGCAGACAATTTCCTATAGAGATATCTTGATCAAGGATACTCAGCAAACTAAAACAGCAGTTATAGAAGAAAACGATAAATCTCCTCTCCTACCACCTCCACCTCCATCGTTGATGGAGGGGTTGGAAGGGCAGAACTTACCTCCCCGAAGGTCGCTTGGATTCGGAGAGGTTCGACAAGTTGATAATGGCCCTGGGCTGAAAGAGTTCATGCTCAGGGACATCATTCAATAAACACAAATGTTGACTGAAGCAGTTACTGGAGGAAATGTGCAAGGGATTGTGATGGCCATGCTGCAGTTTAATCAACTCATCATGTCTATCCTGGTTCCTCTGCTCACAAATCCTAATATTATTTGACTAGGTAATCTTAGTAATAAAACTCTAGATTGTGGCTATAGGTTCTCTCCGCCGTCATGGGTGTATTGAATAGCGACAAGTTAAAAATCCTTCAATGGAACTGTCGCACGATAGGTACCAATATCCACTATTTAATTAATTACCTGGAAAAAAATGAATTCCATGTAATCTGCCTACAATCCCTGCTTAAGACTAAACTTAAATTACCTATTATCAGGGGATTTCATTATCCCCCGGTAGTTGAGTCTTCCACTAAATTTAATGATAAAATCTATACAGCTATATATATAAAAACAGGGATTGATCATTTAATTATGCAATCACCAGTTCCTATGCATGAAACACATCCTATTTATAGTAGTTATATTCAAATTAAAACTAACATGCATAAAGTTATTAATATTCTTAATCTTTATGCACCTAAATCGGTTTCTCCAACAGGCCTGGAGTGGTTGCGTGCCCTTCCGGGTGGAGGATGGTTGGTTATGGGAGACCTTAACATCCACCACCCGCTGTGGCACGCAAAAATTCCCGACACTCGTAATATAAACAGGCTGATGACATATCTAAATCAAATCTTCTCATTTTAAATAGTGGTGAGTTTACCAGAATCCCCGACAGAAAGCAGTTACACCCATCGGCGGTGGATCTTACCTTAGCCTCTAATAATATTTTTCTTGATGTTACTTGGGTACTGGGCGATGATCCGATGGGGAGTGATCATTTACCGATATCCTTGGAACTTAACCTTAAATCCCAACTGACTAATAATCTCCCCCAACCTAATGAAAAATTTCAATATGATAAAGCAAATTGGTCCCTATTTCAGGAAAATTTAATAAAAATAAAAATACTATAGATATAATTAATGTCGAAACTTTTAACAGCTCCCTAATTAAAGTGATACTCAATGCAGCTGAAATAGCTATTCCTCGAAGCAGGGGAATTCCACCTGACAAACCTTCTAATGCCTGGTGGAATGATGAATGTGAGAGGGCTGTAAAGGAAAAAAAGAAAGCTTATAATAAATGGAAAAAAACTAAGAATATAGATGACTATGTGGCTATGAAATCGGCAAATACCCAATGTAACAAAACCATTGCCTTGGCTAAACTTAAATGTCTAGACAAAATGATAACTAATGAAGTTAATTTCCCTACGGACATGACCAGGGCATGGAAAATAGTTAAAAAGTTTAAAAACCTTAAAAATCCTTCCCCTACCCCATTGGTAGTTAATAATTTAATATATATTACGGACCAGGATAAAGCAGAAATCCTGGCAGAAACATTTACTAACATCTGTACCACGGCTAAATTTAATCCGGCCGCCAAAAACTTTAGAGCGGCAGAAGAAGATAAGTTGGTACTAGATGGGTTGACAGTTCCTGAACCGGGAGATACAGCCCTGATTAACCTCCCTTTTTCTATGGAGGAACTTAACTCTGTTCTGTGCCAGATTAGATCTACAAAAATAACACCTGGACATGATCAAATAACTTACACCATGTTAAAAAAACCTTCCCCTTGAAGGAAGGAAGCTTCTATTAAATTTATATAACCAATGTTATGGAGAGGGTCATCTACCTTTGGCCTGGCAGCATGGTTTGGTTATTCCCATTCCTAAACCAAAAAACCACGAAATTCAGTTACTTCATACAGACCAATTACTCTAACACCGCATATAAGTAAAGTTTTTGAGCGGTTAGTCAAAAACAGATTAGAATATTTTTTGGATAAGAATAATATTATCCCTAAAGTTCAGGCTGGTTTTCGGAAATACAGATCTGTATCCGACCAGCTATATACCTTATCATCCTCTATCAAACAGGCCTTTAAAAAGAATCAAAAAGTCATGGCCTGTTTTTTTGACGTCAAACGAGCGTTTGACGTCGTTTGGCATAAAAAAAAAAAAACTATTGTATAAGGTCCGTACGTTTGGTTTAAATGGAAATATTTATAAATATCTTGAAAACTTTTTAAAACGAACTTTCCAGGTCAGGAATCGACAGGCCCTCTCCAAAACACATAATACCGACTGTGGAGTACCACAAGGAACCTGTCTGGCTCCCATTTTATTTAATATTATGATGGCGGATCTCCCGGCCTATTTAAAAACCAAACTAGATAAATATACTAATAATTCTTTAAAAATATCTCAATATGCCGATGACATAGCCATATGGAAACCGGTTAAAACTATAAATGCTCGCGAGAGAGAAATATCTCGTGAAAAGACTATGAAATTTCAAAAAAGCTATTGACCTCGTACAAAAATACTTGGAAAATAGTGGATTTGAGTTGGCTCCGGAAAAAACTCAATTGATTATTTTCAGTACTCAGAAGGCAAAATTTAGTATTCCAATAACTGTTAGTAATTTTGATATTAAACATCTGGTTACCCCCTAATTCAAATCAAATTCCTGAGCGTAATCTTCACGTCCACATTAAACTGGACACCACACATAAATAGTCTTATTTGTAGGGCTAATAAAGCAGTAAATATTATCAAAATTCTTAAGCACGAGGTGTGGGGCAGAAATACTAAGCTACTCTTGCACCTCCACCATGCGCTTGTGCGTTCTAATCTAAATTACGGTGCGGAATGTTTTCTTTCAGCATCAAAACGTGTTCTCAAAATGCTAGAATCCGCTGAGATGAGATCGTTGAAGTGCATAATGGAGGTGCCAGATTTTACTTCAAATAAAGCGGTATATGCCCTCACCAAGATACTTCCTCTGGATCAATTCCGTTTAAAATTCTGTGCTAACTATTTAAATCGCATATTCAATACCTCTAATAACGCCCAGGATACTTTTCATAGTGAACTTAACATGGATCGCTTGGAATTAGCTATCCATGCAATTCAAAAACGTAATATTCAACCGTCATTAACATATCTGGTCCATGAAGTCCAAACTAGGGCTGATGTGACTCCCCAGATAGTTAAATCGGTTCCGCTTTCCCCATACCCACCCTGGACCCTCCTCACGGCCTCGATTAGTACAGATATACCTAATATTAGCAAAAAAAAGTGATCCAAACCTCCAGAGACTTGCGACTCTGGAGCATCTGGAAACTCAATATTCACACTCGCTCACTGCATATACCGATGGGTCTATAAATGATGCCGGAGATGCAGGGAGCGGTGTGGTTATACCGTCTTTAAATAAAACTATTAGCTATAGTCTGGGCAGCGGCTGGGCCATCTGCACAGGAGAATTGGTGGCCATACTTATGGCCCTTGATCACGTGCTGACTTTGCCGCTGCAAATGTACCAGTATCTAATCTGCACAGATTCAAAATCTGCATTGCAGAGTTTAAAACATAGTGATCGCTCAGGCAGACCTGACATTGTACTTGAAATAAATTTAACGATTAACCAACTTAGTCTTAGGGGGATCAGTGTCGCTCTCCAGTGGGTCCCCGCCCATGTCGGAATCCTAGGTAATGAGGCAGCTGATCGGGCCGCTCGGGCCGGTGCATCCGGTGCGCCGGGTGCCCGGCCCGTGCGGCTCAATCAGTCCTTACAAAATGCCAAAAACAAAATTAATAGAGTTATAACTGAGATAAATATGGATAATAATTTAATGCTGGCTAGAGAGTTTCCAAACATCCTTGCCTACAAAATTATGAAAAATCATCCTATATATAAATTACCCTTTGTAGACGGGGCAATAAATAGGATCTGCACTGGCGGCTGGCGTGCCAGACTGGCTCGTCCGACGTGTCTCTGCGGCGAGGGCTTCATCCCCGACCATGCGGTCTTGGGGTGTGTGGCTTTCGCCGCAGACTGCGCTGATCTTAGAACCGCCTATCCGGATGCCTCGTCTCTTCAATCAATACTTGAAAACGCTGATGCTAATACTATTGCTAAAATCACAGCTATATTAAAACTTCCTGTTTTTTCAGAATTAGTTTGAATAACCTTCCTACTTGATAAACAATTTAATTCAGTTTAGTAGTGAGCATTGCTGGCTCTGATCCGCATCTGTCTAGAATACTGATTAGATTGTCACAAATATTCGCTATATATGATAGTTTTAGTCATTTTTATACTTAGAATTCTTATGGATGGTCCTGAAATTTTAATTGAATTTTAACTAAGTTTTCTTTTGTATTAAAGTAGTACTTTTCTTATGTATATGACCGTGGTTTTTTTGGGTGAGAGACCAAATTTAGTTATCTGATGTATATAAGATAATTCTTAACATTAATTTTTATCACCTGACCTATGATAGCGCAATGCATAATGAACTAAAGCCATTGTAGCTAGTCCCCGATCACTCTTAGTGCCAGAGGGACATTAAAATGAAGAAAATGAATGAATGCACACCAACAACGCGTTCGGTAGCCTGTTTATTCTGGCTTGGCCGTATACACAAAGTTTTATGACACAGGTCTAGATTTTGTTCTGTCACTTCATTCCCTTGTGTATTTCGAACACATTTTTTGCTTGCAACAAGCCAGGTACTGTTCTCGTCAGCGGACCAACCTGACCACATTGGTGATAAACACCAAACCTTTCTTTTGTTGTGCGGTGACCGTTCTGTGGATTTATATTTTGTTAAGTCACTCTTTCCTGTTTATTCAGAGTCGTTTGGGGTGCTTTAAGCATTTGATGGTTTAAGCAATAGGTCTTGTTTGACCCCGCAATGACTCTAAATAAACAGGAAAGAGTGACCTAACAAAATATAAATCCACAGAACGGTCACCGCACAACAAAAGAAAGGTTTGGTGTTTATCACCAATGTGGTCAGGTTGGTCCGCTGACGAGAACAGTACCTGGCTTGTTGCAAGCAAACATGCGTTCGAAATACACAAGGGAATGAAGTGACAAAACAAAATCTAGACCTGTGTCATAAAACTTTGTGTATACGGCCAAGCCAGAATAAACAGGCTACCGAACGCGTTGTTGGTGTGCGATGTCGAGCACCATTTTATACACACACTTTTCGCCTCCTATCTTAGCGACAGACAGCAGCGCGTCATTGTCAATGGATCATACTCCTCAAGCGGATTAGTGACACGGTTAGTGCCCCAGAGCTCAGTCCTAGGGCCTCTTCTGTTTTGCCTCTTTATAAATGACCTGCCGCTACATTTGACTAGCGACAAAATTTCGTGTGATTTATTCACTGATGACGCCACAATTCACACCCCGGACAAGAGAATTGATCTTTAAAAGACCGTTTGCTGCAGGGTTTGAGCGAAATGTCCACTTGGTGCGCAAACAATGAAATGATTTTATATCCTTCTAAAACGGAATGCATGACGATAGCAACCCGTCAGAAGCATCAGCTCAAGCCACTTACACTCAGCCTGACTATCCATAATGACACCGTTACTCAGGTCACGGAACACCTATTACTTGGTGTAATTGTTGATGTGACCAGATGAAATGGCAATCGCACATAAATGATGTATGTAAAACTGTTGCCTAAAATGCTTTTATGCTTTCAAAGTTGAAGTACATTATCGATGTTGATGCCCGCAAGTTATTTTACAATGCACATGTCAAATCCCACATCGATTATGCGTCCACGATATGGGATGGCAGCGATGACATACACTTGAAGATGCTTAACTCTCTGCATCGGAGAGCAGCGAAACATATCCTGACTGATTCAACCCTGACAACTGACGAAAAACTTGAAAAACTGAAAATGCTACCTCTTAGCCAGGGGTGTGGTTATGTATAAAATCTGGAATGAGATTCACCCAGAATATTTTTGTAAGCTCTTTACCAAGGCAAGTTCAAGTTATTCTACTTCAAGACAAAACTTTATTACACCGCGCCCCAGGATAGATCTATTTAAAACCAGTGTATCTTTCTCAGGCGCATCTTTCTGGAACAAACTGCCTACATGTATAACACACGCTAGCTCCCTCTCCTCTTTCAAGGAATGCCTCCTCAAGTACTTGTTGTCCGCTGATAAATAATCTACCACAAGAATCCGTATGGAACATGTGCTTATCGTAATTACTGCATGCTGCCGTATGGTTTGTCCATGCTTTATATAATTCATGTTTCTATTATAATCTAAATAAATTTTGCTGTCTTAAGTGAATTTTCACTATGATTCGAATGATTTTGCTTAGTATATAGGTTATCATTAGCGCGTGTCTGTGTGTGCGTGCGCGCGCGCGCGTGCGTGTGTATGTGTTTGCGCGCGTTGCTTTATTTTTTGGTTCTTTTTTTCATGTATGACCGAATGAATGAATAAATTTTAGTTAATGTCTTCTCATGTTTAATGTCGCCTAATCTTTCTTTGTGTAATTTGGTACTATTAGTATTACAATCATTACCCTGTGTTTGTAGAGTAGCAACGGCAAGTATGAAATATGGCACATGTGCTAATTACTTCATCCGTTGAGAAATAGGTTTTATTTCATTTAATCTCTCTCTCTCTCTCTCTCTCTCTCTCTCTCTCTCTCTCTCTCTCTCTCTCTCTCTCTCTCTCTCTCTCTCTCTCTCTCTCTCTCTCTCTCTCTCTCTCTCTCTCTCTCTCTCTCTCTCTCTGGGTGTAGCCGCTTGTTTTGTGCTGTTAACATATTGTTTTAATGTTGCTTTTAATGTTGTAGTTTAGCAAGGACAAACATGAAAAGGGGCCTGTGCGCCTATTGTTTCCATCCTTGAGAAATAAAGTATCATTCATTTATTCTCCTTCTCACAGATGATCCAAATATTGCGCTGTCCACTTGGTACAGATTATTCCTTGGAGTATTAGACAGCCATGCGCCGATTAGAACAAAAAGAGTAAAGAGTGAGATACTTCCCCCTTGGCTGACAAAAGAAATAATGCATGCCATGTCGGTGCGAAATGACCTAAAAAGAGAAAAGAACTTTGATGAATTTAAGAAGCAGCGAAACCGTGTGAGGTCAATGGTGCGAGCCGCGAGGAGGGACTTTATCCGCAACACTGTCAAGGACAACAAAGATGTGTCAGCAGTGTGGCGGGTACTGAATTCGATCACTCGAGGCAATAGCAGTAGATCAACAACCATCCCCAGTAATCTCTCCGCCGACACACTCAACGAACATTTTTTTGTCTGTTGCGGATTTGATAACTACTCCTAGTCGTGATACAGAGGCTGACATATGCCCCGATTACTTAGTTAATTTCTGCAACAGAAAAACAACTGGCACACTACCATTTAATATCCCCATACTTGCTGTGCACGAAGTGGGCAAACTAATTAGTGACCTAGCTAATAAGAAGTCCTCCGGCCATGATGATATCAACCCACAAATATTAAAGTTGTCTGTACCATACATCATAGAGACCCTTACTTATATTTATAACTTATGTATTCAAAAGAATGTATTCCCTACAGGCCTCAAAGTTGCAAAAGTCGTTCCACTGCCAAAATCAAAAGATCGTACTGACCCTAACAACTATAGACCCATTTCTCTGCTGTCAGTATTATCTAAACCCCTCGAAAGGCATATATATAAACACCTGTCTGACTACTTAGAATCGCGAAAGTTGCTACATTCGTCTCAGTCAGGATTTCGCCCTCGGCACTCATGTCATACGGCTCTGAGCAGATTAACAGACACATGGCTTTCAAATATGAATAATTCGCAGCTGACAGGTGTAATTTATCTTGACTTTAAAAAGGCTTTCGACTTAGTGAAACATACAATATTGATTTCCAAACTTAAGCATTATCTTCGAAACGACATGGCTGTTTCCTTTTTTATGTCATACCTCGAAAACAGAAAACAGAAAGTAATTGCTAATGGAGTCTACTCTTCTACTAAAGATGTTAAACTCGGGGTTCCGCATGGGTCAATCTTAGGTCCTCTTTTATTTTGTATTTACATCAATGACCTGCCTCTAAGTCTCACCTACGAAGCAACACAGTGTGATATGTTCGCCGATGATACCTCAATCCACACAGCTAACAAAGACATACGTGAAGTTGAAAACGACCTTCAAGAAAGTCTCGACGATATATCAGCATAGTGTAAAGTCAACTCAATGATTCTGCATCCTACTAAAACAAAATCTATGATTATTGCAACACACCAAAAGCACCAGTTAAAACCTTTAAAGCTTAATCTACCACTCGGCGACATCATAGAACAGGTAGCCGAACATCGTCTATTGGGGGTCACAATTGATAATCAGCTGAGGTGGCAGATGCACATTGACAATGTCTGTAAAACGGTCTCTAGAAATGTCTTTATGTTATCGAAATTAAAGTATTACACAGATAGTGAAACCAGAAAATTGTTCAGTAGTGCACACATCATGTCACATATAAACTACGCATCGACGGTGTGGGATTGTTGCAGTGATGTCCACTTAAAAAGACTAAATTCTTTACATAGGAGAATGACAAAATTAATTCTTCCCGACCCGCACTTGACGACCGAGGAAAAACTCAGTAAAGCTGGATTCCTGCCCCTTCAAAATCATTTTAAATATAACAAAGGGGTACTGATGTTTAAAGTGTGGAACCATAGCGCTCCAGAATATCTAACAGAGTTGTTTAAAAAAATCAGATTCCTGCTATGGGAACATGAGGGGTCTTTATATTGTTCCAAAACCCCGAATAGATATATTTAAATCTACTTTGTCATTTGCGGGTTCCACACTGTGGAACTCACTCCCACATCACGTTAAAGCCACTCCGACATTATCTCGTTTTAAGGCAAGTCTTTATAGGTATCTGACATTACTCAAATAATAATATCTAGTTATTCGTAGACACACGAATGTACGTGTATATTCTAACAATCATGTGTATGTGTGTTTGTGTGTGTGCGTGTGTGTATGTGTGTGTGTGTGTGTGTGTGTGTGTGTGTGTGTGTGTGTGTGTGTGTGTGGACGCGTGAGTGCGTTTGTGCGCGGCGTATGCGCGTGTTTGTGTTTAGTGGACTATCTATTTTGTATTACTGTGCTTTGATGTCTCTTTTTTATGTATATTTTGTACTTAGTTAGTCGTAGTTGTAGCAACGGCAGGTACGAAAAATGGCATAGTCACTGACTGTGTTAATATCTTCACCGTTGTAAAATAAAGATTCATTGATTCTCTCTCTCTCTCTCTCTCTCTCTCTCTCTCTCTCTCTCTCTCTCTCTCTCTCTCTCTCTCTCTCTCTCTCTCTCTCTCTCTCTCTCTCTCTCTCAGTCCACCACGGCCAGGCCTTATCAGGTCAACTGAAGCAGCCAGCAATGTACCGCCCACAGCCGGTTGACGCAATTTCCCACCATCCGCGTCCCCAACAGGTTTTCGTGGGACATCAGCCAGCAAACTTTCAGCCGACTGACTTTCCGCCCTTGGGTCCTACGGGACCAAGTCCTGCAGTCACGCCGGCTCCGCCATCTAGTTCTACTAACGCCTGGGGTCGTGCTGGCCCTGCTTGTGTTGACAGTTTTCACCTCCCGGACCACGTCTTGAGACAAATCGCACAGCTTATTTATTCATCCAGGCCCAATGCATAAGCACATCTGCCTGTGTTTGTAAGTGATTGTGCTGCAGTAAATCCTCGTGGCATCACCAATACCTCATGTTAAGTACAGCCAGTGCGACACAATTCAAACCTCGATTTCGTCAGACAGTGCCGACACAAGATCGTGTCACAGAGACTCTTTATAACATTAACTATATTTAGTGTTATATGAGTCGCTGCGCCACAGTGCATGCTGCAACGATTTATTAAACAGTACAGTACAGTCCACAAGATTGTGTCACAGTACAGTACAGTCCACAAGATTGTGTCACAGAGACTCTTAATGACATTAACAAAACTTAATGTTATTTGTGTCACTGCGACACAATAATATGCGATGATTTAGCATATCAAACTATGCTGATACAAAGTATGCTGATACAAGATTGTATCACAGAGACTCTTCCTAACACTAATGAATCTTGGTGTTGTGTGAGTCGCTGCGACACAATGGAAACCATGAATTAGGTTATGAAACTATATTGATACAGAATTGTGTCACAGAGACTCTTCATAAAATCATCTAAGCTTGATTTTATGTGAGTCACTGCGACACAATAATAAACAATGATTTAGCGAATGAAACCATGCTGATACAAGATTGTGTGACAGAGACTTTTCATAACGTTTTCTAGTAACTGTTGTGAGAGTCCTTTCGAAACAATGTCAGCACTGATCTGATATTTGGAGTGGAGGATGATGTCATCCATTGCTTTATTTTTAATAGTAAACATAGACTTTCAGACATACAGACCTTTTATGACGTTTTAGATTGACAAGGTGATTTGCTTTTGCATAAACTTATTATCACAGACTGTTGCATAACGTCTCATTTATACCACGAATGTGACTTTTTCTTCGTACACGGTAACTACTACAACTACGTATGGTGTTGCATGGACCCAAATGGACCTATCTTCAAACCTGTGACTGAACTATAACATAGAGCACGGTGGACTTTTATTGCGTTGCTTGACAACCTTGCTTATCCCTGCTTTCCGGAGAAAAGCTAACCAGTGCGTCTGTGCAGGCTGAAACAATTCAATACTCGAGTGGTTTCTCAGTTGGCGACACAGCTAATCCAAACAAAGGAGTGACGGATTGTATTGACCGCGTGTTGTCTGCTGTGATTGCGCTAGTCACCGCCAGCAGTCACGTGTGAAGATTTTTTGAGCGTGTGATAGTTTGTTTGAACCGCCTACAGCTCTTGACTATTGGAATCCTCTAGTACCAATTGGATACTTAGACACTTTATGTTGTGTAATTACATGCTAGGTGTTTACACGATTTTTTTCTTCAGCCCACACATTGTTTTTCTTGTTTTTTGTTTATTTTTGTATTTGTTGTTATTATTGTTTTTGCTTTGTTCTGCTTGACTATTTATACGTTCCCTTTTAATATGTCAACAGGTGGCAACAGCATTCATTTTTTAAATATCGGTCATCTTAATGTGTATCACCTTTGTCACAAAATACCAGATATAACTATTCTCCTAAACCAGTCCTCACCATTTCACATTTTTGGATTTACGGAATCTCGTCTAACAGCTAACATTAGTGACCATGCCATAGCTATATACAATTACTCCATTCTCAGGCGAGATGCATCTGCCCCCGGACATACTGGCCTAGCAGTGTACGTACACAATTCCATCAACAACTATGTAAAGAGGCGTTGTGATTTAGAATCCCCTAATATAGAGTGCATGTGGTTAGAAGTTAAAACGACTAAGTCCTCGCCTGTTCTTATAGGTTTTGTATATAAAAACCCAGCGGCCTCAGCCTCCTGGCAGGACGAGTTTGTGTTAATGATGGATGTGGTTCAGGAGTCCAAAGGTGATGTACATATTTTGGGAGACTTCAACATAGACTTGCAAAAGCAAGGACACACTTCGTGGAGATCCATGTTGAATTTTTTAGGGTTGAAACAGCTTGTACAGTCACCTACTAGAGTGACTTCCTCATCTTCAACGCTGATAGACCATGTATATAGCACAAATGTCAGCGTTGTAAAAAATGTTAGCGTACCTAATATTTCTATTAGTGATCACTTTCCTGTTTGTTTTACGTTGTCTGTTAGGTTAGCTAAACAGTCAATCAAAGGACACACTACCATAATGTATAGATGTTTTAAAAAATTCGACCAAACTGCTTTTTTATATGACCTATCTTTAGTACCATTTTATGATATAAAAAACTGCAAAAACCCTAACGATGCCCTGTCACGCTGGTACGAGCTGTTTCTCGCCGTTCTGGATAGACATGCGCCTAAGCGCATCAAACGCGTCAAATATCCTGTTATGCCAAAATGGCTCTCTGGTGAGATAAAACAAGCAATGGAAGTAAGATATGAATTAAAACGAGACAAGAAATTTACTGAATACGAGAAGCAGCGAAACCATGTCAAATCTCTATTTCGTAAAGCACAGAGGCAAAATGCAGAACAAATTATTGCCGACGGCAAAGACATCCGTTCAGTATGGCAAGTAATAAACAATTTCACCAAAGGTAACAGTAAACGATCGCCTAATATTCCGCCCGATCTTACTGTTGATGCGTTCAACGCTCACTTCATAACTGTTGCTCAAACTCTGGCGAAGTCAAATACACCTAACCCTGTAAACTACACTTGCTCTCATCAACTACGTGACCATAGTCAACAGAGAGCCTGCGGCCCATTTCTAGTACCGCTTATGACTGTCCTAGATGTAAGCAAATCTATTTCCAGTTTAAAGAACAAATCGTCTTGCGGTCCAGATGGTATTAATAGTCAAATTTTAAAACTATCTCTGCCCTACGTCGTCGAATCCCTGACCTTTATTTATAATTTATCGATCAGACATAACGTTTTTCCCGACGAGCTGAAAAAGCGAAGGTAATCCCGCTTCCCAAAAGCAAAGATTTATGCAACCTACACGAGTACAGACCCATTTCCATATTATCCTGTATTTCAAAACCGCTCGAGAAAAATATCCATACTCATCTTCTAAACTTTCTGGAGCAAAACCATCTGATAACTGCAGCACAATCAGGATTTCGACCTCTACATTCGTGCCAAACTGCCCTCAATCATTTAATTGATAAATGGCTCTCTGTCATAAATGACAGTAAAGTATCAGGTACAATCTTTCTTGACCTGAAAAAAAGCTTTTGATCTTGTCAACCACTCTATCCTACTAAAAAAAACTACCATTCTATCACATTGACTCAAATACTGTCTCCTTTATATCTTCCTATCTCAGGGACAGAACACAGAAAGTACTGCTAAATGGCAAATATCCCTCTGATGGTTTAGTAACTTACGGTGTTCCACAGGGGTCTATTCTAGGGCCCTTATTATTTAATATATTTATTAATGATCTGCCACTGTGTATATCTCATTTAGACGCAAACTGCGATCTGTTCGCAGATGACACGACCATACACACATCTGATAAAGATATCGCAACCATTAATAAGGTACTCCAACAAAGTCTTGATGAAGTAGCAGGCTGGTGCAGTGATAATCACATGATTATTAGTATTCCAAAGACAAAGAGCATGTTAGTTACTACACGTCAGAAACACTCTCCTTAGATAGACAGCTTGTTGAACAAGTAATTAGGCATCGCTTATTAGGCGTTATAGTGGACAACGAATTAAGCTGGGAGCCGCATACTGACTCAATATGCAAAACAATCTCCAAAAATCTGTTCCTGTTATCAAAACTACGCCATATAGTTAATACTGATATCCGTAAACTCTTTTTCCATGCGCATATCAAAACGCATTGTGACTACAGTTCTACCGTATGGGATGGATGCAGCGAAGTTCACATGAAAAAAGTTAATTCCTTGTATCGTCGGGGCATTTAAATTAATACTTCCCGGTCCTACTTCGACTGATGAAAAATTAAAATCTCTCAAGTTACTAACATTGAAGAAACAGTTTGAATTTAATCGCTGTGTTCTACTGCACAAGATCATGCACGGAAAAGCCCCACCCTATCTAAAAACTCTATTTTCCGACAATAATAGGAAAAACACGAGAAATAGTTCGATCCACCTTCCAAAAATTAGATTAGACATCTGTAAAACCAGTCTGTCTTTTTCAGGCGCTAAAGCGTGGAATATGTTACCTCCACACCTGAAATCAATTTGTAAGATTAGCGTCTTCAAAGATCGCCTCCATAAATATTTACTTCAGAAGTAATAGTATGTTCGGCTCCCTTATGCTACTATTCGTATAGTTAGTGACAAGTTTCCTATTACCTAATACTCTTCTACTGTTGCTGCAGATTATGTAATAGCTCGACTGTCTGCATTAACATGTCAGGTTCATACCTGTGTATATAATTATATATTTTTTTAATTTTTTATTTCTATTTTTTTCCTCTGAGTGGTGGTGGTGGTGGGGGGGGGATGGGTCTTTTTACTTACATATGTTTTATCTTTTGATGTATCGTCTGATGTCTTTTTATATGTGTAGAGTAGCAGGACAGTTTGGAAGATAGGCATTGCTATGCCTAAAACTTTTTATCCTGAATAAAAACGTTTCATCATCATCATCATCTCTCTCTCTCTCTCTCTCTCTCTCTCTCTCTCTCTCTCTCTCTCTCTCTCTCTCTCTCTCTCTCTCTCTCTCTCTCTCTCTCTCTCTCTCTCTCTCTCTCTCTCTCTCTCTCTCTCTCTCTCTCTCTCTCTCTCTCTCTCTCTATCTCTACGCACGAACGTCTGGGGCGTGAAGCAAGCGGTTTTAAGCCATGTCTTTGGACCCACCACAAATGCAAGCACTAAAGCTGCTCGCGCAGTTTTTACAATCACTGTCGTAATCGGCGTCCCACAATCCCTGTCACATTCAGTTCCCACTTAAAGGATCTTTTGCAGTTCTTGTAAACTGTTAACTACATACAAATGGCGGACGAAGGGTGATCCATGACCGCTTGGGTGTTGCGCCTTGTCAGCTATGCACCTTTGCATGGCTCGCCAGGTGCGGCACCTTTGTCGTCATGGACATTCATCCGTCCGCACATGGAACTGAAGATGACAGGGATCGTGCACACACGGACGCAAGCGTGCGTGCGTGCGGGTGCGTGTGTGATTGTGTGTGTGTGTGTGTGTGTGTGTGTGTGTGTGTGTGTGTGTGTGTGTGTGTGTGTGTGTGTGTGTGTGTGTGTGTGTGTGTGTGTTAGGTGTCATCAGTCAGACTCGTTTTGAAACACTGACTTTTTTAGTCTGTCCTCTTTGCTGAACTAACGTTAACCCACAAGAGTGACTGCGCATAGGGGCCCGATGATAGTAGCTTTGACTAATGCAAATCCTCTGCGCCACCGCGTGCGCGCAAACCGCCGACTACTAAGCTCAAGACAGAATACAAGGGAGGAAACGAAATCACACAAAGCGGCGAAGCACTGTGATTCCAGAGCAGTTTTCAACCCGCAAAGCAACCATCCGCCTAAAACCTCGAACTGAACAAACTCGGTAGATATTTTGCCACAAATCTATACCAACTTTGTCCTCAGATCAAAACTGATAGTTTAGTATCGAGGCAAGTTTTTGCACTCAACCATCATTATAGCAGACGTCAAGTGTAGGGTTTTAGATGCGCCCAAGATCAGACTGATGCGCTCCTTAGTCATCTCAGTGTTCTTATATGCCTGTAAGTCATGGACCCAAGATACAAGCCACTGAAATGAGATGTTTTCAAAAGCTGCTTGGCATTTCTTACAGAGATCACATCACGAACGAAGAAGTGGGAAGCAGAATCAGCCAAGCCATCGGGCCCTATGAAGACCTATTAGCCATTGTGAAAAAAACGCAAACTGAAATGGTATGGGCATGTCGCGCGATCAGCAGGGCTTGCCAAGACAATCCTGCAAGGCACTGTGCAAGGAGGGCGAAGGAGAGGAAGACAGAGGAAAAGATGGGAAGACAGTATCTAAGAGTGGACAGGACTGAGGCTAAGCGACACACTAAGAATGGCGGAGAACAGAGTGGAATAGAGGGAGCTGATTGCCAAGTCAAAAGTGGTGCCCCAGCGGTCGGCAAGACTACGGGATAGATAACGAGAGAGAGAGAGAATCAATGAATCTTTATTTTACAACGGAGAGAGAGAGAGAGAGAGAGAGAGAGAGAGAGAGAGAGAGAGAGAGAGATTGATTGTACATTGCTTAACGTCCCGACAGCAACAAGGCTTTCTCAGGACGTGCCGGCACTGCTTGTGAAAAAAAAACCTAAACAGAACATTGAATGTATGTCGCCAGCCGGTCCAATACGTTAAATAAAACTAAGACACGGGGCCTAAATAAAGCTAAGATCATTTAGCAACACACATCCAATATCAAGAGCTACAGGCAGCGCAGACAGTAGGGAGAGTTTTAAAAAGGAAAATACAGGTGAAAGGACAAAAGGTAGACAGAAACACATGCCCCAGAATAGAGAGGAAAACCCACCCTGTGGGGCTGACCAGGGTGACCCTGGGAACTAAAAAGTAGTTAACCCCACCCAAGTCCCCCAGGGCAGACCCGGGTGGGGCGAGAGAGAGAGATGATGATGATGAAGATGAAACGTTATTATTCAGGATAAAATGTTTTAGGCATAGCAATGCCTATCTTCCAAACTGTCCTGCTACTCTACACATATAAAAATACATCAGACCATACAGCAAAAGAAAAAATATATAAGTAAAAAGACCCATCACCCCCCCCCCCCCTACAAAAAAGAAATTATATATATATATATATATATATATATATATATATATATATATATATATATATATTTATATATATATATATATATATATATATATATATATATATATATATATATATATATATATATATATATATATATATATATATACTGGTGTGAACCTGACATGTTAATGCAGACAGTCGAACTATTACATAACCTGCAGCAATCTGCTGTGCTGGAGCAACATACTAAGCAGAAAGATAGAACATTCACAACGACAGCAGATATGTATGGACGCGGGCTCTGAAGATAGATAACTTTGAAATAGACTTTAAATGAGAAGGCAAGTTATTCCATGACTTAGCACCGGGAAATGATATGCTAGATTTGAATATGTCGATTCTCGGTTTTGGGAGATGGAGTAAGCTGTTCCTCGTGTTCTCTCTATTGGTGTGGGAAAACAGCTCACGGAGATAGGGAGAGGCGGCATTGTTTAGAATTTTTTGCGCAAGTAAGCATCTATTAAGTTTCAAGTGTTTACTACGTGGTAGGATATTAAGGGCCTTCAGTCTTTCATCAGTAGGGGACGAACCAGACAAAATAAGCTTAATACCTCGCCGGTAAAGGGAATTAATTTTTTCAAATGAATGTCTCCACAGCCGTCCCAGATTTTGGAAGCATAATTACAATGTGTCTTGATGTGTGCGTTAAAGAATAGTTTTCGAGCATCAATGTCAACTATACGACTTAATTTGGATAATAAAAAGAGATTCTTCGAAATAGTTTTACAGGCAGTTTCTATGTGAGGCTTCCAGCTGAGCTGTTCGTCGACTGTCACTCCTAACAAACGATGTTTTGACACTTGCTCTATGGGCTGAGAGTGAAGGGACAGCTCAAGGGGTTGCAAACTACGTTGATGCTTTTGGCGTGTCGTCACCAACATACTTTTCGTTTTAGGAATACCAATAATCATATGATTTTCTTCACACCAAGTTGACACTTTATCTAAACTATGTTGCTGGACAGCGCTCACTGTTGAAACATTTTTATCAGATACATGTCTTGGCTTGACTTCGCAAACGAAGATTTTATAGGAGTTGCCCACGACGTCTGCAGGCTTGTTCGTGGCTGCGGAGGCCAATCCGGGACAGGCAGGTTCGACCGCAGTGGCTGCAGGGGGAGGTATGGCCAGGGTTCTGAGTTGCGGCATCTCTGTTTTTTCTCCTGAGCCGCTTGTCCTTAAGGCTAGCTCTGCGAGAGTCCTCAAAGGAGACAGCTGCCTTGTAAATGGTGGAGCGCCAGGTGTCACGGTCCACAGCAAGCGAAGACCACTGGTGGTGGTCGATTTGGCAGGCACTAAGTGACTTCTTGAGACAGTCTTTGTATTTCTTCTTTGGTGCCCCTCTGTCACGGTGTCCAGTAGCAAGCTCGCCGAACAGGGTGATCTTTGGTAGGCGATGATCCTCCATCCTGGAGACATGCCCCGCCCAGCGGAGCTGTGTCCGCAGCAGCAAAGCCTCGATGCTCACAGTTTCCGCCTGTTCAAGGACCTCGACGTTGGTGACATAGTCACTCCAGTGAATGCCCATGATGGTGCGCAGGCAGCGCTGGTGGAAGCGTTCGAGGAGTCGTAGTTGGCTGCGGTAGAGGGCCAATGGACTCGGAACCATACCGCAGGGTGGTGAGGACCACAGCTCTGTACACGCTGATCTTGGTGCCTGTTTTCAGCTGTTGATTGTGCCACACCCGCTCGAAAAGCGCTGTTCGCTTTTGCCAGCCTGCTGTCAAGCTCCTTGTCCAGCTTGGCGTCCGACGTGATAATGCAGCCAAGGTAAGTAAACTGGTGCACTGACTTTAGTTCAGACTCGCCAATGGTGATGTGAGGAGGGCGATACACTGTCTTGGGTGCCGGCTGATGTAGGACCTCTGTCTTTTTCAGACTGACCTCGAGTCCAAAGAGCTGGGCAGCGTCTGCGAAGCAGGACGTGATGCGCTGCAGGGCTCTCTCTGTGTGTGCAACGAGGGCAGCGTCATCAGCAAAAAGCAGCTCACGAATCAGTTGGTCTAGGGTTTTCGTGTGGGCCTGCAGTCGTCTGAGGTTGAACAGGCTGCCATCGAGACGATACCTGATGTACACTGCATCGTCATCATCGAGGTCCACTGTGGCCTGCTTCAACATCATGCTAAAAAAGATGGTGAAGAGGGTCGGTGCCAGCACGCAGCCCTGCTTTACGCCATTGAGAATAAGGAATGGTTCTGAGGGGTCATTGTTGAGTCTGACCTGGCCTTGCTGGTCCTCGTGTAGCTGGCCAATCATGCTGAGGAACTTTGGGGGACAGCCAAGTCGCTCCAGGATCTGCCACATACCTTGCCTGCTCACAGTGTCGAACGCTTTTGTTAGGCCGACAAACGTTACGTACAGCCCTTTGTTCTGCTCGCGGCACTTCTCCTGAAGCTGTCTCGGCACAAAGACAAACCAGTCTTTGTTCTTCTTTCTAGCGAAACCCAAGACTTCTGCAGAGGATTTTGCAATAGCAGTTTTCAGTTGTTCCCAGAGTGTTTCAGGGGAGGAGTAATGATGTATCATCAGCAAATAGTTCGCAGTTTGTGTCGGGGTGTGATATTGTTAGTTAGTTATTGGGATTTAACGCCGAGCAGGCGACTAAGGCCATCTCACGGTGGGATGGTAAAAATCTGGTCAGCCAGACTAAAAGCAAGTTCTTAAGACAAGATGTAAATATATCTAAAAAATATGGCAGGCTAAAATGTCCCACAAGTCTTTAAAAGAAACGTCTACAGGCTCACAAAAAGGGCAAAATAAAGAAATTCACAGAGGCTATGAATGCTCAGATCTTGTTAAAAATATTGCATTCTCTCAAGAAATTGAATATTTTGTCCGGGGTAACATCCCGGAACAAAACCTTCAAGGAGTCTACTGTGAAGTGTTTATATCTCGTGTGAATTAGATCGGTACAATACAGCAAAAAGTGTCGAACAGAAAACTGTTCATCACAGGCAAAACACCATGGACGCTCATCCTGTTTAAGTAAGTAAGAGTGCGTAACATACGTGTGCCCGATGTGGAGCCGAGTAAGGACAGTCTCCTCACGGCGGCTGCCGCAGCGGTAAGGTAGACTGTCGAACACCGTAGGAAGGGCGTAACATACGTGCAGTCTATAACTCAACGGACACAGAGATTACTCCGAACTGAGGTAGTCGCTACAGCTCCAAAAACACATGGCCCCAAGAGCTCCTTAGCATCCGCGTTATCGCGGAATTGTTTATATTACAGCGGACGGCAGACGCAGCCGTCCCGTTTCTCACTTTCCTTTTTTGGCCCTTGTCTCCTTGACTGCGTGCGCAAAATAAGGTGAACTTGTGTGAAATCATTGAAAATTCACATCAACTTCATTTAAAAACAAATGAACTCTAGAATTTTTTAGTGCGTGTACGGGTTAGCGCATTTTTTGGGGAACAATAGGCGCACAGGCCTCTTTTCGTGTTTGTCCTTGCTAAACTACAACATTCTTAGAGAGAGAAAGAGAGATGAAATGAAACTTTATTAAGAGAGAGAAAAAAAAACAACAGCCTAGTGATAATAAAGTGTAAAAAATGGTTATAACTAAATAGTGTATACACGGTATAAGTGAAGACACAGTAGTACTATCCGTGAACTGAAAAACTCGAAAAGCTTTTGGTCAGGCATGGAGCCGCAGGAGCCAAAAGGAGGGGAGGAAATACGGTCGCAGCGGGTTTGATATGTGCCAATTATCTCTCACGACAGCTTGATGATAACTGACTCGCACCCACACTTGCCTGAATTCAGGGACCTTTTTTTCTCTGTCCGTTGAGTTATAGACTGCGTGTGCCCGTATGCAGCTTGTTCCCTTCCTCTTTTTCCCACTCGTGTGATAATGACAGTGGAAGGTAATTTATAAAGATGTTGAATAATAACGGTCCTAGGGTGGATCCCTGAGGAACACCATGGGTCACCAGTCTTTCCGCTGAGTATTTACCATTCAAGAATACTTTCTGCGGACGAGAGAAAAGCGACTGCATTTGAATCAATGTGATATAAAGGTAACTTCCTTAGTAAGATTGAGTGGTTAATGAGATTGAAGGCTTTTTTAAGATCTAGAAATACTACACCTGAAAGTTTGGACTCATTTATGGCAGTAAGCCATTTGTGGGTTATGAGAGTTAAGGCTGTCTGACACGAATATTTAGGCCGAAAAGCGGATGGTGCTGTACTAATAAGGCGGTTTTCCTCCAGGAATTGAAGTAAATGATTATGTATATGCTTTTCAAGTGGTTTGGACACTGCTGATAAGATTGAAATAGGTCTGTACTCATTTGGGTCGCTCGGATCTTTGCTTTTTGGTAGAGGAGTAACTTTTGCTATTTTCAATTCATCGGGAAACATGCTCTTTTGAATCGAAAGGTTATTTATAAAAGTTAACGATTCAACAATATAAGGGAGCGCAATTTTCAGGATTTTACTGCTAATACCGTCAACACCACAAGATGTTTTACTTTTCCTGTTGGTTATAGGTTTTCCTACATCAAGGACGGTCATTAGGGGAACTGAGAAAGTATTGCCAGCGTTTATCTGACTGTGCTGTTTCAATTTTTCTGAACATACGTATTCACCTGGCTCACTGGTGTTCGTCTGTAACAGGGTTTTAGCATTGTTAATAAAGTGTTCATTAAATACATCAGCTGTAAGGTGCGGGGGGACACTCGTTGGTTTGCTAGATTGTCTTTTAGTAAATGTGTTAATCACCTTCCACGCGCTGCGTACGTCTTTGCCGCCCGCAATAATCTTTTCAGCATACTGCCTCTGTGCTTTACGTACTAGTGATTTAACTATGTTTCGCTGTTTTTTGTACTCGTCAAATTTCTTTCGTTGTTTCAATAGATCTCTTAGTCCCATCGCAGTTTTAATCTCATCCATCAGCCACTCAAGCGCAGTGGGGTGTTTAACACGTCTGTCAAGAACACCGAGGAACAACTTATACCAGTGGGACAGCGCTACATTGGGATCATTATCGTTATACATCGGAAAATGGTGTTTGGGAAAAGGTCATGCAAAAAATCATCTTGGTTGAATTTTTTGAATGATCTGTAGAGGATGGTTATATGCTCCTTATGAGTTTTCTTTGGCAACTTCGCAGATAATGAAAAACAAATAGGAAAATGATCACTGACAGAGATGCTGGGTACATGGACATTGCGAAGGGCACTGTCGTTGGTTGTTTAAACATGGTCAATTAATGTGGATGAAGTAGCAGAGACCCTGGTGGGTGACTGAACTACTTGGATTTCCATGACGTATTGCCAGGTTTCAATAAATCAACATTACAATCATCGAATATATGTATATCACCATTGGAGTCCCCCCACCCGGGTCTGCCCTGGGGGACTTGGGTGGGGTTAGGTACTTTTTAGTTCTCAGGGTCACCCTGGTCAGCCCCACAGGGTGAGTTTTTCTCTCTATTCTGGGGCATGTGTTTCTGTCTACCCGAGGTCCATTCACCTGTATTTGCCTTTTTAAAACTCTCCCTACTGTCTGCACTGCCTGTAGCTCTTGATATTGGATGTGTGTTGCTAAATGGTCTTAGCTTTATTTAGGCCCCATGTGTTAGGTTTATTTAATGTATTTGACCGGCTGGTGACATACATTCAATGTTCTGTTTAGTTTTTTTTTCACAAGCAGTGCAGGCACGTCCTGAGAAAGCCTTGTTGCTGTCGGGACGTTAAGCAATGTACAATCAATCAATCAACCATTGGAGTTTTGTACTTTGTCAACCATTACAACAAAATCATCTTGCCAGGACACTGTAGCTGCGGGGTTTCTGTAAATAAAACATACGAAGGTCGGGGTTGACTTGGCGGTTGCTTTTATCTCAAGCCACAGGCTTTCCACATGGGTGGATTCCAGGTCACATCGTTGTGTTACGTTGTTAGCAATAGTATTGTGAACATAAGCACAAATGCCGGTATGACCAGGCGCTGAAGCATCTCGCCTATGAATGGAGAAATTTTGTATGGTGATAGCTTGGTCATTTATATTCTCTGTCAACCTACTTTCTGTAAAGCCAAATATATATGGGGAGGGTTGGTTGAGTAGTAGTGTAACGTCTGATACTTTACTGCAAATGTGATATACATTGAGGTGGCCTATTCTAAGCAAATGATCGCTGACACTAGTAAACATGTCAGGTAACTTCGCAACCAAATACTAGTTTCAAATATACTAACAAACTAAATGACAGTTTAAACAACAATAAAAGTGTCACTATGTGGCATGCAGATCAATGGTCAAAACACAGCACTGAAACATGCGCAAAAGATAAAACAAGGAAGAAAAAGATAGCGGATCGTAGATGTAAATGAAAAAAGTCTGCAGATATAAAGGTCTCTGCGTGTGCAACGTACCGTTGCTAAAAACAAAACGCGATGAAGCGTACCAGATTAATCTTATTCTATTTGCTACCGACACAGTCAGTGATAAGAATCACTTTAATAGCGACTAAGTTGTGCACTCCTGTTCAATACACAGGTTAACACAGTTTGTAAAGGCACAGAGCGCTGCAATTGTCATAATTATACGCGCATTCCGATGAGAATTTCACGCGGGTGTGTCTATCCACACTGACCACTAAGCCAGTCATCACACACTGATCAGTCATCAGGGGTCAAGTGCTAATCCTGAACCTCTAACAGGATTATTTTGTGTGATTGTATCGCGACTAATCGTCGCACAAAGAGGCGCACGCAATGGGTGTCACTGATCCGTTACGGTCTAGCACACAACAAATACGAACTAAACGTGGTTGAGACTCCGTCGTGACGTCACACATTAGACACGTTAGCTATGTCAGAAAACGTACATGAATCTATATCGTGCAGTAAGTCACCGATTTCTCAGGTACAAATTGAATTTAAAAATCACTTAAGAAAAAATTTAAGAGTATAGCGTCAATATTGAAGGATATAGACTTGATACCGGTTTTACGTCGCAATCAAAGCTACACACGTTTCACAGTTACGACAGCAATAGAGTTCTGTAGTACTAATCAATTGATAATAATGAATTTGAGCATTTGGATGACATAATAATAATAATAATAATAATAATAATAATAATAATAATAATAATAATAATAATAATAATAATACATGTTATTTATATGGCGCATTTCTCATATCAATAACTCAATGCGCAGGCGAAAACGACACACACACACGCGCGCACACACACACACACACACACACACACACACACAGACACACACACACACACACACACACACACACACACACACAGTCTGCAGGGGGAGGGTGGGGGGTGTACAGAAAAACCGTAGAGATCACACGAAAGTCTGCGAGAAAAGGTGAGTTTTTAACTTTGCTTTGAACTGCGTAAGGGGGTGGGGGGAGAGATTTCTAGCTCAGTCGGTAAGGAATTCCAAAAGTTAAAGGAGCAGTATATCTGAAAGAGCATTCACCGGCAGATTTGAGATGGTACTTTGGAACTTTGAGAAGTTTCTCTCCCGATGAACGCAGTGAGCGAGAGGGCTGGTAAGTGATCAGACTGGAGGAAAGGTTTGACGGAAGGCTGCCATCAAAGTGGCGGTATGCAAGGGTCGCAATCTTAAACTGTATGCGGGATTGGATTGAAAGCCAGTGCCGGAAGGTCTTTCAGTATAGGGGTTACGTGGTCTTGTTTTCGCCTGCGCTTCACAAGCCTTGCGGCATTATTTTGAACTCGCTGAAGGCGGCTAATCTGCTCAGATGGAAGACCAAAAAGCAGAGAATTGCAGTAGTCGGCTCGTGACTAAAGCATTCACTAACTTTGCAGTGGCAGATTCAGAAAGACTGTGTCGGACAGATGCGATGCGTCTCAGAGAGTATGCAGCACCACGACAGATTTCACTTACGTGATCCTGCATACTCAAAGCCTTATCGAGCTTGACACCAAGATATTTGACCGAAGACTGAAATGGAATATCAGTGTCATCTATGCACAGAGACTCAGTGTGAATTTGTTAAACCCGGGATGCTGAGCCAATGGGTAGAAACTCTGTTTTTTCTGGGTTTAACATAAGTTTGTTACTGTCCATCAGTCCTGTATGAATAATTTCATTCGGGCTGATATATGACAGGAACAACAGTTCTACCCGAAGCCAGGACAGCCCGTACCGGCGCAACCCGAGCGTCTCCCACAACCCTCCCCGGTCAGTGCCAAAGAAGGTTGTGGAAAACAATCAAAATACGCACACCAGCAAGAACCATCCAGGAAACGGGTCGGAGTGTGGCGCCCATCAGACATCAATCTTGTTTCATATAATAAAAATTAATTATTAGTTTGCACGCGGTGTACACTGTCTAGCAGTGAAAAGAAGTTGCGCAATTTGCATCACTAATTCCATGGGAATCTGGTTGTCACGACTAGCAGCGGGGGCCCAGGCATTAGCAGCTGAGGTCTGGGCCGTTCCGGCAGGCAGATGAAGTCACAAGAGGCGGAAATTCAGTTGTCTTGAACATCGGTGACTGCTGTTCCGCCTGGCCTCATGGGTTCGGGAACGAAGGGTCGACAGGCTGCTGGCCGAGTTTCGGCGGCACTGGCTGAAGAGGCCGAGTCAATTCTGAGTTGTTAACTTGAGCGGGTCGCACCCCGTGGCCCTGACATGCCAGGCGGGCCGGGCACCCTCCAGTCATGTCAGAGCCATGGGGTTTGCGTGCCTGGTAACCCGGCGCAGAGTTCAAGTTGGCATGATCTCGTGGAGCTACGTAGGGCCGGTAATCACCGCAGCGTATATTGAGGGCCAGACGTTTTGTGCCTTCAGCGCTGGGGTGCATTCTGTCACCGTCCCAGTAGAGGGCCTGGCGGGGGGCGTGGTTCTTGGTCAGAAAGGTGGCGGTGTGGTCCACGATGGCAATATCAGCCTTCCTGCAGGCCGCGTGGAGGTTGTCATTGGATTTAGCGGCGGCTGCAAACAGGGGGTGGCGTTGACCAAAGGGCGGCATGATGGTGGACGCCTTAGAGTGGCCTGCGGGAACTTGATGGCCTGCAGATCGATGAGCTGCAGCCACGTGTTGCATGCGACCGGAACATTCAAGTTGCGGCAGCTGTTAATTCAGACATGAAAGGTGACGTGGTGTACATGTCGGACAGGCTGGCGGGTGTCAAGCCACTTGATGAGGTCGCTGACAGACAGACCTGACACCGCCATGTTCTGAACTGTAAAATCCGGAGCTGACATTTTCCGGTCATCGATGAACCTGATGAATGAGTCGCCGAGGCGTAGAGCGTGCGACTGCGGGTTCACCTTTGATTGGCACAGCTTAGAAAGAGAGAGAGAGAGAGAGAGAGAGAGAGAGAGAGAGATGCGCCCGGAAATACGCCCCGTACTCATTTTTCATTGGTTTATGTAAATTAGCATATCCAAAGAAATTAAAACAAGAGTGCGTCTTACTGTCGACATGAACTTGTGACCTGCACGCAGCAGTCGCTGTAGTAGTCCAAGAGCTAGCCCGACCTACCGTGCACCCCCCCCCCTCCACCACCACCACCACCTCCCTCCCCCCCCCACCCACCACCACCACCACCCCCCCACCCCACCCCCAGTACTCAATAAGATGGATTTCAAAGTGTACCTTAGTATGTCCTGAGATGTTTAAGCTATCTTCCCCTACAATCCATAGGAACACACCAGAGATATAACCGATGGCGCAAGGATACCCCCATTCACGCTCTTCGCGGATGCTAATATGAGCTTGAGAAACATTTTCCTCTAAATAAATCTAATTCATTCCTGAAGCCCAAATCAAATAATATTATGTTAAGGCACACCTTCTGCGTCCTCTGCAGAAAGCAGAAAAAAAGTATCGAATCTGTGGCTCACAGAGAAGTTATTTGTGCACCCAGTAAATGGCCATTTGCATAAAATCGGAAAAAAAAGAAGAAAATAATGTGTCAGATGCCTTCAGACATTTTCTAGAGCACTGGCAGTCCATTTTCTGGCTTACATCATAAACAGGATGTCACAATTATTATAAACTAGGTGATGTGATTACTATGAGTGCCACATTGGTTGATTTTGTATCCCTACCCCCAAGTTGTAAAAAAAACACAAAATTAATTCGAAAAAATACTAAAGTTATTCCATTTCATTTTGACCTCTCTTTACCTATTACTTTTCAATACTGTGAGCATAAAGTGCAAGAAAATGAGGAAAGTCAGCATCCTTTACGACACGTTTGTGGTGAATGATAGCTTTTTTCCCATTTAAAATTGCCGAATTTGGAAACGTACGTTGTTTCCGATGCCCTCAGAAATTTTGTATACAACTGATAGATCTTTTTTAGGTTTTAATGGTTAGGATAGAGTACCACAGTTACTCCCAACCTGATTTTATGATGCTGTGATTCATTTAGGGGCCACAGTGGCTGAATCTGCTGCCCTACATTGGCTGAATCTGCAGCCCTGCTGCGTATTTTACCAGTACGCAAAGGAACGCAAAATGATTATAAAAATTGCTTATGTCATACTCCTCTGTTTAAATATTTTTATTGCCAGTTTTCTTAACAAAGTATGCACATTGAGCATAAAATTTGTGATCATTTCTTTAATTTCAATGTGATCCATCAATTTAATTGTAATTCTTTTTTGTTAAAGCATACAAAGGGGAAAACGTCTGTAAACAAGGGCTGCCCCTGAAAAACTTCCTCTTTAATAGAACAGCAAGACTGAAGTAAACGGCACATTCAGCAGTCTTGTCAAACTCAGGGAAGGTGTACCTCAGGGAGGTGATGTGTCTGATGCTGTTCTTGGTCTACATTAATGACATCAGTACAGTACAGTAGTACCAAGGTTCGTCTCGAACATCCTCCATGTAGATGACTTTGCATTGTGGAGAGCAGCAGAACATACTGAAATAGCATCCTGCAGAATCCAGGATGCTGCCAATAGAGTCAGCAGCTGGACTGAAAGATGGCCACTCAAACTGAGCTAGACCATCTCTTTCAATCGGATAGAAGAGGTCACCTTGAAAACTGGAGACCTTCTAGTACCAAAGACAGACTGGCAACAAATAAATTACTGGATTCACGTGGAGGCCTCACATCGAAGCCATGGAAGCTAGAGCTGCGGGGAAAAAGTCTCTGATGAAGAAACTGGTGTGGACCACATTGGCGCAAATTACAGCATCCTGGTGCAAGCAAACACCAGTTCGATCAGACCAGTCGTGGGGTACCAAGATACTTCGACAACATGAAACACTCCCTACAAAACCAAAAATGCCAGGCTTGACAAGATGCAGAGCATGGATCATTCTCATGATGCAGTGACATTCTTATAGCTATCTGGGGTATTTTCTTAACATTGTTTTGGCTGTTAGGAACCATGAAACGTCATTGCGCATATTCATATTTACACCTTTCTAGACGAAAATAAATGAGAAGAAAAGACCATACTAGACCTGCCTTACGCTAGGTAAAATATCTCCTAAAAGACCAGCTAGTTTTACTCATTCCGTCTATCATTTTTGCCTTTTTTTCTCTCCACTAAACAAACAGCAAACAAATTGATTGGTCACATTTTGATCAGAATACAGTCGAACGTTCCACATAATTTACGGACATTAAAGGGATCGAAGACACGACACCTCCCTGAGATACATCTTCCCTGAGTTTGACAAGACTGCTGAGTGTGACGTCGACTTCAATCATGCAATTCTGTTGGAGGAAGTCTTTCAGCTGTCGGTGCATCATGCCTCCAACTCCAGACGGTAGAAGCTTTAGCAGCAGCCCCTGTTTACAGACCCCCCCCCCCCCCCTCTTATGTTGTTAATCCAAAATAGTTACAATTAAATTGATGGGTCACGTTGAAATTAATGAAATGATCACAGATTTGTATACTCAATATGCATACTTTGTTACGAAAACTGGAAACAAAATTATTTAAACAGAAGAGTATGACGTGAGCAATTTTGTTTTTATCGTTTTGCGTTCCTTTGCGTACTGGTAAAATGGGGGTAGGGCAGCAGATTCAGCCACTGTGGACCCTAAATGTGAAGAGCGTAAATGGGGTACCCTTGAGCCATCGGTTATATCTCTGATCTCTGGTGTGTTCCTAAGTATTTTAAGGAAACATGACTTAAACATCTCAGGACATACTAAGGTACACTTTGAAACCCATCTTATTGAGTAATGGGGGGAGGGGGGGGGTGCACGGTAGCCAAGACTGGTATAGGTACGTATTTCCCCCAGCCCATAAAGGTCTACTTTAATGAAGTCTGGTTTAAACACTGCTCAGTTGTCAATACCTTTTCGAGTAATTCTCTTCGACTTTAGAGTAAACACGGCAGAAAACAATGGATGCTCTGCAGTGCATAGAGACCTCTTTTACGGCACTCTACTAAAGGGTTTAAAGTTGGACTCTAGATGTTGAGAAAGAGGTCCGTGCATGCTGGGCTACTTCCGGCCACATCTAAAATTTCGCGGGTGTCTTCGTTTCTTCCCTTTTATTCTGTCTTGAGTTTAGTAGGCAACGGTGGCGCGCACGCGGTGGCGCAGCGGATTTGCATTAGTCAAAGCTATTAGCATCGGTCCCCTATGTGTCCGCGTACCCAGCTAACTTTACACTCACCTACAAACGAGAAGAGGCATGTTTACAGCACAGCGATGCACTTGTTTATGTGCGGTTCTTACTCGTAAGTGGTTTAAACTGAGTGAACTCGTACTGCAGATATTATGTTGATCTGCTCGTGACTTGAACGGATGATACTAATCATTTCATCTCTGCATATTTGGCCAAATACCGTCATGAGAGCGTACGTGTGAGACATGTATTTTGGACCTCGTATTTTATACTCGACTCGAACTCCATACTATATGCAGCGCACTATTGTCTTGAGTCGACTTACTTTCTATTGCATATGTGACTGTCTATATAGACTATACATTTCACGGAAAAAGTCAACTTATTTTGAATTTTGATTTTTTAAAAAACATTCTTTCTTCCCATGGAAGCGTATCTGACCAAGACTGATGAGTGAATATTGGCGAGTGCTCGTTACCTTTTTCCAGCCTCACAAATATTAGACTGGACTGGACTCTCTTATTCGTTTTAGATAACGTAAACTCTTTGTTTGGATAACGCACTTTCTCTCTTCCCCCCCCCCCCCCTCCCCCCCCCCCCCCTCTTTCCTTTAATTTTATTTTTTATTCCCTCTCTTTTCTGTTTAAATTCCGTTCTTCCGTTACGTTTGCTGTTTGTTTGCCTTATATTTGTCAATTTTATTACTCGTGTACTACTTTTAGTTCCTGTACTCTATTCCCCTTAGTTCCATTACCTATTTTTTAACGTCAAAATTACCATACAAGATAATGTGCAAAAAAGGCCAAATATTTTGTAAAGGCCCTTTAAATGTATATCACCTGGCAAACAAAGTGCCGGATGTTTGCGTTTATGTTAACTCACCTAGTTCCTTTCATCTCTTTGGTATAACCGAGACACGCCTTGCCTCCCACATCAGTGATGAAGCCATCGCCATTCCAAATTACTCCATTCTTAGGAGAAATCCGTCAGTCCAAGGTGAGACAGGTGAAGCGGTCTACAAACACACCTCAGTTAAACTCATAACCCGCAGGCGCCGGGACTTAGAAACTAGCGATGTGGAATGTATTTGGATATAGATTAAGCAATCTAAATCGCCTCCTTTACTTGTTGGGTTTCTTTACAGAAATCCTGCGCCCACTTTTGAGTTGTGTGACAACTTTGTACACATGACTGATATAACGGATATTCATAAAGCTAACTTCTCCTTCTAGAGGATTTTAACATTGACACTCTTAAACCTTACCCATCATTGGAGTGTACCACTACCTTAGTCGGCCTTCAACAAATGGTAACATCGCCCACTAGAGTTACGCCATCATCAGCCACTGTTATAGTCCATATTTATACAAATAAAGCTCCGGCATTTAGCAACGTTCAAGTTAGTAGTCTTAGCGTAAGCGACCACTATCCTGTGAGCTGCACGTGGCTGTCCAAGCTTCCAAAACTAAAAATACAAGGGCATACGTGCAAAACGTATAATCCATAACCCAGTTCTGGCTACAGTGCACCCCCTCACCCCCTTCCTGCCCTCCCCCTCCCTCCCCCAGTACTCAGTAAGATGGGTTTCAAAGTGTACCTTAGTATGTCTTGAGATGTTTAAGTCATGTTCCCCGAAAATCCTTAGAAACACACCAGAGATATAGCCGATGGCGCAAGGGTACCCCCATTCAATCTCTTCACGGATGCAAAAATGAGGTTCAGAAACATTTCCTCTAAATAACTCAGAATTCATTCCAGAAGCCCAAATCAGGCAATATTATGTTAAGGCACACCTTCTGCATTCTCTGCAAAAAACAGAATGAAAACAATATTGAATCTCTGGCTCACAGTGAAGGTATTTGTGCACCCATTAAACGGCAATTTCCGCGAAATCGCAACAAAAAAAAAAGACAAAAATAATGTGTCAGATGCCTTCAGACATTTTCTATATCACTGGCACTCCATTTTCAGGATTACATCATTAAAACAGGATGTCACAATTATTATAAACTTGACTAGGTGATTCTGTGATTACTGTGAGTGCCACAGTGGTTGATTTTGTATTCCTACTCCCAAGTTGTAAAAATACAAAAAAATTAATTAGAAAAAATTATTAAAGTTATTCCATTTCATTTTGACCTCTCTTTACCTATTAAGTTACAATAATGTGAACATAAAATGCAAGAAAATAAGGAAAGTCGGCATCCTTTCGTGGTGAATGATGGCTTTTTCCCCATTTAAAATTGCCGAATTGGGAAACGTACACGTTGTTTCCGATGCCATCAGAAATGTTGTATACAACCGTTAGGTCTTTTTTAGGTTTTATTGGTTAGGATAGAGTACCACAGTTATTCCCAATCTGATTTTATGATGCTGTGATGCATTTAGGGGGCACAGTGGCTAAATCTGTTTCCCTACTCCCATTTTACCGGTACGCAAAGGAACGCAAAATGATCATAACAATTGCTTATGTCATACTCCTCTGTTTAAATATTTTCTCTGGCTCTAGCCTTTGGAATGCCTTGCCTAGAAACGTCACGACATCAGCTACTTTCTCCTCGTTTAAAGTCAGTCTCATCAAGTACTTGTTTTTGTCAGCAGCACCGCCGTGACTCACACATTGAAAAATATTATTCTGATTAGATCATTAACTGCATGTATCCCAGTTTTCGATGACTCAGTTTTATTCAGTACAGCTTGTGTGTAGCCATTGTTCATATGACTGACTGACTTAACGTCCTTAGCCGCGCAAGAGCGTGTGTGTGTTTGTGTGTGTGTGTGTGTGTGTGTGTGTGTGTGTGTGTGTGTGTGTGCGTGCGTGCGTGCGTGCGTGCGTGTGCATGTGTGCGTGCGTGAGTTCGTGCGTTCGTGCGTGCGCGTGCGCGTGCGTACGTGTATAGTAGAGACAGAGACTGGCGTGCTGAAACGTGCATGCGCATGTATGCGTATTAGGCTGCGTGTTTTCTTATAATAGTACCTTAACTAAACCACACAACATGTAATTATGCCCGACCAGTAAAGCTGGTAATTCCTATGTCACTTCCCTCTTACATTTTTCTTCTCTATTGGCTTGTGTTTGTCAAGTGTTTTTTTTTTCCTGTTTAGTAGTAAAAAAATAATTAGTGCGATAGTAATTAATCAGTAGATTAGCAACGGCAAGTTTGAAAAATGGTTGTTATTAACCAAACTTTTTACCGTTGTCAAATAAAGGACCATTGTCATTGTCAATTCTCTCTCTCTCTCTCTCTCTCTCTCTCTCTCTCTCTCTCTCTCTCTCTCTCTCTCTCTCTCTCTTTTGGGCGCGCGCTCACGTGTGTGTGTGTGTGTGTGTGTGTGTGTGTGTGTGTGTGTGTGTGTGTGTGTGTGTGCGTGCGTGCATGCTGTGTGTGTGTGTGTGTGCATGCTGTGTGTGTGTGTGTGTGTGAGACACAGAGAGAGAGAGAGAGAGAGAGGGGGAGAGAGAGAGAGAGAGAGAGAGAGAGAGAGGGAGCACATATATACATATTATCCTTTGCTGTATGAATTCTAATGTACTTAATTATTTTCTGTGTATTGCTTTACTTTGCATTTGTACTCATTTTATATTTTTGTGCGTACGCGTTATGCGCGTACGTATGTCTGGAGTGCGTGTCCGAGAGCGTGTGTGTATATGTGTGCGTGTGTGTCTAAGTGCGTGCGTGTGCAAGTTTGTGTGTGTGTGTGTGTGTGAGCGTGCGTGTGCGTGCGTATGTGCGGGCGGGCGTGCGTGAGCGAGTGCATACATGCGTCAGTGTGTGGTATGTGTATTTTTACATGTCTATGTCATTTATGTAGTAGATGTAGCAACGGCAAGTTTTAAAACTGGTCCTGTTACCAATAACTTCTACCGTTGGAAAATAAAGGTTCATTGTTCATTGTTCATTGTTCTCATTGTTCTCTCTCTCTCTCTCTCTCTCTCTCTCTCTCTCTCTCTCTCTCTCTCTCTCTCTCTCTCTCTCTCTCTCTCTCATGCTTTATCCCATCTTGTTAAAACATAATAATTATATGATGGAGGGGTACGCTTTACACTAAATACAAATAATTGTTGTATAACAATAGTGCTAATGTTACATTTCCTCTCTGTTTTATTTGCTCAGGTAAAAATGATTCTATTGTTGCTGTTTTGGAAGCCTACATCAAAATTTGTTTGGAACTGAATATATGACATTAAAAGTGATCTATTATAGTTAGTATATGCGATATTATGAGTATGTTAGCTGCAGTGTTTATAAAAGGAATTACATATGCAAAGTGCACAGTTTACATACTGGAATTAATTACGGAAACATTAACAACTGACACTACAGCAGTAATAAGTCAGTTCGTTGTGCTTTAAATATGGTGCCTGTACGGAGTTTCCTTGCACAATTGTGATCTAACCATTGTGATATCAAATCGATGTGTGTGTGTGGGGGGGGGGGGGTAGGGGGGGGGTTGACATATGTTTGTGTGTGATTGTAGTTGTCAAATCTACAATGTGTATTAGTATTATCTTAGTTAAGTCATTATGTTTTGCGTGTTTATGTTTCTGTGAAGTAAAGGAATTTTTCCGTTTTATGCAACTCCTTTAATGGACAATATAGTTTATTCAATTCAAGAGAAACTCACATTCACTTAATTAGTCGCCCTTACAAGAACAAGTATATTGGCTCGGGACGGGAGAAGCCTATCACCAGTGAAGGCATTTTATGACCTGCGCCAGAGACCTTAACCGACCCTAACCACATAAAATAAACGCTAAAAGAAACCATCGCCTTAACAAACAACGTGCTCTTCTTTTTTTCCTGTGAGGCTATAAAGCTCATCGTTATGGTTTGAACAGAAAACTAATTAAAATCAGTACGCAGCATAAAACAATTATCAAAGTTTTACCTGAAGAAATCGCCGCTGTCAGAGCTAGGGCACCACTCCCCGAAGGTCCGTCAACAATATTAAAGCTTATCACCAAACTAATAAAACCGGTGAAAGCTTCGATACACAGCATTAAAAAAGAAACATAATTTTATCAAACTGATAGTTCATTTTTATTTCATTTATCCGCACTATGTTCATATCAGGTGTTCAGCAAACTTTGCTTTTATGCCAGACTTGTTGCCAATGTCACATCTGTCTATTATGCTTTTGACATGGAAATCAAGACAACGCAGGTTGATCCAAAAATAATATTGCTCATGCAGCCACAAGTTGCCTCAGTCTCTTCATTCTTTCACTGAATGAGGTAATGTAGGTCGCAGTGACTACCCAGTTTGGAATCACCAAAGATGCACTGATGTCTATACTGGATAAAGAAGGTCAGAAAAGCCGACGTACACTCAATATGGTGTTGGGTGGGTTTTTTTTTTTTTTTTTTTTTTTTTATATATCACAAAATCGATAAACAGACCATTGCATCTTACAGTGTGTGGTGTCAAACACATCTTTTCATCCGTCTTTTTTTTTTTTAGGATCGGTGACACACAGCTGCTTCTTAACCCCTTCCCTGCCACTGAAATCTTGGTTCATTCAACGACCAAAAGCCAACAACGTCCAAGAAACATGGATACAAATTTGTCTCCGCAAGAGACATAGATGCTCATGAGCCCCCGCAGTCGCGGGGACTCATGAGGATCTATGTCTCTTGCGGTTGGATTGTGTTCACTTTTTTCTCGGCAGTGAAAGGGTTAAACAACGTCACTGCCGTTCACATGGTAAGCACGAATGGCATCGATGAAACTAGAGTCAGACTCATCCACATCTAACTTCGGGGATTTCTACACGCCATTTGGAAATCAAATCAGCTGATGTTTTTGCATCAAGATATTTTCCAAACATTTCGGTCTCTCGGTTCGCAAAACGTGATGCTCAAAACCGTCAATACACTTTCCATTAACGTTTATGGAAAAATACCAAAAGTGGTTGCGGAGTCATCGGCGTTGACGATGTGGCGGAAACTGATAATTTGTAGCAGACTTTTCACTTCGACGCAATTTATCAATTTATTAATTTCGATATTAAACAAACGAATCATGTGTTGCTCTGCGTGTACAATGTGGGTCAACTCTGCTACAGGTTTTGTTAAACTAGAAGATTCTGATGTTTGATTAAAAAAATATCTTGTAGTTAGGAGTAAAGATTGCTGTCTGTGACAAATACTGCTTGTCTGTAGAAATCCCTAATAGCGCCCCATTTTGCTGCACTGTTTTGTCAAATTCTAAGGAAGAAAAATCAACATATCATTTGGCCTCGAAAAATAAGATCTGATATCTAATTTAAATTAATAAGTATGAGTGTTAACTTAAAAATGTCTCATGTTCGCCGCCGTCAGAGCTGTAAACTGTACTTCATCTTATCTTAAGACATGTTCCCTGGCTATATAATATTATAAAAGTTGTGACCACCTCTAAGGAATCACAAAGGAAAAATAATAACTTTAAGATCCACCGAAGATCCAAGTTTAGACACTGCTTAAAGGAACACTTACATGCTGCCCATGATGCGTTGAAACTTAGACCTGTAGATCCTTTGGCCAAGTGCATTCTGACGTAGATGGCGTTCTGTACAGCCTTGGACAGGACGGAGGTGGACACTGGGGATCTGACTTCTGATAGGCTCGTGTGACCGTCACCGTCCACCACCTTAAGGAACGAGTTAGTGAGTTAGTGTGCACATGTGTACGTCTACGTCTGTTAAAATCATTTACATGTACATCAATTTACAATTTGATTTCATATATTCGCCATGAAAACGGATACTCAATGTTGTCTTGACTAAAGTCTTGACTGCCAGTCTTTTAACAAACTATGTAATCAAATGTAGTTTATGTGTTTTACTGCCATCGTGGGTCTCTCCCATGATGCTTTATGAAGAAGAAGAGCATAAAACTTCAGTTAGTATGTGCTTATTTTGACACTTTAAAAGTGAACTTAGTCCTTTTTGGATAGCATCATTATAAGACATATTTAAGAACAGCTTGCTCTGAGATATTACGAACTATTAAGTGTTTCTCTTATTGTAGCCCCTTCACCGCGGAATTATCTGAAATTTAAAACCGAGGAGGCTACAGGTACAAGGTCATCTCACCCGGAGTGACCATCGCAGAGAAACCTGCAAAGATCCTTATGACAACGCACTGACGTCGGTCATTATGTTGGTTGCCAATATTTATTGACGAGTAAAATAAATGCGACATTTTGGAATCGTGTTTCCGATGATTCCAAAAATGTCGCATTTCATTTGCTCGTCAGTATATTTACATATTACTTGAAGAACTGGGCGTTCGATTTTATTTTTACAATTGTTTCAAAAACATTTGTCACGTCTGCTTACAGAGAGGATTTAACACACAGGCGTGCCGCATCGCAATGTCTCGAATGATTGAAATAAACAAAGACACAAATTAAATTACAGTACAAATGGTTCACCCACGGAAAGGAAATTGCCATTTGCTTGACCTTGCGAATCACGACCCTGGAAGGTGATGCGAATGTACGTGTCTGGTGTTGTTACAATTTTCCACACACAGTCTGTGTCATGTGTATAGTTGTAGCCGACAGGGTACCCGGGGTACAGGAGCGTTCCTGTCTTGTCGGTGATGTACCCGCCACAGTCGTCAGGTACTAAATAGAACAGAATATTCAGTTTGTGTTTCTGATAGTACTTTTGGCCGACAACATACAATATTATACCCAATGGACATTAGTATGACGCATACACATCTAAGAAAAACATAGGTCCAAACACGTTCCAGTTTATGCACATTGTGCTTTATGTTCTCATTGTATCAGTAGAACGTTCTAAACTGCTGTGCGTCTGTGTGCGTGTGGACAGTGACTGTTCAATCTCTACCTTGCACAACCAAACATCCATATCCAGAAGGCAAGGTAAAATTGGAGTGTTAGTTCTATGAATCATACAGCGTTTGTTTTTTCTCTCGCCGTTTTCTCATACGAGTTAACATTCGCTGTGGAGACGCTCCTAGTATTGTACTTCTTTATGAAAGATACCTTGAAAGCATTCTATTCCGGCGTCGTCTTCATGAGTACACTCTGGTTCCGCGTCACTGTACGGGCAGTCCATCACGTTCGTCTCTGTTCCGTTGCACTGTACCAAGCTTCGGAATATTGCACCTTGGGGAGACAGTCCGAACCGGGACACAGTTTCATGAGCTGGGATAGGCGACCCGCCAAATCTGTGCGTGTCAGAACATCCATTATTAGCACAGCGCTATTATCATGATTTGCGTGTGCATCTTGGCTATACTTTTTTCCTTTGGCTAAAGATATTAATAATTTTGGCACGCACTGGACTTTCGAGCTAAAATTAATTAAAAACACATGAAGAATAAATAAGACTTCGTCTATTAATGACAACACTCATGCCAAAGTTTAAGTGTGGAAGTCAACTGTGCTAAGCAGTACAGACAAAAATAGATGCATACATGTACCTTTACTACAGCAACAACTAACAACTGACAAGGGTACTCCGACTGCTTTGTCGTATGACCTCACCCAGAGCTAAACAGCTGCCTGCAGACCACGTGCGCGTTGAAGTACTGATGGATGTAGGTCACCGCCTCTCTGCGGCACATCGTCCCCCACACGCCGTTAATAAACAGCTCCAGACGACCTTGATGGCTGTCACTAGGAGCACCTCGCAGTCGAATAGTACTCGCGATCGTTCTGTCTGAAATCAAAAGCGTTATGAAGTTTTAGTAAGTTTCCTTAACCCATTCAGCCCTGACGCACTACAGCAGGAAATGGATCGACCATGATAATTCAAGGGTAGTGCCAGATTAGATTGGCGCCTATCGGCGCCAATCTAATCTAGCACTGCCCTTGAATTATCATGGTCGATCCATCTCCTGCAACTGGTGCATAGTCATTAGATGACGCCTCCAAAATTTGGAAATTACGGCCGTCGGGCTGAATGAGTTAATCCACAAACAGCATATCTCTCTTTGTTGACTACTTCAAATCCAGAATACCAATACCCATGCAACTGCAAGAGGCGCAGAAACCTCATGACCCTTTGTAAAGAGCGGAGGTTCATAAGAATGTATGCCTCTTGCTGGCTGCAAATTATACCTGTGTTACTCGCATAAAACAGCTAACGGGCTTTTATTCTATGATGACTTGAAAAACATAATTTATGGCCACTGTCGGCGAAAGTTAATCTAATGCTTATAGGAGTTAAGCATTACTGACGTATTTTTTTTTAAATTATAGATCACATTCCTCTTTGACTTCGGTGTCTTTGCTTAGCTGGTTTTTGTTTTGATTTAGGTTGTTTCTTTTGTTGTTGTTGTTGTTGTTGCTGCTGTTTTCGATGGGGTTGTGGGTGGTCTCTAGAACCATTCGCGGCCTCGCCTCCATATGTTCATAAATGTGGGCGCATACACATGCGATGAGGTGGTCGTGGCGCATAAGATATTTGGCTCCTTATGCTCTCAGAATGGCTACGTCCACTGTAGAGCTGATGGATTAAACTCTCTACGTACAGATCACTTGCTCACGGTGAATCGTTTTCGTCGTTACAAATGAACAGGTGATTTATTTATCTCCGCGGCAGTGTTTTCGGAGAAACGTGACACAATTTTGCTTTTTTATATTTCTTCTTCCCATACATAGACTTCTGAATGGGTATTTTCAAATAATTACATGTACTACAAGAATATGACGTCAAAAACATTATTAACATCAAGAATATGACGCGATTTTTCTGTGAATCGTTGTAAATATGTTATTGATTACGTCATTATTAATATGACGCGGAATTTTTTACTGCATTTGTTTTGGTCAAAATGATGAAATCTCTAAAATTGTTGACATCGCAGCAGCTGTCAGTGGCTTGTGCATTTGATTAGAGCCCTCTGCATCAGTTTATGGTAGTGTAGGAGCTCCAGGCATTTAGAACGTTTGGTTCCTCCCACTCAGTATCTTCTGTCGTTTAGCGCCACGCCACAAGTCCAACTGAAACTTTACGTAGGCGGAACCCGAACGCATTTCTTAGCGCGAGGAGTACAATCTATTTCTGTGTGTACGTGAGTAGTTCCCATTGACAGCTTTAGTTACTAACGGTGGACAAATATGTATACAGCCTTTTCTAAGAATTGTGTTGGAACAAGTGATCCAAATTTTCCGAATATTCAGACCAAAGCAATGACCGCCATTCATGTAAAAATAACCAAACAAAGAAAATCAAGATAAGGAGTTCATCCCAAAGTCTACTGCATTGTTTGGAGCTCATGTTCATATTATTAAGCGTATCCTTCTGATCCATTTCCCTCCTCTCTAACCCAACCTCTGATCAAAACACACCGACGCACACAAATGAAGACGGACACATTGCTCTTCCGCCATTAGTACGCCGTATGTGTGTGTCAAAATGGTTGTTGTGATGCATCTAGTGTGGTAGCGCAGTGGTAGTGCTTGTCACTTCTCGCTTTCAGCTTCCACCGCTGGCTAGCAGTATTGCGAAAAGGAGGGCAGAATGCGTCAGTCTCTCTCTGCCAGTACACAGCCTCTCCAACAACAAGCCTCATGTAGTGCCTCCTCGCGGCGACACACGGTAACTGAGCACTTCACGGACTCAAGCTGAACTACAGGGGACTCGGAGGAGGTCTGGCCCCCAGACACGTGGCATGCAGGCCCACCGGTGTGTGGATACGCCCTGATGCCCGTGAACCAGACTCCCAACTATAAGTAAATAGCCCCACTGCCTTGTGGGTTCCTCGGGATAGGCAAAGGCTAGGGGAGCAAACCCCGACAGAAAACCAACCATGGGCAGAGTGGGTTCAGCAACCCTGGTAGGCAGCCATTCTAGGTGGAACTGCTTACAAGAGTGTGGGTAGATTGGACTCATCAGCCTTGGTCGGCAGCCATGTCTAGGGATGGGATCCGAACTGTTACGATTGTGGTTGTGTTGTTCTGTGAGAGCGTGCATGCATAAATCGTAGGAAACGATCCGATGTTTATTTGAGCTATCATGATTACGAATCACGTACCTTTTCAGTAAGTTTCACTTTCGTTCACGCGTAGTGCGGAATTGATTATCTTTTGACACACGGAGTTGAGTCCCGAAGAGTCTAGAAACCGCTCGAGTATTCATCACTGTTTACTGCGCGCGTGAAGTTTAGCGGTCAGTTTTGTGTCCCAGTCGTGTACCTTCTAGAGAATGCGGGCAAGGTCGTGACCTGTCTGGCCTACTTTTGTGTGACGTCGTAACGCGCGGGGATTTCCCAAAATAGGGGCTGGAAATAGCAGCCAGAGTTTTCTAGACCATTCTAGTGTAATGTTTCTCATTGATATTTAGGAGTTTTAGTTACGTATTTTGTTTTGATTGGTTGTGTTGTACGAATTTCCTCGTTTATTCTAGAAAGCATACCACTATAAAAGGATCGTGCTAGGAAGCACGTGTGTACATTGTTCAGTTGTAAAATTGCGATGTAACAACGTCGGTACATTGTTCAGTTGTATAATTGCAGTGTATTGACATTGAGAGAGAGCTACGCAAGATATCGTGCTTCATTGTCAGTGACGGAGTTATGCAGTGAATGGTGATGTACATTGTATGAGAAAAGCATTGTGTCAAAGTGTGGACATTTTGCTGAGAAGACATTGTATCAGTGTTGGTGCATTTGTGAGCGCATTTCGTGGAGATCACATCGCTGTAATAAAATATTGTTTGAACTGTTACTCCAGTATTGTCTACAACCTTAAGCCACGTGTGACGAGTTGCAGCTGAATGAAGTTTCTTTTAAAAAACACTTACGTGCGTGCCGTCTGGTGTGATATCATACTACGACCACGATCAACCACGTAACGCGAACAAACTCCTTTGGTAGACCAGACTCATAAGATGTGGCAGGCAACTGGCCTAGGAGAAGTCAGCTCCAATATTAAAACAAGGGCAGGGGAAGCTCTCAATCCCAGTTAGGGAAAATTCTCCTACAAGAAGGAAAACTCCGAACTGAAACCAATGTCCAATGAAGTTGGAGTGTCGCTGACTATGCCATCTGGTATAGTGTGGAAACCCGTCAGGGAAACGAGCACACACGCACCCTCATGGATTATGCCTCAGATGGATATTTCGATATGTTGTCGTCCCCGTGGACCAAAGCCAGGCGGGGACGGTGCCGGGCCCTCAGCCTCTAAGGGACCCACCTCAGCGACTGGCGGCTCTGCTAACCTGGGAACCAGGGGGGGGGGGGGGGGAGGGGCAGAGTAGTGCTACTGGTCTCTCTACAACTCCAACGACAGCTCTCAGCGTTGTGCAGTGGAACGCAGAAGGCATTCAGCAAAAGAAAACAGAGTTACATGCCTTCCTGGAAGAGAAAACATTGATGTCATCTGCATCCAAGAAACTCACTTGACAGAAAGCCGCGGCAGGGGTTATGAAACTTTCCGACGAGACAGACCCACTGGACACAAAGGGGGAGTAATAACTCTTGTCAGGCATGGAATCGCGGCGCTTTTGATAGAACAGACAGCAACAGGTGAACTTGAGTTTGTCAACATCAAGATCCTCCTGCAAGATGAAGAACTTCTCATCACCAACTGCTACAGCCCTCCCACCTCAAGGTTTGACCCCCATACCATTCAGCTCTTGCCAGAAAACCACATAATTGTTGGGGACTTCAACGGTCACTCACCGAGCTGCGGGTATGAAGACTTGGACCGCAGAGGAGTGGACATAGAGGACTGGCTCATCGACAACCAGCCAGTCCTGATTAACCAGCCTGACGACAGACCAACATACTATTCCAGAGCGCTTGGAAGAAAAATTCAACTCCTGACCTCGCCATGGCCACAGAAGATGTTCAGAAACAAACCACCAGAGTCGTAAATGGGCGGAAGCGACCACCTCCCTATCATCCTGCACATTGCAAATAAAAAGACTGCCAGCGAAACCACCGAAACAGAGCCAGCTGGAACTTCAAGAAAGCTGACCGGACAACATATTAAGCCCATGCTGAGGTACTCTGCTGCATCAACCTAACAGAGGACATAAACAAAAATGTCAAAAAACTGACGTTAGTCATGAGCGCCCTAAACTATAGCGTTCTTTGATATTCAGTGAGTACGGTGTCGTAGATAAATTGTTAACATTTTCCCCATAAAAACACCTGTGTGCGCGATTTTGGCCGTTTGAAATACACACACACACACACACACACACACACACACACACACACACACACACATACATGAAGACAAATGCCTCAGAGTGGGTTACCTACCATTTTATGTGAAAATGGGTTCCCATATTTCATTTATTCTAGGGCTCTGGAATTGATACGAATGTTTAGAACTCACCTTATAACTAAACTCTATAACTTAAAATAAAATAGACATTTTCTAGAAAAAGAGCCTCTAGATGGAGAAAAAATGGGCTTCTACCAATAGAGTGGGTGCCTCTCACACAAAAACTGGCATTACATTGAAAATAGGTGTCTTCACAACATTAGGTGTCTGTAATAAGGTCAACTTCATGGAATAATAATAATAATAATAATAATAATAATAATAATAATAATAATAATAATAATAATAATAATGTATATTTTTAAGGCGCCTATACTTTTGATAGAAAAGCTCTAGGCGCCGTACAAATGACATACTAACATACACAGACCTTGCATCCTACAGCACATATATATGCCCTAACATACACACTCACGCAACAAGATATACAGGGAAAATAAACTTAGCAGAATAAACACACCAACAAGAAATGCTCACACACACCAAAGATATACGTGTACCATAAAACTAATAACAGACACACTAAGCAGCTCTCACTGACAGCAGCACCAAAAACAAAAATAAAATAATTATAACGGTGAATGCACGTTTAAAGGAATAGATGTGATTTAAAGACTGCCGGAAACTATTCGCTGGTTCAACATATCTGAGGGACTGTGGGAGTTTATTCCAGAGAAATGGTTCTTGGTATGAGACAGACCTCTCGCCAAAAGACTTAGTTCTCACAGTCGGAAAGCTTCGGAATACTTCTTTTTCACATTCATTTTTTTTCAACTTAATGTGTATGTATGCATTAACATTTTTAACATTGTATGGTGCAAAGTTGAATGAACACTGGCCCTTAACCTTTAGATTATGATTTTTACAGAGGAAATATTTTAAACATCGCTACGTTTTGTCCTTCTGAAGTAAAACAGTTTATCGTGGTATTTATGTGAGAATCAACATAATGTATTCTGGAAATTAAATGACTATTTTATGTACTCTGGAGTTTGTGACAAACTGCAACAGAGCATTTTGAATATTAACCCTTATCATTCGGAATACACCAATGTGTGCAACAAGTGTGAATAAAATAGTCCAAGGGTAGTACCAGAATAGCTTGGCGCCTCTAGGCGCCAAGCTATTGTGGCACCACCCTTGAACTAAAGCCATTGGTCTATGTCCTCATCTGTAAGTAATGGAATGTAGCTTGCATTTATGGCAGTGTACAAATTTGAAGCTTTTAGCCTCAGTATGATGCGGGTTAAAAGTGTGGAAACATATGAAAGGTAGAAAAAGACCCAGACGAAGAAACTAACACTTAACTTATTCTACCCCAGACACACCACAACAAAATAAAGATCGACCGTGATAGTTCAAGGGTGATGCCAGAATAGCTTGGCGCCTATGGGCGCCAAGCTATTCTGGCGTCACCCTTGAACTATCATGGTCGATCTGTGCCCTGCACTGCAACGCAGTCTTCAGAGGACGACTTCAACATTTGGGGATTTCGGTCTTGGGGTAGAAGGAGTTAAAATGACAAAACAGAACACTGACATTAATTAATTAACTGACAACATAAGAAATCACTTGAAACTTCAGCCTTTATTAATCACATCAAAGGTGCATGCATATAAAACACAGTAATGTTTTGTAAACACTTCAAATCAAACAATCAAGAGCAGTCAAACCTTTTTCTGCCAACTTTGTGAAGAGGAAAACTAGTTCTTGCCTTCGGCACGTAAAGGGTTTCAGCGACTTATGTGCCTCTATTCATAAAATGGAGAGAGAAATATACTGAGTTCTAGCAAGTGCGACAATAAAGTTTAGCCGAGTTTGTATACCTCGTCAAGTGCCTAGGTTAAACGCACCAGCGGTGCCAATGTTGCTATAGAAAATTCATTTCTTTTGTAACTTTTTCAGTCTGTTGCGGATGTAATCCTTAATGTTTGTCCAGCGCCTATGTCTAAGTTTGGGCTCCTCTGCCATTGCCTACTGTATCTCGGCCTTTCCAGGAAGTTTGTTCACGACGAGGTGTGTCTTGAAACGAGTTTGGACAGTTTTCTCTTCAGCTTTCCCCCATGGTTTCTTGAAAATCTGGCTTTCTTTCGAACAGGAACTGACGCAGTACTGTCATCATCAAAACTATCTAGATTGTCATCAGGCTCTGGACGTCTTTTCTCTGTCATGCTCATTGATTCCTGTGTTGTTGACTTGCTACTTGCTTCATTCACATGTGCTGTTTCCCCCGAGACCTCTCTGCAAGTTTCTGATGTGTCTTCATTGTCAAAGTCAATCTCTTCATCATCGCCCAGCTCAGCTCTAATGTAACTCTCAAAATCTGTCATCCCATTGTTAACTGACAGAAGAATCTTTGCCACTTTTGCCTTTTGAAGGACGTCTTGAGGTTGGCGGTAGATATGGCGATGTATCCGAATATCATGACCAAGGAAGTCTGCCAGCTGATCCTGGTCTAACTCCAAGATGGCCACTGACTGAGCCAAAGTTGCAACTTGCTTCCGTAACTGAGTAAATGTGAACATGGCTGGGTTTGACACGTTTGCTTGCAGTGCGTGTGCCTTCAGAACATCATGGCCTCTGTAAGGCCTCTGACCAGAAGGTGTGGCAAAGATGTACTGGGAACCAGCGAGAGCTGGCACTGATTGCCTCATTTGAAGGATTCTGTCCACAGTTGTCATCATCTTCTTCATCAGCAAAATGGGAACACTCCTATTAAACTTGCCTCTGATTTCCACTCGCTGAAATGATTCATCATTTTCTTCTCAACCTGTGTGAGACCTTTCAAGATATCTTGATTGGTGATCTACCAGGGCAGACCCGGGTGGGAGCCACTGTTTAGTTGCCAAGTAAGGTTAATGTTACACAGTCTTTGCTTTGTCCCTTTTTTCGTGCTCATTTTCAAGACAAGCTTGCTACACAATTTACATGCATGTTTCTTGTCCCATTTGTACTTTCCTTTCCCTCTCTGCGACACGTGCACACCTGGGTTTTGTTTTTTTTTTTTTTTTTTTTGTTAAGCGCTCTTTTCCCACCCCCAACGTCATGTTCCTTTTGCCTATCCACATTCTCATTGCCACCCCCTAATTCACCCCCTAACGCACACTGCACCTTGCTGGTACTTGCTTCACTGTCACCTGCCCACCCTAAACCTGCCACTTTGAAATCTAACATATTCAATACAATATTGTCTGTGTCAGAGATCCCAGAGATTGATGGCTACACACCGTCTGAATCCTGTGAGTTCGAGCCAGGAACGAACTCCTCGTCATCACTGTCCTTGTATTGCGATGTGCTTGCACTCTCAGGTCCATCCCAGGCTCCATTTGCCAATTGGAAAAAGAAAATAAAAGCTGCATTAGGACAGAAACAGTCCAATTTTGGTTTAAGGGGCCTTGCACAAGAATAAAAAGAGTAATCCCGTGTATGACCGATTTACATATGTGTGACCTCGGTGACGAGGGCTGGCTTCTGCAGCAGCAACATCCATGCTTTCTGAAAATGTAAGCATTTTCCAAACACCTGTCAACCCCGCGTGACCCTTTGAGAGAGGTCACTCAAATTGGTATGTTTACAAAGGTCTTGCCACAAAGTATCCTTGGGCCAAGCTTGAAGAATGTGGCTTGAATAGTCTCCGAGAAAATGCCACTGTTAAAGTTTACCATGGACGACGGACGGACGGACGACCAGTGGCCCAGAACATAAACTCACTTTTGCTTCGCACGCGAGCCAATAAAATGAAGATGATCATAGAATCACTTACCAGTTTATAATTGGGGGCATTCCGCTGCCATCTATGCACCCTCCTACCAGACGCACCCTCTCCGGCAGAGGCTGGGCTATCCTGCTGCAGCTGACTAATTTTGCCATGGGCCTTGGTCATGTGCCAGGAAGGGGCGTGCTTGTCCACTTCCATAGATCCCGATGGGTTTGGACATCCTGCTGCCATCTGGCGCTGGGTGTGTGCAGAAAGTGCTGAGTGTGGCCAAAACAGTGCTACAAACATGTCAAATGCAACCATGTAAACTTGACATTTTGGATGAGATATATACATGATTACAGCAGTACTCCCAGCCCCCTACGAACAATAACTGGTAATACAGTAAAAAGCGACACTTCAGTTGCACAATCCGAAAAACCTGTTCGTGGAAGCCTGTTCTTCGAATCGCGAGGCAGTTTGGCGTAGGAGGATTAAAATACACACTGAAATCTGGCGCCATTTGGGTTTTGTCATAGTGCATGTGTCGAGTTACTTTTCGATCACAATCACACATGTCAGAAAAAAAGCAACAAAGTCGCGTGACAGATTGACTTTGTAATGGTGTTATTGAACGAATTCCTTTCATTTAAGAAGAAAGCTTTTGTTAAAATCTTGGGGTTCTATTATCTTTTACTACAAGACTGAGAAGTAGACGCCGACCGGCCGTAGCAGTCGTCTCAGTTTTCTCGGCCCAGCGGGTCAGTATCGGCTGGCTGTGCAATTGTATCGGATTGGGAGCATCTCAGTTAATATCTGCGCTGAATAAGTACACATGGGCGTGCTCTTAGCTAAGAAATATTGCATAAAATTGTACCTCTGCAAACGGAACAGCGGCCGGCGAGACGAAAGACAATAGGAAGGGGCAACAACTCAGTTCATGTCACTGCGCAGCCGACCAATCAGGTATCAAGTTGATCTATAGAGACCCTCGCTTCCGTGGCAACACACATGCCCAGTGCGTTGCAAACACACAACATCATGTAAACCTCTGAAAATGGGGACATCCTATTTTGATATTTTTTTCTGACTTTTGAATGAAAGATAATGCAGAAACAACCCTCAGAAAAAAAATGGGTGCCTGACTTGGTCACCCAGAATTTTACACACACCCATTTTCCATAAGAATGGTAAGAAAGTCACCCATTTTAGGGGTTTTGTGCGCACACACACACACACACACACACACACACACACACACACACACACACACACGGGGCGGAACAGTTACCTCAGTTACTTTTTGTTTGGGACCTTCAACCTGGCACAAAAGGCCTCCCGACGCTACACCTTACTTCCATTGGCCGAAAACTTTTACCAGTCGCCGAAATATCAAACAACAAGGCAGGGGGAGTGGGGTGGGGGCACGTGTGTCGGGACTTTACTGCTCGTCAAAATATACACGGGACAGGAGGGGGGAGGGGGCGGGTCCAAACTGCCCATAAAGGGACTTTGTTATAGCGTTTTAGAGAATATTCGGTTTGGAGAGGGGGGGGGGGGGCGAACCCCTGGAACCCCACGCCCCCCCCCCCCACACATGTATGTGTGTGTGTGTGTGTGTGTGTGTGTGTGTGTGTGTGTGTGTGTGTGTGTGTGTGTGTGTGTGTGTGTGTGTAGAAAGAGAGAGAGAAAATTTCAGGATCATGGAGCAGTTAACTTATGAGATTAAATGCACAATTGACCTTAATTATAAAGGGTATCTATATCATAATGTTTCTGATCATCTCAACTCAATGGAATATGATTCAGTAGTAAGAGATCCTTTACGTGTTGTGAGCAGATTTTCCTAACATCAGAGCAAATGTTTGGCCCCTATAGTAAACTGAATATTCTTATGAACTCATCGAAAACTATGACCTTGACCTTCCTGAAGGTCACGTCTAATAGTTTATCAACTATTCATAGGAATTTCTTACATGTTATCACTTTTAGTAATTTTTTTGTTGTCACATTTTCAAAAATATGGGGGTTTTGTCATAAAGTAGAAATTAAGGTGACCTTGACCTTTAAATAACACCTTTCAAGGCCACCAGTCGAAGTCGCTTACTTTTCTATTGATGATATATGATAACATTGGTATATATGTTTTCATCATGTTATGTGAAAAATTGGACACCTACTCTTCTGGCAAGAATGCTATTTCGCGGATAATAAAAGGTAAAAAAATGGCGCCGCGATGACGTCACCATTTTGCTTTTTAGACATTGAATCATTGTAAAAGGTAGGTAAATGTATTCTGTTTTCAAAGATACCATTCATTTAGTTCTGCGTGCTTTTTTACGGGAACTGCATTGATAACACCAACCCTACCCCAAAAGCAAAATATAGGTCCAAAGAAGGAAAATGCGACCATAGTACATGTCCTCCTATATTCAATACGGTATCTATTTTGGGCAAACACCTATTAGTCTAGCAGATTACGCAATTTCTGCAGAAGTAAGTAGTTTGTCAAAAGAGTAACATTGGTTTACAGGTATGAAACGAAAGTACTAATGCCATATAGTTTACCCATAACAACAATATTTGTTCTTAGGATGGAGACATTTTGGTAGAAGTGTTTTTCGAGCGCTGTTTGTTCACTGAGGAGGAACAACGTACGCGGTCCGGATAAGACGCAAGATATTTTTTTTGCATATCATTTAAAATTTCAATCATACACGTTAAAAGTTTATTCCAGTGATCAAATTAAAATCATCAGCAAATAAACATACATACATATTTACGATAAAATAATTTTAAAAGTAATATTTTTAATGTCGTAAGCATGCTCGCGTCACTAGTTTCAAAATGGCGGTCAGCGAGATGCCTTCGAACGAAGTCAATCAGACGCGCACGGTTGATGCAGGTTTACTTTGCTCTTGAAGTGAGACAGAGATTATTTTGAGTTTGAACTTTGAAGCACATCTTATCAACGTCATATACGTTATTTTTCCTGGTCTTGAAAGCAGATTTTCACATACAACTCGGTCTTTTGTAGGAAGAAAGCATATTGAAAGTAGACTCTTTTCGTACATGTGTTGCATTGTGTCTGCCGACCACCTTCAACATTCTGAAGACTTTTGTCCAGATACAACGTCTGTTTTCCAGCCTACCGGCTCCAAGTGTAGACCTGCTCTTTTTGATTAGTGGAGATGGGATTTTTATCTGGTCAAGCATGGTCTTATCCGTCTGGACTTAATGGCACACGCTAGGCAAACTGAAATCCTTCTTCGAACCATTTTATCTAAATCATTATGTTCAGCTGAACACTTAAATGTTGGAATTTTTGTTTTTGTAACTCATTCAACCAATCACACTCAAAGACTCATAAGAACTCTTATGATCAAGCTTTATCAGGACTGCATGAGACACAATACTGATAGTAGCCCTCTCCATTATATTGCATGTTTTATTTATTTATTTATTTATTTTAATATTTGTTACTGATTAGTTTATTTATTCACTTACATACTTATTTATTAAGTATTATATAATTATTGACAGAAGGAATTCCTTGATGCACACAATCACTAGTGGTATGGTGGTGGTCACCAAGGAGAAGAAAGGAAGAAATTTGTCAATACGCATACATCTGTGCATGTTCATAATCTATCCTCTCCATAGCATGCACATTCATGTCCCAGGTATCTCTGACTTATTTTTTTAAAAATTTATTTATTATTTAAATTATTTATTTATTTATTTATTTATTTATTTATTTGTCTTTGTTTGTGATGTAGGTTGTGTACATACACATCAGTATACAATATCAGAACATTTATGTATACATATATGGTAACAGATGCCATACCACCCGCCCCCAACCCCACCCCACATACACACACAAAACCGCAGCACATTCACCAAAAGACGTGCACATCTGTGCATGTTCATAATATATCTATTACTTAGCAATCATATGTCCCAGGTGTCTGACTTTATTTTATTATTTATTTATTTAAATTATTTATTTACTTTTGTTTGATTGTAATGTAGGTTTTGTACATACACATCAGCGTACAAAATGAGAATATACACACATATGGTAATAGGTGCCATACCGCCCGCTCCCAACCCCAACCCACATACACACACAAAACCGCAGAACACCCACCAAAAGACATGCACATCTGTGCATGCTCATAACCTATCCTTTACTTAGCATTCACATGTCCCATGTATCTTTGACTTTATTTTTTTTAAATATACATATATTTATTTATTATTCATTTAAAGTATTTATTATGTTTGTTTGTTTGTAATGTAGGTTTTGTACATCTCTCTCTTGTCTCTTGGCTTGACTTCGCGAACGAAGACTTTTATAGGGATTGCCCACGTCTGCAGGCCTCCTCGTGGCTGCGGAGGCCAATCCGGGACAGTCAGTTTCGACCGCAGTGGCTGCAGGGGAAGGTCTGGCCAGGGTTCTGAGTTGTGGCATCTCTGTTTTTTTTTCTCCTGAGCCGCTTGTCCTTAAGACTAGCTCTGCGAGAGTCCTCAAAGGAGACGGCTGCCTTGTATATGGTGGAGCGCCAGGTGTCACGGTCTGCAGCAAGCAAAGACCACTGGCGGTGGTCGATTTGGCAGGCACTAAGTGACTTCTTGAGACAGTCTTTGTATCTCTTCTTTGGTGCCCCTCTGTCTCGGTGTCCAGTGGCAAGCTCGCAAAACAGGGTGATCTTGGGTAGGCGATGATCCTCCATCCTGGAGACATGCCCCGCCCAGCGGAGCTGCGACCGCAGCAGCAAAGCCTCGATGCTCACAGTTTCTGCCTGTTCAAGGACCTCGACGTTGGTGACATAGTCACTCCAGTGAATGCCCAGGATGGTACGCAGGCAGCGCTGGTGGAAGCGTTAGAGAATTCGTAGTTGGCTGCGGTAGAGGGCCCAGGACTCAGACCCATACAGCAGGGTGGTGAGGACGACAGCTCTGTACACGCTGATCTTGGTGCCTGTTTTCATCTGTTGATTGTGCCACACCCGCTTGAATAGTCGCCCGAAAGCGCTGTTCGCTTTTGCCAGCCTGCTGTCAAGCTCCTTGTCCAGCTTGGCGTCCGACGTGATGATGCAGCCAAGGTAAGAAAACTGGTGCACTGACTTTAGTTCAGACTCGCCGATGGTGATGTGGGGAGGGCGATGCTCTACCGTGGGTGCCGGCTGATGAAGGACCTCTGTCTTTTTCAGACTGACCTCGAGTCCAAAGAGGTAGGCAGCATCTGCGAAGCAGGACGTGATGCGCTGCAGGGATCTCTCTGTGTGTGCAACGAGAGCAGCGTCATCAGCAAAAAGCAGCTCACGAATCAGTTGGTCTAGGGTTTTGGTGTGGGCCTGCAGTCGTCTGAGATTGAACAGGCTGCCATCGAGACGATACCTGATGTACACTGCATCGTCATCGTCGAGGTCCACTGTGGCCTGCTTCAACATCATGCTAAAACAGATGGTAAAGAGGGTCGGTGCCAGCACGCAGCCCTGCTTTACACCGTTGAGAATAGGGAATGGTTCTGAGAGGTCATTGTTGAGTTTGACCTGGCCTTGCTGGTCCTCGTGTAGCTGGAGGATCATGCTGAGGAACTTTGGGGGACAGCCAAGTCGCTCCAGGATCTGCCACATGCCTTACCTGCTCACAGTGTCGAACGCTTTTGTTAGGTCAACAAACGTTACGTACAGCCCTTTGTTCTGCTCGCGGCACTTCTCCTGAAGCTGTCTCAGCACAAAGACCATGTCGGTGGTGCTCCTGCTGGCTTTGAAGCCACATTGGCCCTCTGGGAGGTGGTCTTCGGCGATGGCGGGTACCAGCCGATTCAGGAGCAGCCTTGCAAGAATTTTCCCGGCAATGGACAGCAGGGTAATTCCACGATAGTTGGAGCAGTCAGACTTCTCGCCTTTGTTCTTGTACAGGGTGATGAGGACTGCATCACGGAGATCCTTTGGTAGTGTTCCTTCCTTCCAGCAGCATAGAAAGAGGTCGTGGAGCTTGTTGTGCAGTGCTGGGCCTCCATGTTTCCAAATCTCTGGCGGTATTCCATCAATGCCTGCTGCTTTGCCACTCTTGAGCTGGTGGATGGCTGTGAGAGTCTCTTCAGCGGTGGGCGGTTCGTCCAATTCAACCTTTACTGGAGGTGTGGGATTTGGAGGATGACTGCTTCTTGAACAGTGCGCTCAGCGCTGAAGAGGCTCTGAACGTACTCCGACCAGCGGTTGAAGATGGAGGTATTATCTATGAGCAATGCCTGTCCATTAGCGCTTCGCAGGGGACTCTGTACCAGGTGCCTGGGGCCATACACTGCTTTCAGTGCTTCGTAGAAGCCCCTGTAGTCACCGTTGTCAGCGCAGAGCTGGGTCCTCTGTGCGAGTCTGGTCCACCACTCGTTCTGGAGGTCTCTGAGCTTGCGCTGGAGACTGCTGCAGACGAGGCGGAAGGCAGACTTCTTCACAGGGCAGGAAGGCTGGGCTAGGTGGTCCTGATGGGGGGATCTTTTTTTTTTTTTTTTTGCTAGGAGTTCCTGGATCTCTACATCATTTTCGTCAAACCAGTCTTTGTTCCTCTTTCTAGCGAAACCCAAGACTTCTGCAGAGGATTTTGCAATGGCAGTTTTCAGTTGTTCCCAGAGTGTTTCAGGGGAGGAGTCTGCTGGGTCCGCTGTGTCTTTGAGCCTGCGCTGTAAATCTGTCTGAAAGGCAGCTTTCACGTCGTCACGCTGAAGGCTGGCAACATCAAGCTTTTTCTTGGGGGGGGGGGGGGGGCCATTTCTTGGGTTTTGGCTTGAAGTGGAGCCTGAGTTTGCAGCGGACAAGGCGGTGGTCAGTGTGGCACTCTGCGCTGGGCATCACTCTGGTGAGGAGGACGTCGCTGCGGTCCCTCTGACGCACTAGGACATAGTCGATAATGTGCCAGTGTTTGGAGCGAGGATGCATCCAGGTGGTCTTTCGACTGTCCTTTTGCTGAAAAGTAGTTTTGGTGATGACCAGTTGCTGCTCTGCGCAGAACTCCAACAGTAGGCGGCCATTGTCATTGCAGTTCCCGACGCCATGCTTGCCGAGGACTCCTTTCCAGGCTTCAGAGTCCTGGCCCACTCTGGCGTTGAAGTCGCCAAGGGTGATGAATTTGTCGTCTGCAGGGGTGCTCTGTAGGAGGCTGCGCAGGTCAGTGTAGAACTTGTCCTTTTCTGCAAGCTCTGCCAGGAGGGTTGGGGAGTACACACTGAGAAGGGTGACGTGTTGCTGGTGTCTCAGTGGGAGGCGCATGGACATGATGCGGTCTGAGTGACCCGTTGGTAGGTTTTCCAGCGTATTTAACTCTTTGTTGTCTCAAGGGCTCGTGTATATCTAGCACTCTGAGAAAGATGTGATACCACGTATTTAGAGCTTTATTTGGGTCGGTTTCATTGTACACTTCAGTAAACTCTGCAGAAGCTAGATCAGACAGAAAGGAACTTTCATTGAACTTTTTTTTAGTGATCTGTATGTTATGCACGTATATACCCACTCGATAAAGTTTTCCCTTCTTTGACACATGTATTGATATATTGTATAACAAGCAAATTAATATTCATGAGCTTGATACTTTCCTTCCCAAAATCCCTTGCGCGCCAAGAAGACTCGATCTTGCCGATACTTGGATTTTCTAAACGGAAACGCGAAATATGCTCACACTGTAATATTAACGCGCTCCTTATGTGTAGTAGTAATTAAATACTTCTTAGTGTGTATGAACGCTCGAAATTTATATCTTATACACACACACGAACGGAGAAAGACGCCAGGAAACGTGCGAGTCGCTGGACTGACAAGTGAAATTGACGAGATGGTCAGCTGGTGATATCGACAACCTGAGAAAAGAACTAAATAAACAAACCTGCTGGCATTTTCCGCAATTAAACGTGATCTAGTTACAAGTAGTTACTGAGTAACACGCACGGTTATATAATGCACTGATGTCTTCATAGTCAGACGAAATCTACGCGCTGTCGACTGCGATATGCAGCCATCTGCCATGCGTGTGTTTTGTCTAAACACCGAAATCAGCCTCAAAATGAATGACGCCAGGCATAGTTTTGTTTGTTGGTACTGTGTACATAAATTACATTGAGCAGCATTTTGCTTGATATAGTGCCGAAAATAGACAGATGTGATTACTTGACCCGAATCAAAAAGATGTCCCAGTCGTCGTACCGACTCGGACATTTTGATTCGGGTCTCGTAATCACATCTGCCTGTTATCCGCACTATATCAAGCAAAATGCCGCTCAATATAATATAATGTCCTTGCTTTTTTAGTTTTGGAAGCTTGGACAGCCACGTACAGCTCACAGGATAGTGGTCACTTACGCTAAGACTACCAACTTGAACGTTGCTAACTGTCGGAGGTTTATTTGTATAAATATGATCTATAACAGTGGCTGATGATGGCGTAACTCTAGTGGGCGATGTTACCATTTCGTGTTGAAGGCCGATTAAGGTAGTGGTACACTCCCAAGGTTTATTTGTGTAGATATCGTCTATAACAGTGGATGAGAGAGAGAGAGAGAGAGAGAGAGAGAGAGAGAGAGAGAGAGAGAGAGAGAGAGAGAGAGAGAGAGACACAGAGTGAGAGAGAGAGAGAGAGAGACAGAGACACAGAGAGAGGAGAGAGAGACAGAGAGAGAAATGAAATGAAATGAAACTTTATTTTTCCAGAATAAATGATTAAGTACCTTCAATGACCTTTTTTTTTAATTATGTCATTGCTAAGCTATTGCACGCACATAAATACACTTACACATAAGAAAAGTATACATAATAGTGAAAAGTACAGGCAACAATAATTCCATTTCAAATAGTCAATGCTCACATTATACCACACACACACACACACACACACACACACACACACACACACACACACTGATATATACCAGTCCGACACACAGACACAAACACACACACACACACACACACACACACACTGTTACGTTTTGAGTCGTAGTCTTAATATGATATCATACCAGACGCACGCGCGTAAGGTTCTTTTTAAGAAACTTCACTCAGCTGCAAGCCGTCACACTTGGCTTAAGGATGTATACTACACTGGAGTAACAGTTCCAACAATATTTTAATTCAGTGATGCGATCTCTACACAATGCATTCCCAAATGCACCAATACTGATACAATGTATCCTCTGCGAAATGTCAACACTGGCGACACAATGCGTTTCTCATACAACGCACACCACCGTTACGCTGCATCTCTCACAATGTACACCCTATACGGGCCACGTACCTACGGTAAACTGTGTGTCCCTACAACTGACAATGTATGACAATGTACACACGTGCTTCCTAGCACCATCTTTTATAGTAAAACAACTTTCCAGAATAATCCAAAGAATTCACACAACGCAGCCAATCAGAACGGAACACGTAACCAAAACTCATAAATATTAATATAAAAAAGAACTTTCTAGAACAAACTACAATGGTCTACAAAATTCGACTGCTAATTTCAGCCTCTATTTTGGGAAATCCCGGCGCGTTATGACGTCTCACAAAAGTATGGCAGACTGTTCACGACCTAGCCAGTTTCACGATCCTTCATAATACATACTGGCTGCTAATTTCACGCGCACAGAAAACAACTATGAATATTTGAGCGAATTTAATACTGTGTTGCAAAAATGTTGCCTACACTTTGACGTCACATATAAGGTCACTCGACAGAGTGCAACTTCGTTCGAACGTCTATTCTCAGCGAATCTATGCATCACCAAAAATCGACCGCTCTTCTCCGTGTGACTTTGCTAGAAGCTTCCGGACTAATCTTAGCGTATGATAACAAAGCCAATTCCGCTCTCTGCGCGAACGATAGAGAATCTTACTGAAAAGGTACGTGATTCGTAACCATGATAGCTCAAATAAAAATCAGATCGTTTCCTACGATTAATACATGCATGCTCTCACGGAACAACACAACTACAATCGTAACACACACACACACACACACACACACACACACACACACACACACACACACACACACTGACGCCAAGCAAAACATCGAACATTAAACATTAAAAAGTTATGATGTTATGCTACACTTATAAATATGCTAAGAACATTAGAAGACATAAAGAAGGCTTCTTTTCCGCTGAGGTTTCAAAACAAAAGAAATGACAAAGAACACCTCTGGAAGTGTAAAGTATTATGATACATGAATATGAATAAGGAAATGTTTCTGCAGTCAATGGCGGTATGTGAAAGAAAATATTAACAATATGTTTCCACATGTTCTTAATAGATTTATGCAGTTGGTTCTTGAAAGTTCGTAAAGAAGGTGCTGCTTTGATGTCTGCAGGAACTGTGTTCCATAATTTTTCACCAGAGTAGGAGAGGGACGTCTTGTAATTATCTAAGCGGGGTCTTGGTACTATCCAATTGTTCCCTGATGTTCGACTAGATCTGTGGGCAAGTGCGAACAAATTATAGAGATAGGCTGGTGAGTCTGAGAGGGTGATTTTGCCCATGAGTACCAAGATATTATAAATTAACTGCTTGTCAAGAGGCAGGATATCCAGCAGCTTGAACTTGTAATCAGTGCTAATGACTTGCATGGGTCTGTCAACGATTAATTTGATTGCCCGCCTGTGAAGCGAATTCATCCTTTTGAGATTAGCATCACTGTTCCTATCCCAGACGGAGGAGGCATAATCCAAATGTGGCTGAATATGGGCACAGTAAAAACGTTTCCTGCTTGGTTCGTTAGTAAAATATCTTAATTTTGACAGTAAGAATAAGTTTTTTTATATTGTTTTACACACTTTGGTAATGTGGCTTTGCCAACACAGTTTGTCATCAATGACGATTCCAAACACACGATGTCCCTGGACTTGCTCAACAGACAGCCCATTCAAATAGAGCTGTAAGGGAGGCGAGTTCAGCTGATGCTTTTGCCTAGTAGTAATTAACATACATTTTGGTCTTAGTAGGATTCGGAATCATATAATTGATTTGACACCATGTGGAAACATCATTCAAGCCGCTTTGTAGTTACTGGGTTATCCAGGATGCATCTGACGATGACGTCAAGAGTTCCATCGCAGCGAAGAGACTACAGATCCCACGCTGGTCGGATATATGTATGGGAAGATCGTTTATAAAAACTGAAAATAATAATGGACCGAGGACAGATAATTGTGGTACGCCATGCTCTATCACCCCCTCACGTGAGTTTGTATCGTGTGCGCCCGTTTAGATATGATGTAATGAAGGCAAGGATGCCATCACTCAGCTGATAGGCAGCAAGTTTTTTTAATTAAAAGATCATGGTTGACAAGATCAAAAGCCTTTGAAAGGTTCAAAAATACCGCTCCAGTCATTTGCCCATTATTCATAGCAATTAACCATCTATCATCCAGGTGAACCAAAGCTGTGTAACATTAATGTCTCCTACGAAAACCAGACTGTAGTGGATGAACGAGTTTGTACTTATCTAAGAATTTTTGTAAATGTGTGTGGATATGTCTTTCAGTCGTTTTAGACAGAGTTGACAACAGAGAAATGGGTCTGAAATGGTTAGGGTCATTTAAATCTTTTGTTTTAGGTAGCGGTATTACCTTTGCCGTTTTCAGACCAGACGGAAATTGTCCATGTTGTATGCAAAGGTTGTAGATGTCAGGGCGCCATCTTGGATGTGCGACTAACGCGTGGTTTTTTGCTCAGTTTTTAATTTGGTTTTCGTTGGATGTACTGTGTTTACGTGTGCTGAAAGTCTGCTGAGTGTCATATAAGAGTGCGCTGATGAGGATTGTATGCTTGCTTTTCGTCGGATCTGGTTGCTGCTCGAGTGGTATCGTATTGAATAGTGTTTTGTCTTTTCAACTTTGTTTACGTCGCCATTTTGGCTTTTCCGCAGCGTGGGTCCGGCACTGCTCAGCAGAGCGGGCCTTCCGCTGCCCTGTTTTTGTGCTGCTCATTAGTGTGTGAAGTTTTTCCTGTGTGAGTTTATGTGTCACCCGCGGTTGCTTCTGTTGCTGTGTTGTTGTTAGTGTTCCTGCCGACCTATTGGTTTTACGTGTGCTGCCCCAAACTTTTATCTCCCGTCGCCATCTTGCCCTCCCCACTTCGGCGCCTTCGTCTGATCTCGCCGCTGTCTGACTGGGATTGTCTGTTGCTTGTTAATTTTTCTCCCGTATCCACTTTGCTCTTTCAGTGTCGGTTTTGCGTATTATCAGCGTCGCTTCCCTACCACACTCACACACACACCCACACACACACACACACACACACACACACACACACACACACACACACACACACACACACACACACACACACACACACACACCGACACACACACACACACACACACACACACACACACCGACACACACACACACTCACACACACACACACACACACACACACACACACACACACCCTACTGCACATTTTCTCATGTCCTCCATTTCGCACCCTCTCCTCGTCTTTCTTTCTCTTGTTCTCACAAACAATCATGCTCATCAGATACACACGCCAACAACTGCTATCTCTAAGACGCCACGCCACGCCACGCCACGCCACGCAACGCCACGCCGGTACTGCCGACAGTGTTGCAGATGCCTTACGCGGCATCCGATCGCGAAAGAGAGGCCGCATGGGCGGAACAAGCAGAAGGCGCCACTCACCACCACACACACAAATACACACTTCTTCTTCTTTCCCTAAACCCTTCCACCCCTTCCGCCTCCCCCCACCTCCCCGTCTTCTCCCTCTCCCTTCCTTCTTCTCCCGTTTCTTCTCCTCTCTTCCTCATCCACCGCTTCCTGCTCTCCTCAACCGCCTCCTCCTTTGTCCTCCTCCCCCTCCCTGTCCACACCCCCTGCCCCTTTGCCCGCTTTTTTTTCCTCGTCTCCTCCTCCCCCTTTCTCCTCCCCTTTACCCTCCCCCTCCCTCTTCCTCATCTTTTTCTACTCCCCTTTTTCCCCTCCCCCCTCACCCTACTCTCGCATTCTCTTTCTTGTCCGGTTCTCCTTCCTCATCTTTTCCTTCTCCCCCCTCTCCCCCTCCCTCCTCTTTCCCCACTCCCATTCTCTTTCTCCTTTGTCCTCTTCTTCGTCCGTTTCTTCTCCCTCTTCTTCTTCTGCCTCACCCAACCTAAAACTGTCTGTTCAATGCACAGTCTGTCTGCAAAGATGGCAAAGCCGACGTGATTTCAGATTTCATCCTAGACAATGACCTAGATGTTGTCGTGATCACCGAAACGTGGCTCCGCCCAGCTGGCGATGAACCCATCATCGCCAGCGTCACTCCGAGTGGCTACCGCCTGGCCTCCTTCCCGCGCGCTTCCAGAGGGGGTGGCATTGCCATCATCTACAGGGACTGTCTTTCTGCTCACCTCTCCTTCTCTCAGTCTCTCCCTTTTGCTCATCCCTCCTTTGAATCTGTCGAGGCCGCAGCAACACTCCCTGGCCAGTCTCTCATCTCCACATGTATCTATCGAGTTCGACCTCCTCCTCGACCATTACATCACACGACCCGGAAAACACATCCTTCTTGGCGACTTCAACTTCCACTTCGACAAACCCGACCACCCTGACACAAAACGCCTTTGCACGTCACTTTCAAACCACAAACTTACACAATACATCACTAAAACCACCCACCGACTCGGCCACACCCTCGACTGGATCATCACCCGCACCTCCGATCAACTCTTTCTCGACTCTGACACCTCCTCTGTGCTCCCCTCTGACCACCTCGCTATTCTCGTCTCCCTCAACCTACCTCCCCCGAAAAAACCCAACATCGTTGTCTCTCGTCGCAAACTAAATTCTGTCAACCGAGAGAGCTTCTTCGACGAAGCTGTCGAACTTCTCTTGGACCCCGCCCCTTCTCCTGATCTTGCATCCCACCTCGATTCCTCCCTTCGAAAACTCCTAGACACCCATACGCTTGTCACCACTTGCTTCGTGCCCAACCAACTCCCATCCCCCTGGCTCAATGACGACATAGCTGAGGCCAAGCGTGAGCGCCGACAAGCGGAACGCCGCTGGCGCTCATCCGACCTCACCGATCACAGACAGATCTTCCAAACCACCAGATCCAAAGTCTGCAGAATGATCTACAACTCCAAACGTAAACACCTTCAAAACAAAATCCTTGAATCCACTTCTTCCAAAACCCTCTACGCTACCATGAACACACTCCTAGGCACTTCTAAAGACTCTCCTCTTCCCAACACACATAGCAAAGAAGAACTCCCGTCCGCCTTTTTCACCTATTTTTGTGACACAATCCAAACTCTGCGCAACACACTCGATACTCTGCCTTCTCTGCCCTGCCCTCCCGACCCCCCCCCCCCCCCCCTTTCCGGCACTCCCCTCTCGTTCTTACGCCCTGTCTCTCAGGATGAAGTTCTCAAGACCGTAAAGTCTATGCCTTTCAAAACCTGCGAACTAGACCCTCTCCCAGCTTCACGCTACCGGGACGGCCTTCCAAAACTGTTGCCCTTCATCACTGACATCATCAACACATCTCTATAGAATGGCTCTGTCCCCAATATCTTCAAGTCCGCCCTTGTCCGTCCTCTCCTTAAGAACACAACCTCATCCCAAACGAACTCAAGAACTATCGCCCAGTCTCCAATCTCTCTTTCCTGTCCAAGCTTCTTGAGAAGGTTGTTTTCAACCAGCTCAACTTACACCTCGCCGACAACAATCTCCTCAGTCCCTTCCAGTCTGCCTATCGCAAACATCATAGCACTGAAACAGCCTTTCTACATATCCTAAACGATCTGCTCCTCTCCACCGACTCGGGCAACATCTCCCTTCTTACGCTACTCGATCTCTTTGCCGCCTTCGATACTATAGATCACTCTATCCTCCTCCACCGCCTTCACCACTCCTTTGGCATCACTGACTCTGCTCACTCCTGGTTTCTCTTCTACCTCTCCGACAGACAGCAGTCCGTCACTATCGACGGCGTCTCCGCTAACCCAGTCAGGCTCTCCTGCGGAGTTATACAGGGGTCCGTCCTAGGCCCGGTCCGTTTCACACTCTACACCTCTCCCCTGTTCAACATCATCCAGTCTCATCAAATACACCCCCACCTCTACGCTGACGACTCACAACTACTAGACAAAGACAAAATCGACAACACTCAGTCACTACTGACTCGCACGGCTGACTGCTACGAAGATGTGTAAAAAAAACTGGATGACAGCAAACGAACTTAAACTGAATGACGACAAAATGGAAGCCATGCTGGTAGGCACTCGCCAGAAACTCTCCCAGCTCCCTCCCTCTCTCCATCTTCAACTCGACAGCACCCCCATCCCCCTCTCTGACTCGGCCAAGAACCTCGGCGTTATCATCGATTCCTCTCTTTCCATGACCAGCTTTGTACTCGCCACGGCCCAGGCATGCTATTTCCACCTTCGTCGCATCAGTCAGATCAGAAAATACCTCACTACCGAAGCTGCCACCAAACTTGCTGTCTCTCTCATCTTATCTCGCATCGACTATTGCAACTCTCTCCTTTCCGGCCTCCCTCACTCCACCACTTTCACTCTCCAGCGCGTCCAGAACAATGCTGCCCGCCTCGTACTCAGAAAGAAGAAATTCGACCACATCACTCCCCTGCTCAAACTTCTTCATTGGCTTCCCATCCCCCAACGCATCCAATACAAGATTCTGTCTCTCTGCTACAAATCCCATAACAACTACGCTCCTGCCTATTTCTCCAACTTACTTCACCCCTACACTCCTTCCCACTACCTCCGCTCCGCCTCCGACCCTCTCCGCCTCCACATCCCCCGCACCAAACTCAGCACTTTCGGCCCCCGCTCCTTCCCCGTCTACGGCCCATCCACCTGAAACACTCTCCCACTCTCTCTCTGTCAGAAACACTCTCTCTCCTCCTTCCAGTCAGCCCTCAAAACTCACCTATTTAAATAGTTCTAGCATTATAACATCACCACACTCCCCACCCCAAGCTGACTGTCGTAATGTATTTATGGTACGTGAGTCATTGTCAAAAGCGTGCGCATGTGTGTGCGAGTTGTGAGTGCGCGCTTAGAGTTATAATTATTATAAGATAAGCGCATTATAAATTCCGTAATTATTATGTATGTTAGCGACTCGACGACGTATGGAAGAGCCATTTTAAGAACTGTGCTGCTAATTCCATCATGGCCAGATGTACGTTTACTCTTCAATGAAAAATGGATTTTCCCACTTCATAAACTGTTAGGAGCGGAATGTTGCAAGACGTGTTAGGTGTTAATCATTCAGCACAAAACCTTTTTAGCTTTTCTGAAACATCAGACGGTTGACTGGGAGTCGTAAGATTCTGTAGCAGTGTAGTCACGGTAAAGAGAAATGCTGATTAAACGTATCAGCCACTTAGTGCACTGTGCGGTTTTTCTGGACCTCGTAAAGGCGTTTATTGCATTCCAAACAGAAAAGATAGCTTTATTGCCGTTCACGAGATGGTGAAAGTGAGCCCTCGGAGCATTTCTAACTAAATATTTTATAGGTTTTTTTTTGTTTGTTTGTTTGTTTTCGGTAAGCTACAAACTTTTTGCTCCTTTTATGATCATCTCGGAGCTGCATGGCATCCCTGATTTCATTGTTCAACCACGCGGGAAGCTGGGGATTTTTCACTCGTTTCTCTCTGAAAGGAACATGTTTATCAAGAACACCAAGAAACAATCTGTACCATTCAGACCCTCGTTAGGGTCACCTTGGTTGTAAACTGTGTGGAAAGATCATGACTTAGGTCATGCAGAAATACGTCTTTTTTGAAGCGCTTCAAATATCTATATCTAATAGTTGCGTGCTGGTGTTTACGAAAAATAGTATTTGCTTTCAATGCCCAGCCACAACACACAGGGTAATGATCACTAATCCCTATTTGGGGCACCTCTACTCCCACTACCATTGACTTATTAGTTGTGTAGATGTGGTTGATAAGGGTGGAGGAAGTAGAACTAACACGGGTAGCAGCAATAATTAACTGCTTCAGTCCACACAAAGAAATGGTACATTCACAGGCATGGTTATTCAGGAGAGAGAGAGAGAGAGAGAGAGAGAGAGAGAGAGAGAGAGAGAGAGAGAGAGAGAGAGAGAGAGAGAGAGAGAGAGAGACGTCATTGCTAGAGTACTGCGTCAATGTCTGCGTGGTGACGGAGTTGCTACTTTCTGATGATTTTCTCCAAGATAAATCTCCAGAATTCAATTGTTTTTACTTTTATTTTTTTCTTTATGAAATTAATTTTTACTGAAAAGAATTCAAGAACACAAAGCTAGCTAACAAACTCATCCAATGTCTTTCTAGTCGAATCTAGTTATATCCAAAACTTCAAGTGAGTATGACAAAATTTACGGACTCTAATGTGGTGCAACCGACTTTCTATAAACGGTCATTTAACCCTTCAATGATACAACCAATTTCATATGCTCGGAGGCTCTCTTAGGCACCTCTTCAACGAAGCAATTCCTGTAAGTTTCAAGCTTGTACGTACACAAATATCGGAGGTTTTTGTGTTTACATACACACGCGCACGCACACACACACACACACACACACACACACACACACAGACACACACACTCACACACACACACACCAAGGGCGGATCGGGGTTACAGGGCTTCCGGACCCTTACCAACCCCCCCCCCCCCCAAATTCTAAAATGCTATAAGAAAGTCCCACTTTTGGGGTGTTTGGACCCCCCCCCCCCTTTTTCCCCCCTCCCCCCCCCCCCCCCCCCCCCCGTTGTTTGATATTTGGGCGAATGGCGAGAGTCAAGAAGATCCCCCCCCCCATCTCCCATCGCCCTCCCACCCCCCCCCCCACCCCCCCGCTCCCGTTGTTTGAAATTTTGGTAAATGGCGAGAGTCTTAAGACGCACGCACCGCCTCCCTACCCCCCCCCCCTTCTCCCCTCCCCTCCGCCGCTTTTCGAGTTTTCGGCCCCTGGAAGCAATGTTTAGCGTCGGGGAGGGTTTTTGTATGAGGTTGAAAGTCCCAAACAAAAAGTTGGAACCGCCCCCCCCCCCCCCTCCCTCGAGGTAACTGATCCGCCCCTGCACACACACACACACATACACACCATCACACACACACACACACACACACACACACACACACACACACGGCGCTTCGCGCCAAAAGGAAGTTGAGCAACGAGGTTAGCGTAACTAGACATGACGTAACTTTTATCTGGTTACTCAGTTTAATCGTCAGAGTTTTAGATCTACCCATCTCTGTCGTCATGTGCATGCTATTGAATTCGCCCCTCCGCGACCCATCCTAAAAAGTCCCTTCTATAAACAGAAGAGATTTTAAAACACGATGGAAGGACCTTCTCCTAATGCTATACTCACTGTTGTTACAGCTGACGCCAACGGCCTTGTTGGGGTTACAGTTGATGTCCTCGTCCCTGACAGTGCACTGGGAAAGATGAGTCTCTCTCCCTGTACAGTCGATCCATCCTCGGTATGTCTCACCAGGCGCCGCGCCGTACGACCCACCGTAAAACATCAACGCTCCCTCTCTAAAACCAGTATGAGAAGGTATTAAACAGGTTGCCAAAATAAAGCCAAGCGAACGTCTTGCGAGCAGTGAAGGTAACATGCCGTATTTGTTTCAGACCCGACTTTAATCACCATCAAACGAAGAATGGGTTGTTGAGACATTGCTGCCAGCATTTGGCATTTATTTTAATGCACCTTTTATATTTAGTATTTAACTGTTTGCATGCCAGACATTTTGACAGACAACATGAAACAATAACCAACAAAAAAACGGTTAAAACGGATGGCCTCTTTTCTTTTTTTTCTTTTTTCTTTTTTAAAAAGGGTGAGGTTTGGGAAGGGGAAGGGGGGGGGGTAGTGGAAGGAAGAGGGGTGGCATCAAGTTAATTGTTCTAAACTCTTAAATAAGTAGGCCTTCAACTAAAAAAAAAAGATAAAATGTTAATACCAAGTTTATAGAAGCATGTAACCATTATTGTAGTTGCATGTTGTTCATAAATTAATTGTTTAATGCTTTGTATTTCTAGCAATATGTGAAGTTCGATGGCAAATATATTTGCTGTGCCTGACACGTAAGCTGACTATTTCTAGTAGCCGAATACACATAACGTAAAATTACATTATAACAGAAGATAAATCATAAAGAGCACGATTCGTCTTCCAATGTAACCGGCGTTTTAGTTTTTAAAAAAAACAGGTAACACTAACTAAAAAAGTCTACACTGGTGCAGTCATGATAGATATTTTTTAAAAGATTATTTGTGGATTGTAATGGCTTGTTGTTGTTTTTTTTGTTTTGTTTTGTTTTGTTTTGTTTTGTTTTGTTTTTGTGGTTTTTTTTTTTTTTGTTGTTGTTTTTTTCAAAATCTGCTCCACAACCTTTGCCAGTTTTGATAGTCAGACGGTATTGGTGTTATCTAATGTAACTACACCACTCCTTCTGTGTGCAAAGTGCAGTGCAGCTAACGTGGGACAGATAATATAGTCTCCCGACCAGACCATTATATCAGCAAGAGACATAGATTCAGATGAGCCTCTGCATACGCAGGGGCTCATGAGAATCTATGCCTCTTGCTAGCCAAGATCTCTTCTGTTTCCAAACTGAGTATTTTACCGGAAGTTAAATAAACTGTACACATAGCTTTGAAGCCACATGTCGCATATATTGTATTGCTGACATCTAGAGAGGGGAGGTCGGGCATAGATAACAATCCTGGTATGTGATCTCCGTATTTTTGCTTGGTTACTCATGATCAAATGGGTAGGGCTAAAACACTGCTAAGTGAGAGAACTGAGCATTATTGCATGACCAGTGATCATGTGACCATAGATCCAGCTGACAAAAGTACAGACACACAAATGATAAGAAAGAGGTGGGATTGAGGCAGGGGGGAGGGGGGGTGCTAAGTAACGCCTCAAGTGACTGGAAACTGGAAACAGTAATTTTTTTATATTTTTAAAATGGTTATTTTTATGTGTTGTAAAGCGCTCCGAACTTGCTGTCTGTGGGGAAGGGCGCTATATAAAAACTCTGTATTGTATTATTATTATTATTAGTAGTAGTAGTATTAGTATTAGTATTAGTATTAGTATTAGTATTATTAAATACCGAAGTCACCCACACCCCTTTTTTTTTTCTTTTTTTCTTTTTTTTTTTTTTTGGGGGGGGAGGTCGGGGGGGGGGGGGGGGGGGGGGGGTCAGGGCCGTATCGCACATCCACTGGATTCCCGGCCCTTTGATGCTTCTCATAAGTTATCATTGTCACCAACGTTTTGTGAACGTCTTTGTAACATAACCTGAACTGCAAAGATATAGCATGTTCTGACGCGTGATAAATAAAACCATATCATTTTGAAGTAGTCTCCAATGTCCCTGCCTTCTTTTAGCTTAAACACCAGCGGATCGCAAATAACACACTTTAATTCATTCAGTCCCGTCACACCACAGCAAGATATGGCTCGACCATGATAGTTCAAGGGTGCTGCCAGAATAGGTTGGCGCCTATAGGCGCCAAGCTATTCTGGCACCATCCTTGAACTATCATAGCCGATCTGTCTCCTGAATTGTAATGCAGTCCTGAGAGGACAACTCCAAAATGTAGGTATTTTGTACCTGGGCCACAATGAGTTAACCAACAGTCGACTTCGTATATGACGAGGTCGCATATAAAAATAATAAAAAGTCGCATACGCCAAAGAGAGTTTTATACCTTTGAAATATCGTAGAATGAAGTCGATGTTTAATGTCTGCAACCTACTGTTATCCATGTCAAAAAAAAAAAAAAAAAAAAAAGTCTTCAATTTGGCAAAGTTTCTAAAGAGTTGTAATGTTATATAAATAAGAGCCATTTACGTAAACGCCACTGACATGCGTTTTTTGTGTTAAATGTGCTACAATTTTAATGTGTATAGAATGTAATTCATTCATGTATTCTATTGTTTCTGTTATTTTTATGCTTTAATTAACGTGTAACTGGTTCTCCTCATATTTGTCTGACAGGTTCCAACGTGTCATTATACAAAATTCTACTTCCGCTTCCCTCCCCCTGAGATATGGCGTGCCCTAGGGCTCAGTTCTCGGACCGGTCTTGTTTTCTTTGTACACCCAGCCTGTGTCTGAGGTGATTGCCAGTAAAGGATGTGAACATCACAAATATGCCGATGACACACAGCTGAAGAAAGACGCTCCTCTTAAACTGTTGTTCCCTTCTCTTCTGCGTGACATGGAACAATGTATGTTAAGGACTGGATGACAGACAACAAGCTAAAGCTCAATGAAGGAAATACAGATGCCATTGTGGTAGGCACTCGCTCCAGGGTGAGTTCCTCCCATGATGAGTCCTTGATCGTTTGTGGGCAGGATATCCCTCTCAAAAAATGTGTGAAAAACCTAGGTGTTTACATTGATAATGCCCTGTCCATGAACGATCATGTGTCTCACCTGTCCCCCTGCTGCTATCTTGAGCTCAGGAGGCTTAGCTCTGTTAGACAGTACCTTACTGACGATGCCTGTAAGCAGATCGCTTGTTCACAGATTTTGTCAAGAATTGACTACTGTAACTCTGTAATGTCAGGTATGTCGAAAGATCTGCTCTACAGGCTCCAGAAGATTCAAAACCACGCAGCCGCAGCAAGACTTGTACTGAAAAAATGACCACATCACTCCCTTACTTAAAAGCAGTTACACTGGCTTCCTGTAAAGTTCAGAATTTAATACAATATTGCTTCCCTCGTTTTTCAGGCCTTTGATAATACACTCCCGTCATACTTGTCCTCCAGTCTCCCTGTCTATACACCAGGCAGAGTATATGCCTCCAGCATTGACGACAGAATATTGACTACCCCCAGAGTGTTCTTAAAAACCTTTGGACAGCGATCCTTTTCTTTCCAAGCTCCCAATGTGTGGAATGGTCTTCCCCATGATATTCGCCACGCACCATCTTTGGCCATTTTCAGGGCTAGATTGAAAACATATTTTTTCAACTTGGCCTTTGAAAAGGATTGATAAACTCTACGTTTTCCCATTAACATGTATATATCTGATCAGGCTCTTGAAATGTTATGTTTATTATATATTTTAGTATTGTGCCATTGTGCATTTTGACATATGAATGATTGTGTTTTTTTTTACGTTGTCTGTACTTTAGTTAGTTAATTTCAATTAGTTATATTATCTAGATGTAAAGTGCTCTGAGCTTTTCCTTGTGGGGATATTGCGCTATAGAAGAGTATTATTATTATTATTATTATTATTATTATTATTATTATTATTATTATTATTATTATTATTATTATTATTATTATTATTATTATTATTATTAACACATTCATTTGAGAGTGTGCGTGGGCCGAAAGAGGTTTTGCAACGTATCTCGAGTCACACGCTCATCATAGCGCTAAGTTACAATTGTAAAGTGTGATGCATTTTCACCTTGAAGAATAACGTGCTGTTCTGTGAGTTTTTACCTTACGGTTTAGAACCGTACGCTCTAATATCATAGATCGACAATAAATGGCCTTGAACGGACACCAAACGATTATCAAAATACAATTGTGAATTCTGTCCGCTTGATGTCTGTGCAGGTTATCTTTTACGTTATGGTTATCGTTAAAACAATGTTAGACCTAACAAATCACACTGATGCGATAACTTTATCACGTAGGAGTATAATTTAATGGTGTGAGAAATTAGCATACAGAATTTGTAAATCTACGATTAATGTCCGGAACAATTTTGATTGAAAATAAATGGTCTGAAAGTATACACTTTGGTTTGTGGTATTGTGTTTGATATTATACATACTGACAAACAAGAGAAATGCGACATTTTTTAATCATCGGAAACACTTCAGTGTTTCCGATGATGCAAAAAATGTCGCATTATTGTTGCTCGTCAACATAATTCCCGTGAACGGTATGATACGACGAATATACTCAGCAGTGAAAACTGTTTGATAACAAAATTGCTGCGTGATGCTTGGATTGTCTTCTGAAGACTGTTTTGTAGTTCAGGAGACAGATCGACAGTAACAGTTCAATGGTGGTGCGAGAACATATTCTGATTTCTTCTTTTTTTTTTCATAGTCAGTCCATAGCCTGTTGTACTCTGTTAGGGCTGAAATGGAGTTTAACTCATTAACCCATGACGCACTACAGCAGGACATGGGCCAACCATGATAATTCAAAGGTAGTGCCAGATTAGCTTGGCGCCTGTTGGCGCCAAGCTAATCTGGCACTTCCTTGAATTGTCATGGTCGATCCATCTCTTGCAACTGGTGCATAGTCGTTAGATGACGCCTCCAAAATTTGAGAAATACGGCCGTCAGGCTGATTGAGTTCAATTGTCCCTTATTCAGAACCTTCTCCTTTTGACCACGAGCACTGCAGGCAACGCCCAGATGCAAGAGGCACAGATCCGGATTTAAGAATAACTGAAATTGTCAACGTGTAAGTTCACTGCATAACTGAACAAATTGACCATAGAAATTCCAGTATATACTGACGTGCAAAACAAATGCGACATTTTCGGAAACATCGGAAACACTGTGTTTCCTATAGCTCCAAAATGTCGCATTTCTTTTGTTCTTCAGTATATGTTCCTACACAAATGGCAGAACACAGTTGTTTGACTTTTTTGTGAGTCCTTGTTTTCAGCAGAAAGACAAACTTTCTTCCTGAGAAATGTGGTATCTGAACAGATTGATAACGGAAATTACAATCTAAAGAGCAAAAGAAATGTGACATTTTCGGAACCATCGGAAACACTAAGTGGCAGAAAGGATCTATTTGCCATTTTGAGAGTACTTGTTTTAGTAGGAAGACATACTTTCTTCCTGAGAAAGGCGGTATCTTCAAGGCGAATTAAGTGCTGGTTAGTTACAACTTTTCACATATACCTCTTCACGAATCACACAATTTTTTTTTTTTATTAGGATGACATACTGTTCCGTCAGAAACAAATTACGCTTGACTCACCAGAGGGGGAAACACGATAATCGGGTGTCCTTTTTTTAAACATTCTACCCCAGGACCAAAATCTCCGTGTTTTGAAGTTGCCATCTGAAGGATTGTACGTATTACACATCTAGAGACAGATCGAGCATGATAGTTCAAGGGTGGTGCCAGAATAGCTTGGTGCCTATGGGCGCCAAGCTATTCTGGCACCACCCTTGAACTATCATGCTTGATCCATGTCTTGCTATGATGTATCGGGGCTGAATGAGTAAACCCGTTTTCTTTTTGGTACAAGTCCGTTATTACATGCTGGTCAATAATTGTGTGCCTTTTGTTCGTCCACTTTAATGTGCAACAGAAAACCATGTATGCTTTCTTGCAGAATGCAAACAATCACTTTTTACACCCTTTGTCCAGCCATGTTGCCTAATTTCAATCAAATCGAGCATCTTTGGGATGCCCTAGTGTCTAGAATTACAGACCAGCACACGAATGTGATACATGAACACGTACTCGACTTACCCAGGGTATTGGAGCTGACGGCAGATGACGGGGGCCAAATTGCTGACGAGGTCTCTACAAATACTGATCCAGACCCCTTTATGGAACCAGTCCACCCGCCCCTCGTATGTCTCTCCCTTGTTTGGGCCATCCAGGCGAACATCACCTTTGACAATATGACTAAGATGATAATAAATATCAAAACTATTAAGACTGCAAAGTAAAAAGCAAAGTTTCACTAAACAAGCAACCAGCAAACTCATTCGAGACGTGTCGCATCCGGATACGCGGCAAAGCCGCGTATCCGAACGCAGCACGTCTCGAATGTGTTAACATTAACCCATGTATACAGAGCAAGCAAAGATATATCTAACCCAAAAAAAGTGCACGCTTAAATTGGTCAGGTACAACACAGTTTGTTAACTTTTAGAGTATAAAACACTTTTTTCGAAATAGGCATATAGACGAAAATTCAATGCACTACTGCCCGGCATATAAAAAAAAACTATACATATAAGGTTCTGAGATAAGCGTGCACATGTGTCCTTTTTCATAACATGAATGACACCGTATTGATGGCTAGTACTAGGAAAAACGTGTACACTTGCACGCCGCAACGATTGCTGATGCCCGTGCTTTTAGTGCGGCACGTGCGTATTCGTGGTGTTCTGTTTCCGGAGCACTGCTCAACTGTAGGAGATTTTAAACTATTAAAAAAAAAAACTATGTACAATTGAAAAAGGTGAAGGAAAACGTATCGATCTGTCCATTTTAAGTCCATGCTGTCATACCACGCCTCACTAAAAATGAAAATAACCCAAGCCACTGGTTAACTGCTGCCTGTTTTGTTCTTTTGAGAGGTAGCAAACCACTTTTTGTTCGCTCACTGTAATGTGCAACATAACACCATATACGCTTTCCAGAAGCGTTCTTGCAAAATGCAAACAGCAACCTTTCTATACTTCTTGGCCATGCATTGCATTAGAATTTTGTCATGAGAATATACTACATTATAATAACGTACCTTCGTTTGGGCCTTGCAAGGCTCCTGGTGTGAACAGAATACAGCAGAAAGCGATGGCATATTGCCAGGAGCGGCGTTGCGCTGGGAAAATATGAATCATAGTGTTGGGAACCGTTAGTCGTATAACTCCTTCGTCGTGACGGCGAAGGAGCCAATCCTCTTTCAGTCAAAATACACTGTGTGGTTCTTCTATGAAAATTTACGCCGTATTAACCCCTCCGCTAACAAGAAAAATCGAACACTATCCGACTGCAAGAAACATAGATCCTCATGAGCCCCAACGACTGCGGGGGCATATGAGGATTTATGCCTCTTGCTGAGCCCAATTTTTATTAATGCTGCTTGGACGGTTTTGGCTTTTGGTCTTTGAATGAATACCGATTTCAGGATGTAAAATGTACTCACAGTGGCAGGGAAGGGGTTAAGTGATTGAACAGTAAAAATAATGGAAGATAACATTAGATTTGTGAGAAGGTGGGGCTCTTTCAGGCGGAGGGAGACGGAAAAGGAGAGGGTGGCGGGAAACAACTGTATTTTTAGAAAATATGTACCGGATATGTAAAAAAAATATGTAAATCTGTACCTATCGTTGCTACAGTGAGTCGTGGGTGTTATCGATATTACAGTCTGTTATTTTCAAAGGCATTATTTATGGCTAATACACCCCATCCATTTCCACGCCCCAAGCTTCGTCAAGAAACCGAAAGTCTTGCTTCCGCTTGATTATGGCCGCAGTTGTGAGCATTTTGACTGGGTGAATGCTTGGACATCTCAAAGTATTCCTCTTTGTGAACATGGGATAATAGTCAAACCGAGTATTTAACACGTGCCGAAAACGACGAGCAGTGAAGATCCAAATCATATGCAGATTTTAGAGGCCGGAACTATTTTGTATGGAAGCATGGCGCGTGGAAATGGTTGGAGTCTTACAAATGGCCTCTCAGAGTTCAGGCTTCGCTCACAGGACTGTTTTATCTTAGACAGGACAATGAAAATCTGGGTTATCTAAAAAAAAATAAAAAATAAAAATGGCATACTAGCATTCGCAATATGACGGCAGATATCCGAATGTGTCTTAGCCATACGCACCGAAAGAGATAACTATTAAAAATACTCACCACCGCCCATCCTGACTGCCCAATGGTTGAAAGGCTGTAGAACAGATTACTCAATCGCACTATGCTGTCCACTGAAGGAGGGCAAACTGCCCGTTTTCATATGTGCACTCCCAGGTATACACCAACCAGGAAGAGATCTGATTCCCAATGCGCAAAATGCCATCGGGCCGACGTCGGCCGCCGTTGTCCCGCGCACGGCCCGATGGCTTTTTGCGCCGGCGATAACGTGAAATACAACGATTGGATCAAAATGCTGAGAGGCTGCATAGATATGCTAACAGATAGCAACATTATTGGTTTGGGGCACCGCAGTGAGATGGCCTTAACCGCCTGCTCGGCGTTAAACTCAAATAACTAACTAACTGGGTTGGGGCACTTATGCATCGTGTCATTGTGATAAGACAGAACACATGTCAACATAAAAGGAAGTCCTAAGTAGATACAAAACAATGTTTCGCCGAAGTTTAATCCGTTCAGTGCCAGCTGACGCAGACTGTGTTCCTGCAATCTTCATTGATTCAACACCACAAAAAACTCCTGTCCCAGGAGCGTGGATTCAAAGTAGTGTCAGCAAGAGGCATAGATCCTCATGAGCCCCCGCTATACCTCTTGTAGATGAGTGGTGTTCAATTTTTCTCGGCACTGAACGGGTTAATAGAGACTGTTGGCAACCCGGTTGAGCAGCCTTAGTTTTGTTGAACGGTTGGTATCCTTGTACTACAGGCTATCCCTGAATCAGAAAGTAAGTTAAACATTTCACGAACTTTTGCGTGGATTCGTCCAGTTAGACCTTTGGCTCTCCATAGATCCCTACCCGGCCCCCCCTCCCCCCCCCCCCCGACCCCCCACCCTCTCTCCCCCACCCCCTCCTGCGGGGGATCGGAGACTATGTTTTTTTTTTCTGAAAGTCTATCTAAAACCACGTAGATTCCTAGATGTTTGCCCAAAATAAACACCGTATCGAAGATACCACATAGTTTGACCAAACCCATCCCCCAAAGGGGTCATAATTTTGGGGGGTATGGGTACCAGATGGACAGTAAAGCTATGATAACTACAAGAAAATACTTATTATTTAATATCGGTGTAGTCGTCCTTTATCGGGCATTCCGAAAATAATAAACTTTATTATATTCTTCTTTTTATATATGATGACGTCACAGCATTCTACATTTGGACCCTATGAATATGGCACCATTTTTTGGTGCGGTGTTCTGATGCACTTCTTACACGATTAATGGAATTACACGTACACAAAAGACTTTTTATGTGCTAAAATATTTCCAGTAACATGTGCACTTCATATTTACACAGTTTAAAAGA
>BTPG01000001.1:315080336-315095336 GCA_036245525.1 Semisulcospira habei | reverse complement strand
GTTGTGAGCAAATATTCTTCAAATCAGAGCAAATGTTTGACCCCAAATGGAAACTGAATATTCTTACGAACTCTTCAAAACTGCGACCTTGACCTTTTTGAAGGTCACGTCTAATCGTTTATCACTATTCATAACAATTCCTTACATGTTATCACATTTAGTAAGATTTTTTATCACATTAAAAAAAATATGTTGGTTTTTTCATAATGTACAAATTTAGGTGACCTTGACTTTAATAAACACCTTTCATGGTCACCAGTCGAAAACATTGAATCGATTCCGTTTCCATTGATGATATATTATAACAATGATATATATGTTTTCATCAGAGTATGTCAAAGATTGAACACCTATTTTTCTGCCAAGAAAACTGTTTCGTGGATAATGAAAGGTAAAAACGATGGCGCCGCGATTACGTCACCATTTTACCTTTTAGACATTGAACCATTGTAAATGGTAGGTAAATGTATTTTGTTTCAAAAGATACCAGTCATTTAGTTCTGCGTGGGTTTTTTAACGGGAACTGCATCGTTAACACCAACCCTACCCCAAAAAGCAAAATATAGGACCCAAAGAAGGAAAATATGAACATAGTACATGCCCTCCTATATTCAATACGGTATTTGTTTTTGGCAAACATCTACGGTTCGTCTTCATTGGTGATAGGCTTCCGAAAAAATGTGGTCTCCAATCCTCCGAAAGGGGGGGGGGGGTGTTCACCTTCTATCTGACGGCCTAAGTCGGCTCCATCTGCAAGAGGCGTTTATTCTCATGAGCCCCTGTAACCACATGAGCTTGTTACGTGGTAGTGGTTGTCGTAGTACAAAGTAATCACACCAGACGCACTCACGTAGGGTTCTTGTAAAGAAACTTCGCTCAGCTGCAACTCGTCACACATGGCACGGGGTCGTAGACCACACTGGAGCAACAGTTTCAACAATATTTTATTCTCACGATGCACTCTCAGCACAATGCGTCCAAAAATGTATCCACACTTTGGTACACTGTCTCTCTACAATGCATCCACAATTCTGATACACTGAGACTCCCATACAATGCACCAACACTGATACACTGCGCCTCTCTACAATGTACCCCCAGTTTTGATACACTGTGACTCTCATACAATGCACAGACATAATTCGCCATAAACATAAATTCGCATAATAAAGCAAGTATAGCTGTTAAGTGTCCCACCAACAAGACCTTCATTTTTTACTATCTATCTATCTATCTATCTATCTATCTATCTATCTATCTATCTATCTATCTATCTATCTATCTATCTATCTATCTATCTATCTATCTATCTATCTATCTATCTATCTATCTATCTATCTATCTATCTATCTATCTATCTATCTATCTATCTATCTATCTATCATCTATCTATCTATCTATCTATCTCGTAGTCTTGCCGACCGTTGGGGCACCACTGATGACTTGGCAACCAGCTCATTCCATTCCATTTTTACTATACGATGCGATAAGTGTTTTAAAGTGCGCCATATGTGTTTAGATAAAAATACTGACAAGGCATTTTTTTACCCTTTTAGCCCCGGTACCCTGCAGCAGGATATGGATTGATCATGATAATTCAAGGGTAGTGCCAGATGAGCTTGGCGCCTGAAGGCGCCAAGCTCACCTGGCACTACCCTTGAATTATCATGATCAATCCATCTCCTACACCTGGCACATACTACATAGTCGTTAGGCAACACCTCCAAAATTTGAAAAATTGGAAATTTGCGCTAAAAGGGTTAATGCAACAGTCGTTCATCTTTCTTTCTTTGTTTGTTGGGGGGGGGGGGGGTGTCTGCTTCTTTTTGTTTACCGTGTATATGTGTGTGTGTGTGTGTGTGTGTTTGTGTGTGAGTGCGTGTGTGCGTGCGTGTGTGTGTGTGTGTGTGTGTGTGTGTTTGTGTGTGAGTGCGTGCGTGCGTGCGTGTGTGTGTGTGTGTGTGTGTGTGTGTGTGTGTGTGTGTGTGAGTGCGTGCGTGCGTGCGTGCGTGTGTGTGTGTGTGTGTGTGTGTGTGTGTGTTTGTGTGTGAGTGCGTGTGTGCGTGCGTGCGTGTGTGTGTGTGTGTGTGTGTGTGTGTGTGTGCGTGTGTGTGTGTGTGTGTGTGTGTGTGTGTGTGTGTGTTTGTGTGTGAGTGCGTGCGTGCGTGCGTGTGTGTGTGTGTGTGTGTGTGTGCGTGTGTGTGAGTGCGTGCGTGCGTGCGTGCGTGTGTGTGTGTGTGTGTGTGTGTGTGTTTGTGTGTGAGTGCGTGTGTGCGTGCGTGCGTGTGTGTGTGTGTGTGTGTGTGTGTGTGTGCGTGTGTGTGTGTGTGTGTGTGTGTGTGTGTGTGTGTGTGTGTTTGTGTGTGAGTGCGTGTGTGCGTGCGTGTGTGTGTGTGTGTGTGTGTGTGTGTGTGTGTGTGTGTGTGTGTTTGTGTGTGAGTGCGTGTGTGCGTGCGTGTGTGTGTGTGTGTGTGTGTGTGTGTGTGTGTGTGTGTGTGTGTGTGTGTGTGTTTGTGTGTGAGTGCGTGTGTGCGTGCGTGTGTGTGTGTGTGTGTGTGTGTGTGTGTGTGTGTGTGTGTGTGTGTGTGTGTGTGTGTGTGTGTGTGTGTGTGTGTGTGTGTGTGACAGCGACTAGGGCCCACGTTTGAGGACGGACAAACTTAAAATATTAGGATATTGTCCTTAAAAGAGTTATCTCGGAACTTTTTTTTTTTTTACCTTTTTGATTAAGATGCTCATTGGCGAGAAAATGGCCTTTTCACGAAAACCGGTTGATCCACACTGGAGTCCGTAATTTTTCTTATTTTTACTAGATATTTTGCGTATAGCTAGATAAAATGGAGGTATATTATTGAATGAGTTCGTTAACCAGCATTGTACCTCTAGAACATTTTGACTGATAATTAAATTTTTTTTTAAAGATTTTTTTTAACGTTTTGGGGATTAATTTCACGAATTATATGGGTTAATTTTAAAACAATTGAATCTTTTTTGTGTGAAAAGAACCAACAATCTTCTTATTAAAAATTGCGTGATTTTTCGCATACGATATTTACATAAGCCTACAGTTTGTCTCGGCTGTCGGGTACGATTAGGTCCATTGTGAACTGTATGCCCTAGGTGTGAAAATCAGACAATGTTCTCCACCATTTTTAGGAGTCAATTAATTTGTAAAACAGCTAACATAACTTCAATTTTTCTTTTACGAAAAAAATATCTTCTCATTAATACCCGTATGATTTTTCATAAACAGTGTTTGCATAATCCGGCTGTTTGTCCCGGATCTGGGGTAGCAGTAGGATTAGATCAAATTGTGACCTGTAAGCCCAGGCGTGAAAAATAGCAAGAAAATTGCTCAGTTGCGATGAGTGACATATAACATCGAGTCGTCACTATGAACAGAGCGTCGTGGGACTAATGATGCCATGACGTGAAGCTTGAAGTGACATTATTTCGATGCTCGTGCTATTATTCTTTTTTTAGAATACGGCTATGCTACGCCAGACCACGGAGCTTACGAATGGCGGGAATCGCCCTGTGTCCGTCTTTATCATTTCTGTGTGCTAGTGTGTGTGGATCAGAAGGTGAGTTAGAGTAGAAGGAGGTGGATTCCTGTCGCTACACGAGCCCACAGAGCGTACTAATGGCGGGAGGCGCCGTGTGTCCGTCTTTATTTGTGTGCGCCGACGTGTGTGTTGATCAGAGGTTGGCTTGGAGAGGTGGGAAATGGATCAGCATAATAAGCCTAAAAATATGAACAACTCTGAATGTTGCTACAAACGATCCTGAGCTACTAACAATACGGTAGACATTGGGATGAAATCCTCATCTTTATTTTTTACTATACGATGCGATAAGTGTTTCAAAGTGCGCCTTATGTGTTTAGATAAAATACTGACACGGCATAGTTTAATTGTTTGTTTGTTTGTTTGTTTGTTTGTTTGTTTGTTTGTTTGTTTGTTTGTTTTACCCTTTTAGCCCCGGTACCCTGCAGCAGGAGATGGATTGGTCATGATAATTCAAAGGTAGTGCCAGATGAGCTTGGCGCCTGAAGGCGCCAAGCTTATCTGGCACTCCCCTTGAATTATCATGATCAATCCATCTCCCACACCTGGTACATACTACATAATCGTTAGGCAACACCTCCAAAATTGGAGAAATGGGACTTGGGGCTAAAAGGGTTAATGCAGCAGTCGTTCATCTTTGCTTCTTTGTTTGTTTGGAGGGTGGGGGGTATGGGGGGTATTGGGGGGGGGGGGAGGAGGTCTGCTTTTTTCTTTTCTGGGGTGGGTTGGGAGCGGGGGATTCGCTTGCAGAGTCACTAGCCACAAGTACCCGCGCGCATACCCATATGTAAGCTGCTTAGCAAACGGAGAATGAGTCTTCGGAAATTGACCCAGGCATGGTGACCCTGACGTGAGGGCGAAGCTTTACAAACACTACTCGAGAATACACTAAATGTGTTTACATTGCACTAAGTTTGTTTAAGTAGCTTGTTTATTTTCAAACATTACTCGTGAATAGGCAGATTGTGTTTACTATGGAATCAGTTTGTTTCAGTACTTTTTTTTTCTTTTTAATTATTTTTTTTTAATTTAAATATGTAATGAAAGTAGCCAAACATTCTCTGCCGTCTGTCATTCTTTTTCATGTACTGCCTATAGCCTAGTGACCTGCGCGCGACGTGTGACATATTGTTCCTAGGAGATCAATGCAGTTATTGGCGACATTTCTGGCGACAGCCCGTTGGCTCTACTACCTGAGCCCACCTAGACCCCCAAAAGACCCAGTTATGAAAAAGAGAAGGAAAAGAAAAAAGAAGAGCAATGTCTAATATGAGCTGTATTTTTGGTTTGTGTTTCACATGAAATTTAATAAAGAATTAACCCCTTCCCTGCCACTATACGTACACCGTATCTACATTTCTGTTTCTCAAATCTTGGTTTGTTCAACGACCAAAAGCCAACTCCGTCCAAGAAACATTGGTCTCAGCAAGAGACATAGATCCTCATGAGCCCCCGCAGTCGCGGGGGCTCATGAGGATCTGTGTCTCTTGCATTTGGATCGTGTTCACTTTCTTATCGGCAGTGACGGAGTTGAGCTGTTTTGTCTCTGTGCCCACTGCACGCGCAAAGATAACCTTTGCTTAAAGCCTTCAAAGGACACATTTTAATTTCCAGGCTTACGCTCGGTTTGCGTGTAATTTCCAGTGTACGTGATTACGACTGAAGTATCAGCGTGGTATGTTATGCGATACCGTATCAGTCGAAACCCTTCACTGCCAAGAAAAAAAATGAAGCCAGTCCAACTACAAAAGACACAGATCCTCATGAGCACCCACAGGTGCTAGGGGCACGTGAAGATCGACGCCTCTTGCTGCTAGATGGGGTTCAAACCCGTAATCTGTGACCATACATGATTCAGCAATGCAGAGCACATTGTGAAGTACAGCGGAGCGCGTCAGAGTAGATTTGCGTCAAGTAGCGGTGGCGGAGAAGGGTGGGGGATAGGGGGCGAGAACGTTTCCACTACCCGAAAATTCAAACGACAAGGTAGGGCCAGGGTCGGGGTGATGACAGGTTCTCCAAGGGGGTGTCGGGTAGGGGGTGGGGTAGGTTTCCAGACTCTCCAAAGGACGGGGAATGGGGGGGGGGGGATGTCCGAACTTTCATAAGGTGAGAATTACATAACCACATACATTACGTAATCATTGGAAGCCGGAATTTCTCGACCTTTCCCTCCCCCCCCCCCTCCCCCCCCCCCCCCCCCCCCTCACCCCCCCCCCCCTCACCCGCCTTCCACCCCATCCCGATCCGTCCCTGTGAAGCATTTCACATAACATTTTTACATACATCATAGTTATCATTTGAGATTCTGTTGTTATATGCATCATGTCATCAATATCTATTTGTGTATGCTGATTACAGAAGCGTTGTTAACCCTTTGGCTGTCGGTAGCGCTTCTTGTCGATGTGATTCCTTTAGGAATCACCTCGACAAAAAGCGTTACCGACAGCCCAAGGTTTAACACTACATGCGTCTGCACAAACTAAAGTACTTCCTGCATCTTATCAGCTAGCATTATGTTTGCTTGTGTAAAGTCTGTATCATATTAGCGACAGCGAGGGGCGCCGGCAGCAAGCAGCAACTTGTGCAGCACGCATGACGCGCACCTGACACTTGCTCACACGAGACAAGCGATAGCCGCAGATACCATTATATGGCGTGTCTCGCTTGACAACTAACAACAAAGATAACGGCGAAATTTTAGACACCGTGTATGCGTACACCTCCCGTGACTTAACACGATCATTAAATACATTCAGTCGGGAGTTTTATGGATTCCCGTCACTTCAGTAAAGTTTATTCAGCCTCGAAGTCTCCTCCTCGATCATGTCAGCCATTTTTGTTTTCCCCTGAAACAAACCGAGATCTCCAGGCTGATTCAGCGCGACAAGCGGCTTATCAAGCAGCAGAAACAGAACCTGCTCTATCCTTGCGTCGTTTGTTTTTGACGCCGACCATCAACGCGAAAGACGCTTTGTCGCTAGCGGCAGAACTCACACACAAGGCCTCGCGGCAAAATCTGGTATCGCCGCCGACGCTCTGCTCGAGTATCTGACGCTCTAAAGCTAATGTGCGTCCCATTACTTTCCTTCCCATTATATTCGCGTTCCTGATGGCTTAGGCTTTTTGAACAGGCTCGATATCACATTTTTTATACTGATTTCACAATTATTTCAGGAAATGGCGATGCGAATTAACGAATTAGAATGTCACTTCATTTCAGTACAGTTTCACGATAAACGATACATATAGTAAATATTGTAAGCCTGCCCACAAAATGGGGAATGTCTATTACAGTCATTTCGGACAGGCTGTCTGAAAACGCAGAGCTTGGCTGTTGAATATGGGTGCGGAAATAGTCCACAAGCTAGGAAGGTCTACCGTGCACCCCCCACCCCACCCCTACTCCCCCGCCCCACCCACCCCCCTCAGTACTCAATAAGATGGGTTTCAAAGTGTTCCTTAGTATGTCCTGAGATGTTTAAGCCATCTTCCCCGAAAATCCTTAGGAACACACCAGAGATATAGCCGATGGCGCAAGGGTACCCCCATTCACGCTCTTCGCAGGTGCTAAAATGAGGTTGAGAAACATTTTCCTCTAAATAAATCAGAATTCATTCCAGAAGCCCAAATCAGGCAAGATTATGTTAAGGCACACGTTTTGCAGCCGCTGCAAATAACAGAATGAAAACATATTGAATCTCTGGCTCACAGTGAAGGTAATTGTGCACCCAGCAAACGACCATTTCCGTGAAATCACAAAAAAGACAAAAATAATGTGTCAGATGCCTTCAGACATTTTCTATAGCGCTGGCAGTCCATTTTCAGGCTTGCATCATTAAAACAGGATGTCACAATTATTATAAACTTGACTACGTGATGCTGTGATCACTGTGAGTGCCACAGTGGTTGATTTTGTATCCCTACCCCAAGTTGTAAAAATACATAAAATTAATTAGAAAAAATTACTAAAGTTATTTCATTTCATTTTGACCTCTCTTTACCTATTAAGTTTCAATAATGTAAGCATAAAGTGCAAGAAAATAAGGAAAGTCGGCATCCTTTACGGTATGTTCGTGGTGAATGATAGCTTTTTCCCATTTAAAATTGCCGAATTGGGAAACGTACGTTGTTTCCGGTGCCCTCAGAAATTTTATATATAACCGATAGGTCTTTGTTATGTTTCATTGGTTAGGATAGAGTACCACAGTTACTCCCAACCTGATTTTGTGATGCTGTGATGCATTTAGGGGCCACGGTGGCTGAATCTGCTGCCCTACCCCCATTTTACCAGTACGCAAAGTAACGCAAAATAATCATAAAAATTGCTTACGTCATACTCCTCTGTTTAAATTTTTTTTTAAGTATGCATATTGAGCATAAAAGGTTGTGATCATTTCATTAATTTCAATGTAACCCATCAATTTAATTGTAACTATTTTTAACTGGCTGGTCTTTTAGGTGATATTTTACCTAGCGTAGGGCGAGTCTAGTAAGGTCTCCCCTTTTCCTTTCATTTATTTTCATCTAGAAATATGTAAATATGAATATGCGTAATAAAGTTTCATGGTTCCTAATAGCCAAAACAATGTTATCAAAAATACTTAGTTTCCACATGTCGACCACGAGATCTCCACTTCCACCTTTTGCAACGTTCAATTTTTGGATGGCCGTCTCTTAATCTTATATTGTTATGGCTGCCAATAAGTGAGCTGTCAAGAGCTAGGCAGCATATTTTCAGAGTTTGGTGTATAGGGGCGTGTCTTCCTGTCAGAACTGCCAGCAGACTGCTTCTGTGTATGGACATGTTTGGAGAAAGTGCTAAGGAGACTGATTTTCTACGCCAAATTCGCATAGGGCTGTTTCGCATGACCCAGTCTCACGAGATGCATCCAGCAGGGTCCTTACGGTCTGTGAACATTTGTGAAAAAGTTGTTAAAAAATGACAAGGCTTTTTTTAGGGCGAAGAGCGTGAATGGGGGTACCCTTGCGCCATCGGCTATGTCTCTGGTGTGTTCCTAAGGATTTTCGGGGAACATGGCTTAAACATCTCAGGACATACTAAGGAACACTTTGAAACCCATCTTATTGAGTACTGGGGGTGGGGTGGGGGGGGGGGGGTGCACGGTAGACCTTCCTAGCTTATGGACTAAAAGCATTACCAGAACGATGACAATACTTAAGAAACTGTTCTTTGAGCCCTTGCATGGATTTTCTGTTCTCAGTACTAATGACCGTAACAGATTTTGAAGAATAAATGTTATGGCATGACGCTGCATTGTGTGTGACGGTGTATAATGAAAATCTGCGAGCGCTGGTCAATTTTAGTTTGACTGTTCGGTTCAAAATGGCTGGCCTTTCCAAATCCGTGACTGTTTGTAAGCCTTCAAACACGCACTCGGTTTTAAGGATGCAGACAAGAGAGAATAGTGTGTCAAAATAGAAAAATTCGAATATATTTTTTTGCGTTCTTTAAACGGTAAGAACGAGTGTTATGCGAGCTTGGGCGGGAGTCGTGTCTAGTGAAGGGCTGGAACCCTAGGGGACTAAAAGAAGTCATTCCTAAAGCTTTTACATGGATTTGAAATCAGAGTGTTCTCTCTTTAAGGCATAACCAGGTTTATCTTGTTATTCCGAAATTTTATTTCCTAATATCGATTTGATCGGCCGACAGGTAAAACTTTACTGACACTAATAAGTACTGCGCGCAGAAATCATCTGTATACCCTTACAGGCCAGCAACCAGGACACAGACTTGTTGAAGGTAAGGAGTTGTTTCCCTTGGATTAGAAAGCCGCAGTCAGTGAAGGGGCCACGATAGCTTATTTGCCCTTTAAAGCCTTCCTAACTCATTTGAGACGGCGGCACGTCTCGAATGAGTTAGTATAGCCTCTATAACCGTTTCCGGACAAAGCATGTTGGCATCCAGTGTAGACAAGACACACTTGAGACCCTTGATGTGTCGATACACCGAGTTCCCAGGCCAGACCAACACACTCAGGGCCACAATAACAACATCCACCAAAAGGCGCCTGCGAAGTGCACAACGAAAAGGTTTTCCTAATAATAGTCTTTATACGCGTTTCCGGACAAAGTTCTTTGGCACGCTGTGCAGGTGCAGAAGACGCGGACGTGGATACACTGATCTACACATATAACACTGCTGTACTAGTAACCCAAACAGCCACTGAGATCCTTGGCAAACACCGACAAGCAAAGAAACTTTGGGTTACAGCTGACATCTTTGCTCTATGTGACAAGCGTCGAGAATTAAAGAAAAGGAAATCAGAGGTAGAAGGAGCTAAACAATTCAGGGAAAATAACCAGGATATCAAGAAAAGCATGAAAAAGGCAAAGAATAAGTGGATTGAAGAGCAATGTAAACAGGTAGAAGAAAATCTGAACAAAAATAACAGCAAAAAGGCATACCAGGTGGTGAAAGACCTGACCAGTGTAAAACAAGGACGCTCCTCGATCATTCAAGATAGTGAAGGGAACTGTCTTACGGAAGACCAAGACATACTGAAGAGATGACAGAGTATTGCTCAGATTTGTACAACCACCGAGCTATAGGGGACCCAGGCATACTTGTCAACCCACCCGTGACCAATAATGACAACTATCCCATCCTCCGAGAAGAAGTAGAGGCTGCAGTGAAGTCGCTGAAAAAAAGGGAAGGCAGCAGGAGCAGACAACATCCCTGCAGAGCTAGTTCAAGAAGGGGGAGAAGACATGATAAGCGCCTTACTAACAATCTGCAATAAGATCTGGCAGTCAGGGGATTGGCCCACACCATGGACCCAATCACTTATAATAACACTTCCCAAAAAAAGGCAACTTACATCAATGCCAGAATTATCGCACGATCAGTCTTATATGCCAGTCATGTTAAATATCCTACTGAACAGGCTGAAGCCACAGGCAGAGGAAATCATAGCTGAGGAACAGGCAGCCTTCAGACCAGGGCGCAGCACAACTGAGCAGATCTTTAACCTGAGAGTTCTATGTGAGAGGTATCTCCAGCACCAGCAAGACCTCTAACATGTCTTTGTGGATTTTAAGAAAGCGTTTGACAGGGTGTGGCATGCAGCCCTTTTGTCCACCATGAATCTATACAACATCAATGCCAACCTGATCAAAGTCATTGCAAACCTTTACAACAAGGCCACTAGCGCAGTCTGCTTCAACGGCAAAATAGGAAACTGGTTTAGGACTACAGTCGGAGTCAGACTGACAAGGCTGCTTGCTCTCACCTACTCTTTTCAACATCTTCCTGGAAAGAATCATGACAGACGCTCTGAAAGATCGTGAAGGAACTGTCAGTATTGGAGGCAGAACAATCACAAACTTGTGCTTTGCGGACGACATTGATGGCCTTGCAGGAACAGAGAAGGAGCTAGCTCAGCTGGTGGAAAAGATGGACAGTACAGCCATTGCGTATGGGATGGAAATCAGTGCAGAGAAGACCAAACTGATGACAAATAACACCAGTGGCATTGGAACTGACGTCATGATTGGAAGGCAAAAACTGGAAACAGTTAATAAATTTAAATACTTAGGAGCCATTGTGACAGATGAGGGATTAAAACCAAAAATACTGTCCAGGATTGCGCAGACAACAGCAGCACTGACAAGATTGAAGACTATTCACCTCTTTTTTACCAAACGGTAATATTCTCAAATGGGTCGGTTAACAGGTTTCTCGGCTGTGTAGCATTTCCGGTTTGGCCTTTCAGAGAAGTGTTTACGTGTGCGCGTTGGAAAGTTTTTTTGCGAAGTTTTCGTGTATATGCATAGATATTTTGTGTAGCCATGTAGTTATTTAAGTGTTCTGTTTTCAAGTGTATCTCAAGCTAATAACACTATTTCTACACTTTGTTTGGTCTCTACGTTTGGGTGGCAAAATATTCTCATGTTATTTATGAAATGTTTGAGACAACAAAACTTGTATTGCTGCACCATACATGTATACATTAATATAATAATACTGAAAACAATGAAAGAATTGCGAGTAATGCATTCTAAGGATAATTCATGACACAAACACAAAAAAATTGACAATCTGCCAACAAACTCTTTAATTTTATCAGCATGACAATAAATATGAATTACTGGCTACATTACTACAAGTTTCACTATTGTACCGACAAAACAGAACAAAATAAGTTTCACTATTGTACTGACAGAACATAAAAAGTTGGAGGAAAAACAAAACAAAAAGCAAAAAAACAAAAAAAAAAAAAAAAAAAAAAAAAAAAAAACAAACAAAAAAACACATTTACACAAAAGTTGAAGATCACACACGCCCATGATACAAAAACCGTATGAAAATATCAGGGCGTGAGTGAGACAACAACCTGCTGGCATCAGTAGGTAGGCCTTAGAGTCGGTAGTCCTAATCCCTACCAAAAATATGGGGATATAACTTCAACGGAGATTTTGATACGTGCAACAAAACGCTGCGCAAAATAACTATCTCCGCCACGGTTTGGTCCGCTGACGATGAGGAGTACCGGCAATTTAAAGCAAAACTTCCTCGAAACATTCATGAACTAGACATAAAAATTCAGACTGACTTGTGTCGCTCGAGTGTGTACGGCCGGCCGATAAAAAAACAGGCCATTTCATCGGATAGTGTGCGATGTGATACACTTTTTTACAAACAAAAAGGTTTCAAACACGAACAATAACGGCGAATGAAAGGTTTGTGGTCAAAACATGGCATTTGCAACAAGTCATACAGCTTTTTTTCGTTGTTGTGGCAACCTTTTACTGCGCAATGTCGGCCGCTAGATCGGGAACTTGTGTAGGGTTTTGTATTCACAGCTTCCATGTTTGCAAGCTAAACCGGAAGTCGTCCCCAGTAGGTCGAAGGTCATGTTCAAAATGGCCGCACCCATCATTTCTAATTAAAAAGAGGTGAATATGGAAGGACAGAAACATCACGCTCTGCTCCAAGATCAGACTGATGCGCTCCTTAGTCATTTCAGTGTTCTTGTATGCCTGTGTGAGTCATGGACCCTCACAGCAGACCTTGAAAGGAAGATACAAGCCACTGAAATGAGATGTTTTCGAAGGCTGCTTAGCATTTCATACAGAGATCACATCACGAACAAGGAAGTGGGAAACAGAATCAGGCAAGCCATCGGGCCCTATGAAGACCTATTAGCCATTATGAAAAGACGCAAACTGAAGTGGTATGGGCATGTCACGCGTTCAGCAGGGCTTGCCAAAACAATCCTGCAAGGCAAGGAGGACGAAGGAGAGGAAGACAGAGGAAAAGATGGGAGGACAATATCTCAGAGTGGACAGGACTGAGGCTGGGCGATACGCTAAGAATGGCAGAGAACAGAGAGAGAGAATGGAGGGAGCTGGTTGCCAAGTCATCAGTGGTGCCCCAACGGTCGGCAAAACTACGGGATGTAGATAGATAGATAGATAGTGACCAAGAGACACCCGAGACCCTTGATCCGTGGATACACAGAGTTCCCGGGGACCAAGGCCAAATCAATGTACTGAGACGCAAAGAGTCCACTTCCCAAAGACCCCCGCCGCAGAGCCTAATGCCGATCGCTTTTCCTTACTCCCAGCCTGTATAAGCGTTACAAACGACCTTGCGCCAAATGCGCCCGCGTGTGAGCACAGTAACAGGTTTGCGTTATACAGCCCATAATTATAGAGTTTCCGCACGAAGTATTTCTGCACTCCCTGCTGAGAAACGCCACCCGAGAGCCTTCATCGGGTGACACTCTCCTTTTTCAAAATAGACAAACAAATTATATGTGTGTAGAAGTGCGCGATAGTCATAAGATAAGTGGTGAAGTATATTCTTGTTTGTCAATTGTTTTTTTCACCCGGAATATCAATAAATTGTGTTGTAACTGTTTTTCTAAGCGTGTTTCTTTCTTCATTGGGTTATTCTTCTTTCTTTCTTCTTTGGGTTCTTCTTCTTTCTTCTTTGGGTTATCATCTTATTTAGCCTCTATAGCGTTTACTTATCACATTCTGCCCCAGGACCGAAATCCCCAAATATTGAAGTTGTCCTCTGAAGGACTGTATTACAATTCTAGAGACAAATCGAGCATGATAGTTCAAGGGGGGTGCCAGAATAGCTTGGCGCCTATGGGCGCCAAGCTATTCTGGCACCACCCTTGAACTATCATGCTCTCCCCATGTCTTGCTGTGGTGTGTCGGGGCTGAATGAGTTAAGAGAAAAGTCGCCCGAGGTCCTTCATCTGTGGACGCACAGCGGTCCCGTCGTCTGGTCCTCACACGGTGTTTGCTGGATGTTTCTAGACGTAAATTATACCAAAGTTTCCGACGGAAGTATATCTAATCAAACTGCGACGCTTTCTGCTCCCAGGGTAATGTATCAATGTTCTTTTATTCCCTTCATTGCCACTGTACGTACGGTGTCTGAAATCTTGGATACGAAGTGGTTTCAGCAAGGGGAATAGATCCTCATGAGCCCCCGCAATTGCGGGGGCTCATGAGGATCTATGCCTCTTGCAATAGTGTGGTGTTCATTGTTTCTTGGCAGTCAAGGGGCTAATTGTGTTACTTCATTCATTTTGTGTGTTGAATGTGAGCATATGTAGTTTACCTAGTTTACAGGACAGTTCCGCTCTGTGGACACAAAAGACAGTGCATTTTTGAAAAAAGAGAAATTTCATTGTAATACAATGAAAATTCCGTTTTTCACAAACAATAGAGATCCTGTCATATGCATTTGCGAGACAAGTGTCTAAAAATAATATATCTATAATAATATCTCTCTCTCTCTCTCTCTCTCTCTCTCTCTCTCTCTCTCTCTCTCTCTCTCTCTCTCTCTCTCTCTCTCTCTCTCTCTCTCTCTCTCTCTCTCTCTCTCTCAGATGTAAGACTTGAAATAGTTTGAACGGCAGTTTCAGTTGTATTCATTATTTATTGCATTCATCAATAAATCATGTAACATGTAAAAGTACATCTGACAGTAACTCATAAAATCACAATTATCTTGTACATTATTAACACATTCGAGACGTGTTACATTCGGATGCGCGGCTGTAAGCCGCGTATCCGAAAGCAGCACGTCTCAAATGAGTTAAGGCAATGCTGATGATCTCTTAAAACACAACAACTCTTTCAAGAATAAAGCATCATCATCATCATTGTAATATGGTAAACCCAAACTTGCAAAACATAATATCAAAGGATAATGTCGTATAGGCACAGGGCTGTAAACCAACTGATATGAGTTTTGTCACCTGAACATGATTTTCACGTTTCAAATTTTAAAAAAAACAAACAACGTTAACTCCTTACAGTTTCCTGGCTGGTGCTGAGATAAATCCGTGAGGCAAAGAAAGAGATTCTCAAAGGTGTGCATGCCCTCTGCCCACAGGGCCGAGCGAGGAAATCTGCTGACCTAATAATGTCCCATTACGCGGCTCAG
>BTPG01000001.1:315051027-315079836 GCA_036245525.1 Semisulcospira habei | reverse complement strand
GCGGAGAAAAAACAAAGGAAGAGCTGGAATGCTTCGGATTCTTTAATCCGGCACCGTTTGATCTTGATAATCGCGAAGAAGAAAGTTGCACTTCGACATCGCCATCTCCATCGACAAGCGACAGTACCAGAAATGCTACCCTTGGGCCGTGTGTGGCACCGCCGCTACGGACACAGTTTTCAGAGTCCATGGCTGTGCTGAGTGTATTTCCATGGCTAAAGCTCGACGGCACTCGAATGGTATGCACAATGTGCACTGAGGCAAACTCAAAAAGCAAGTCCAGAAATTTGAACAGAAATAAGTTTGTCAGTTTTTTTTTAAATCGTGGTCGATCCATCTTCTGGTACACAGTTATTAGGCAAACATTGGAGAAACACGTCTCAGTTCTGAGTGGTTAAACGGGTTGAAACTAACTTTGAAGTACATCAACACACACACACACACGCACACACACACACACACACACACAGCGCACACACACACACAATACACACACACAAACACACACACACACACAGAGTTTAGACAAGTCACACTTCGGTTGTCAATCTGCCGCGTTCAGCAGAAAACGCTATATTCTCTGTTACAATACATTATCAAACGATCATACAAATAAATAGAGATCTTTTTTTCTGTGTGTGAGAGAGCTAAGGAGACAGGCTTTTGCGCGATAGCTCACCAGTTATAGAATCAGATCATGGAAAGGACACACACACACTGTCACAACACATTTAAAGAGGAGAGAGCGAAATGAGATAATTTATTTTAATGATTGATTGATTGTACATTGTTTATCGTCCCGACAGCAACAAGGCTTTCTCAGGACGTGCCTGCCGGCACTGCTTGTGAAAAAAAAAAAGAAACAGAATATTGAATGTATGTCGCCAGCCGGTCCAATACGTTAAATAAACCTACGCCATGGGGCCTAAATAAAGCTAAGACCATTTAGCAACACACATCCAATATCAAGAGCTACAGGCAGTGCAGACAGTTGGGAGAGTTTTAAAAAGAGAAATACAGGTGAATGGACCAAGGGTAGACAGAAACACATGCCCTAGAGGGGAAAACCCACCCTGTCTGTGGGGCTGACCAGGGTGACCCTGGGAACTAATATGTAGTTAATCCCACCCAAGTCCCCCAGGGCAGACCCGGGTGTGGATAATTTATTTTAAGGAACATACAGATGATGCAGTTTTTTTTAAATAAATCTGCGGACCCTCTATAATGCTAGAATGGGGGTCTGTATACCCTCTAAAATTTATACCTGGGGGTCTACAGACCCTTTAACCTGTTGTGCAAACATTAGCCCAGCTCTACTTACAAAATATAAATAAATAAAAAATCCCACCACAGTTCACATGGGGATTTTGTCAGTTATTTCTCCACTTGATACTATCAAAAGCCTAAAGTCAGGACATAAACATTAACTTGGTTATGATTGTCTGTTCAAATATTTGTTTTCAATGCCTCTGGGCAGAAAACACTCTCTAACATTCGGCGTCAAACACTTGTGGTACATTATATTGTTGAGTTGGGGGGCTATTTTCAGTAGTAAAATTTTCAGTTTTGGCTAGTAACATTTTCAGTTTGGCTAGTAAAACTTGCAAGTCACTAGCCAAAGGCTGGTGGGCAAAATTTTAGACTTTCAGGGCTGCTTTGTCACAGTGTGGCATGTGCAGGAGTTATTCTGAGAAGCAAAAAGGTAAGCAATCCTGTCATTTTCTAGTACTATATCCAACCTGCTTTGTGCACCACTATCAGAACCATTTGGACTGGAAGTTGTCATGAAGAGGTAGATTCCTGTCACCGGAGCTGTAAAGATGCCAGTCTGTGCACTATAGCCACCTCCTATGCTTGAAATAACTTCCTTCAAAATAAGAGTTCGCTCTGTTGTTGTTGTGACATTTTTGCCAAGAATGGCATGGAAAGCCACCAGTGTGTTGACAGCTGCAACAAAAGCAAAAAAGTACAATAAATGACATTTTGTGCACAAATAACATGCTGAGATAAAAAGTTAAGATACACATTTACTCATTTTTTCAGTCACATACATGTATTTGAATACCCGAGGGTCACAATGTTAAAGCATACTACACATACTGAACATACTACACATTTTGTAACAGGGAAAGTTGAAATAAAACTCATTCAACGTGCCCAGCATCAATAGCTGCGGAAGTGCCTTCAGCGTTTCCAGCAATTCTGTATGACACTTTCACAGCTATTGATATTGGACACCTTAAATGAGTTAAATGCCGCATATAAACAAAATCTGCCAGAGCAAGTAATTTGAAATTTGAGTTTTGTCTCCTCAGAAAAAGGGAGAGTTGGGTTCATTTAGAGGTGGGCTTTGCAGGGTAAAACTTCATAGTAATTGTTCAAAACACTTTAAACTGTCGACAGAAAAGAACACTTTTGAAAACTGATTCAGTCACTCCACCTGTGAACACTAGTAAAAGTCTTCCACTAACACGCACATTGTGAAGCACTGCAGTGGCTGCATTCAAACAGATATGTAGGGTGGGGGGAGGGCGTGGGTGGGTGTATGTGTAGGGGAGAAGGGGGTTGTGTGATAACACCCTGTCATATTACTGGTAAGTTTTAAGTTTCAATATTATTATGCTGTATTGACTATTATTAAAGGGTCAGGTCAGCAAGGTGAACCTTCAGCCACAGCTGCAGAGTAGATCTACAGCACTCTGCTTTCAAACAGATGGCTAGGATTCACATGACTGATCAGGTCTGCATGAATTTTTATATAAGTCATCTGATGGCATTACCTGGGACATGTTTCTGAAGGCTGGACACCTGTTGTTGCAGAGTGTTGATCTGTCCCTTTGAAGAACCCAAATCCGATTTGAGCTTCGTCTGGTCTCCTTTCACAGCAGTCACTTGGGTCGAGAGCTCTGATCGCAGTTGAGGAATGTCTTGCTGAATGACAGTCATGTTTTTCTGCAGCTGAACAAGATTAACTTGCTGAATGTCAGCCACATATTTCTGCAACTGAACTAGATCATTTCTCATTCTTGTGTTTTCCTCTTGGAGTTTGCCATTTTCTGTACTGACAGCTTGCTGAATGTCAGCCACACATGTCTGTAAGCCGGTGATATCTGTACGTGCTGCTTGTAGCTGCTCACGCAGTGTGTTTTTCTCAGCTTGAGCTGCAGCCATGTCCTGACACAGAATAGAATTTTTGTCTCTCACAGCTCCAAATTCTCTCTGCATTACTGCAAAATCTGACAAAAATTTGTCATTTTTATCAAACAAGGACCTCATGTCACAACGAAGTGAAGCGTTTTCGTCTTGAAGAGATTTAGTTTTCACTTCGAACAATGCAAACCTTTTGGTAAAGTCAATTCTCCATTGATCATCAACACTGGATTGCAGTGAAGTGTCACTGGAGTTCTGTGCAGAGAGATAAACAGCCTGATTAACACTCTTGTGCATACTGTCACCGGTACTGTTCGCAGTAGAATGCACTAGAGGGTTAACAACTGACGCCTGTGTTGTGTCTGTGTCCAATTTATGTAGCTTTGCTGGCAGGACCTTCCCCATGTAGCCCACACAAAAATCATGCATCTGAGAAACAGCAAAGCTCTCTCTTTTGTGATAAAAAATTGATGCTTCATTTCCAGCTGCCATGAGCTCATACTGCTTTATTTCTGTGTCTCCTATCAAGGCTGACTGTAGTTGGTGCATGGAGGAAGCCTCTACAAGCATTTCCGACAGCCTGGCTTTTTTGTTGTTTACAGCAGTAACTTCGGCCTGTATTCCATCATGCTCATCTTTGGATGTATCCCTCAGGCTGTGAAATGCTACATCACGAGCATCAGCGATGTGACCAAGGGCTGACAAGTACAGAGTGTTGATGTCTTGTTCTAAGGACTTTTTTCCTTGATGGAGACAGTTTTCTTTCTCAGCGAGATTTGCAAGCACAGCATCCAAGATTTTCAGCTGATCCTTGGCTTTAGCTTTCAGTGTTGCAATGGTGTCATCTGCTTTCCATTTCGTTGAGTTTGTTTTTACCTGGCAGAATTTGTCATGGACAAAAACACACTCCAAGCAAACCCCATACTGACATTTAGAGCAGTGATGATCAGCCTTTTCTCTTCCATCACAGAGATCACATAGTCTTGGTGTGGAAGACTGCAGTTCTTCAGCGCCATCATGGTCCAAGTAAAAGTTTGTCTGTCAAGGAGAAAAACAAATGTTTATCTCCCTTGTGCAAGCAGCTGCTAGTAGTACAGTACTATGATTATTGGCTACAATACTAATGGCGATAGGCAGCAAGCACACGGGGGGCTAATAAAACAGCACCCCTGATACAACAGATGTTTGGGTGACATTCCAGGTTTCAGATTCATTTCTAAGTTAACCAGGCTCAGTACGGCAATATTCCTGAGGAATTTCCTCAAATAAAATGTGTGCCCTTCCAAATTTTAGCTGCATATAATACTACCATACATAGAGAATCAAATACATTACTATTACTATACATATAATATAATACATTCAGGGACGCAAATCTCTTGGCTTGACTTCGCGAACGAAGATTTTATAGGAGTTGCCCACGACGTCTGCAGGCTTGTTCGTGGCTGCGGAGGCCAATCCGAGACAGGCAGGTTCGACCGCAGTGGCTGCAGGGGAAGGTATGGCCGGGGTTCTGAGCTGCGGCATCTCTGTTTTTTCTCCTGAGCCGCTTGTCCTTAAGGCTAGCTCTGTGAGAGTCCTCAAAGGAGACAGCTGCCTTGTAAATGGTGGAGCGCCAGGTGTCACGGTCCGCAGCAAGCGAAGACCACTGGTGGTGGTCGATTTGGCAGGCACTAAGTGACTTCTTGAGACAGTCTTTGTATCTCTTCTTTGGTGCCCCTCTGTCACGGTGTCCAGTAGCAAGCTCGCCGAACAGGGTGATCTTTGGTAGGCGATGATCCTCCATCCTGGAGACATGCCCCGCCCAGCGGAGCTGTGTCCGCAGCAGCAAAGCCTCGATGCTCACAGTTTCAGCCTGTTCAAGGACCTCGACGTTGGTGACATAGTCACTCCAGTGAATGCCCAGGATGGTACGCAGGCAGCGCTGGTGGAAGCGTTCGAGGAGTCGTAGTTGGCTGCGGTAGAGGGCCCAGGACTCGGAACCATACAGCAGGGTGGTGAGGACCACAGCTCTGTACACGCTGATCTTGGTGCCTGTTTTCAGCTGTTGATTGTGCCACACCCGCTTGAAAAGTCGCCCGAAAGCGCTGTTCGCTTTTGCCAGCCTGCTGTCAAGCTCCTTGTCCAGCTTGGCGTCCGACGTGATAATGCAGCCAAGGTAAGTAAACTGGTGCACTGACTTTAGATCAGACTCGCCAATGGTGATGTGAGGAGGGCGATACACTGTCTTGGGTGCCGGCTGATGGAGGACCTCTGTCTTTTTCAGACTGACCTCGAGTCCAAAGAGCTGGGCAGCATCTGCGAAGCAAGACGTGATGCGCTGCAGGGCTCTCTCTGTGTGTGCAACGAGGGCAGCATCATCAGCTTTGGACATCCGTCATGGTCCGATTTCAGGAGTAGAATGTCCGATTAATGTAGGTGTCATAAGTCAAATGTCCCATTATAATTGCCTGGAACGAAGCTGCCGATGTCCGATCACTTTTCTGTTATCTTGGACTTCGTGTTTTACCTAGGATATGGGCAGTCTAAGTCTGCATTGCACACAGTGACTACTCACAAACACTCTTATGTGTACCTTCTATACTGACGAGCAAAAGAAATCACAATGCAACATCATTTGAGTCATCAGAAACACTTCACGGAGTCATCGGAAATACTGAAGTGTTTCCGATGACATGAATCATGTTGCATTTCTTTTGCTTTGTCAGTATTAAATTCTTATATGGTGGACATTATGTCCTATTCATGTTGGCAAACCCAGGACATCTGACCCATCTGCGGAAATGTCTATAGTTGCATTCCTGTACATTGTCCATTATGATTTCAGACTTATCCTCTGAGCTCTATGTCACGCTTCTGAAGGAATGACCAAGATTTCAAGGGTGGTGTCGGAATAACTTGGCGCCTAGAGACGCCAAGATATTCTGACATCACCCTTAAAATATCATTGTTGATCCGCATGCTCTCATATTGGTTTAGGGCTTTAATGGTTTACTAGGCCCAGTAAACCATAGTCTTCATGCTGAATTACTGCACTCATATAAAATTTGTGCCCCTTCTCATTCTAGTTACATATTATATTAGGCAGAGAATGAAATAATTACTGTAACAATACATATTCCATCACAATGCTGACATAAGAAAAAAGATCAACCTGTTGTATCAGGAAATAACCAAGAAAGAATGAATCACGATACGCACATTTTTTTTTATTAAAATTGTGTGTGCTTTGAAGAAATAATCAAAACAGAAAAGAACAGTCTTTAGAAGTTAAGAACAAACTTGTACAAAACTGTTTACTAAAGATCTGAATATTTTGTGATCTCAGTGCTTGTGTCAATGGGTAATTCTCAGTATGTTACTGATTTTTGAATGCAAATAGTGTAAAGGAGTTGAACCCATTTGTTACCTAATGACTATGTACCAGCTGCAAAAGACAGATCCACCATAATTTAAGGGTAGCACCAGATTAGCGTGGTGCCATCAGGCTGCTGGTGTTCATTGAGGTTGAAGGGGTTAAAGTAACAGCTAGATGACGCATAGCTCGCAGATGATACCAATTGGGAAAAAAGAAATACTAATTGAAGAATGCCAGAATTCACAATAAATTGATTTGTGATTTGAAGCTATGTGCATTTTGTTATATTTCTTTTCTTCTGCACCCCCACCCCCACCCCTTTCTGCAAAAGCTGTGTCATTTTATTTTCAAAGGCCTGACTGAACTTAATCTCTGTGCTTCGGCAGGACCGATCTTGATGGTATTACTAAAAGAAAATAGCCATTGTGCAATACCCTAGTGTGATAACTTAAAGTTAAACAGTTTTCTACTGAACAGTTCTTTTGAAGTTTCTTTCTTCAATGGATATTTCCAAGAATTTACCCATAAAGCCCTGATGTGCAACAAAAATGTAGATTTATCATGGTAGTTCAAGGGTGGTGTCAAAATAGCTTGGCTTCAGAAGCGCACAGCTATTCCAACACCAACCTTGAACTATCATGGTTGATTTATATCTCAAAATCATGATGCAGACTTCAAAGGATATAAAACAACTGGTAATTACATCCTCAGGATGTAATGAGTTAATACACACTAGGCAGTTACCTTATTGGTTAGGATTTAAGAACTGATCAGTATACAAAAGGTCACTAGTAGGACATCAGCTGCAGTAGGCCTGTGCACATCTGTGCACTGACGGTTGGTTGGATAGTTCAGAGTTTATCATCAACAGCACCAGAGTGATAATGGGCAAGTTATTGGGGACAGCTATTGCCTAAGGTGTATGACCTGAACACTGATCAATGCGGCCGCACTGCAACTGTGCCACTTTATCAGGACTTTTAAGGGACATGCTGTCTGAAAAAGCCTGTCATTTTGTCTGGACAAATTTAGCTGAAGTTGGCCTGGTGGCCTTTTGTTTACCTGGAAGCTGGCCACACCCTCCTGAGGTACAGAGATGTCTTTTCGACAGGTGGGGCAGACGATGGTCAGTCTCTCTGCAGACACGTCACTCAATGCGCTTGCATCCCCACTGCCTCCAGCTGAGGCCTGTATGCACATGTGAAAACGTGTACAGTTTGTAAGACATAAAACACACCGACTACAATGTCGGTGTAAGCTCAACTATACTTTTTATAAAGTGAAACATAAAGCATACACTGTGGATATGAGTGTACCTATACTTTCAACACTCTTGAATGCAGCAAGAAGGTTAACCATTTGGCTTTTGGTAGCGGTTTTTGTCGCGATGAATACTGCAGGAATTATTGTGACAAAAACCGCTACTGACACTGACAGCCAAAGGGTTATCATGTACCAGTGGCTGCACGCACAAGTGGGTTATTTCATGCAATAATCTGCTATGTTCTGTCTTGGTGTGAGCGCACCCTTACTTTTACGACTGTAACGCTAACCTGGATTACAGTAACGTCTTTGAGCACATCCAGAAATAGAAAATACTGCACTTCCTGTTTTACAAAGCATACTGTACCCATTCACACCTGTAGCTCTTTTGCTCTCTCTTCTAGCGCAGTGAGGCACGGAAGGCAGAAAGTATGGAAGCAAGGCAGCAATTTGGGATTGCGCCCTCTGTATTCTTCCATACAGATGCTGCAATTCTTGCGACTGTCGCCCGAGTCTATCCTTACAGCAGCGGCCATTTTGCGAAAAGTATCGCGTGTGCAACCAAGAAAGTCATATGACTTCGAATGCAAACCTACTTTTGTTTTCGGTTCACAAGAATTTAAAAAAATGTTTACTTTCAGTGTTGTGTGAATTGTGTTGCACGGAGCTATCAACTAATTCATGCGCATGCTTTTTACTGGACATTTCTGGAATTTCTCCACCCCCACCCCCCCCCCCCTTCAACCCCCCCCCCACTCCTCCCCCCGACCCCCCACCCCCCTTTCGTCAGTTTCAGTTTCATTTATTCAATCTCGGACCCACTGGGGGCATGACAGAAATGACACTGGCAAAAACTTACACAAATGATAAACCGCTGTGCTCAAGAAATAAATATCATTAACATTGAGACGTATGCGTTAGATTATTATATATCAAAAATACAACACATGGACTTTCAACAGCACAAAAAATTGACATACATATTATGGACTCCGATAAGATCATTTTGTGTGTGTTTGTGTGTGTGTGTGTCGATGGGCTGAAACCCGCTGTAGTCTAGATAGCAGATGCGGTCCCGCGTCCAAACCCTGCAAAAACTTGCAGAAATCCGCCCTGACGATCCAGCCCTTATGATCCGGATATCAGTTTTCTTCTCAGAAAGACATTTTTGCGGGTGGGCGGTTTGGCCGTATATCAAAATAAAGTATGGGTTGAATACATTACGCCAATGTCAAAATTGTGGAGATATGGAGATATTTTTTCTGTAGCTAAGTTTGTAAAGACTTTATCGACAGACGATTTTCCTCATTTGCTGAGTAGTTGTGTTTCAATTGTGGGACCAGCTGGCTACGCCTATCCAACACTTTTTTTTCCAATAAATCGATCGTTCGCGGCTTGGAGACAGTTAATAACAGATGATATTGAGAAAAACTTGTCGGAGATGCCGCACAATAAATGTCTAAAAATAATGTACTTTCATTGCGGAAAACAATACGTGCTGGTGCATTTAAATAATTAGCGCGCCTGCCTGTTGACATTCTTTTGCATTTGGCCCCGATGGCGCAATGAGCGATCAACTAAAGGGAGCTAATGGCGAGCGTGTCCCATCAACAACCCGAGAGTGAATAGTTTTGTTTTATTTAATACTCCATTAAAAATATGATCAGTACTATGCAAAGTTGTGTTTGTCTGGCTGATATTTGATTTACTCCAGACTGCATCACTGTGAGTAGCCTGAGAACATTCCACCGACCCAAAGGTGGCCCCAGCCGGCATCCTGAGAGATAGTAAAGTGGATAGTTGATAGGCACCACTCCACTAATCAATACATTTATTATAATCAACTAGCCATTCAGACAAACCAACGCCAGCCAATACAACCAATGCCTTTATTACCTAGCCGTACTAGTTCCACCCCAGAAATCATTCAAAGCAACGTTTTTTTTATCAGCTGTCAACCCGTGATTATTAAGGCAGATCCCCCCCTCCCCCCCCCCCACCACCACACCTAAATAATTAATGCTGTCATTGACTTCTTTAAGCAAAGGTACTTCAGTTATTAATCACCATTGTCTCTATCAACACACCACCTTTTAATACAAAATAAAATGCAGTTAAACACGCACACGCACACACACACGCTCAAACACACAGATAACATGTTTACATGAAAACACACACACCACCCAGACAGTTCAGTTATTTGGGTTATGAACTTATCGTATTTCACTCACACACACACACACACACACACACACACACACACACATGAACACAAAACCCTCAGACTGGGTGACCTACCATTTTATGTGAAAATGGGTTCCCATATTTCTATTTATTCTAGGGCTCTGGAGTTGATGCCAATGTTTAGAACTCACCTTATAACTAAGCTCTACAACTTAAAATAAAATAGACATTTTCTAGAAACAGAGCCACTGGATGGAAAAAAAATGGGTGTTTACCCCAAAAGTGGGTGCCTCTCACACAAAACTGGGATTACAGTGAAAATACCTCACTAAAGATACCTTTGGTTGATTTTACTATTATGATTGTTTGAGTGGGGTTGTAAGGGGGTTGGGGGGGGGGGGAGAAGTGTGTGTGTGTGGGGGGCGGGGCGGGGGGTGGGGGGGGGGGAGGGGAGGGTGGGGGGGGGGGTGGGGGAGAGGGGGTCATCACTTTTGGTTTATAGAGCTGCTCAATGCACTCTTATGAATGAAAGAGTTTCATTATCAGTGGAATCAGTAGGTCATTTCAGAGGCGCACACTGAGTTGCACGTCAAACCACTCACAAATACTCATTTGGAGTGCACCAGATGGATCCAGTTGGCAAAGTCCCACATTCCACACTATAGGACAGCTAAGACTGAAAAGCAATCGTGGCGTTTTATGGCGCTCGGTACAAGGTTTAAAACTAAGAAAATGTTGTTTTTAGAAGCGTGTCGGGCAAAAGTTTTTATGAAAACTGTTTTAAAACCTCTTTTAACTCAACTTTTCTTAATGTTAAAAGTGTTTTATTGTACATTACTTAACGTCCCGACAGCAACAAGGCTTTCTCAGGACGTGCCTGCACTGCTTGTGAAAAAACAACAACTAAACAGAACATTGAATGTATATCGCCAGCCGGTCAAATACATTAAATAAACCTAACACATGGGGCCTACATAAAGCTAAGACCATTTAGCAACACACATCCAATATCAAGAGCTACAGGCAGTGCAGACAGTAGGGAGAGTTTTAAAAAGTCAAATACAGGTGAATGGACAAAGGGCCGACAGAGACACATGCCCCAGAATAGAGAGAAAAAACCCACCCTGTGGGGCTGACCAGGGTGCCCCTGGGAAATAAAAAGTAGTTAACCCCACCCAAGTCCCCCAGGGCAGACCCGGGTGGGGTTAAAAGTGTTTTAATTTACAAGCATGTCGTAACTGATATGCATCTATTCCAACGTATAGTGCTGGATATTTTTCCCATCCTCGCCTTCTCTCGGGCTTCGCTCAACACTCGACTTTCCAGTCCTTTCCTGAAACACCCCCAACCGGTCTGCCCTCAACACTCGACTTTCCAGTCCTTGCCCCTGGGGGACTTTTTAGTTCCCAGGGGCACCCTGGTCAGCCCCACAGGGTGGGTTTTTTCTCTATATTCCGGGGGCATGTGTTTCTGTCTACCCTTGGTCCATTCACCTGCATTTTCCTTTTTTAAACTCTCCCTACTGTCTGCGCTGCCTGTGGCTCTTGATATTCGATGTGTGTTGCTAAATGGTCTTAGCTTTATTTAGGCCCCATGTCGTAGGTTTTATTTAACGTATTGGACCGGCTGGCGACATACATTCAATATTCTGTTGAGTTTTTGTCACTAGCAGTGCAGGCACGTCCTGAGAAAGTCTTGTTGCTGTCGGGACGTTAAGCTATGTACAATCAATCAACCTTCCTTCAAACGGACAGCATTCACACAAATAATACTTTACTATTACATCAGAAAATGGCCCATCCAAGCCTGCACTCTTTTAACTGCACTAAACGACTGACTGGTGCAGACGACGCATGAAACGACGCTGACTCTGTGACGTCATTTCCATTCAATCAATTTGTGCATACAATCCAAAAGGAGATGCGGCATTGATAACATCGACAAACCTACAAAATAAAGCAACAGGTTCAACCAAAAGGTCGGGCAGGACAAAAGACAACAGCAGCCTCACCCAAAGTCTAAACGTCCTCTCTTACAATGCGCACTCATACAATCACTTCACTTCTTAGCAACCGGCGCACGAATATAATTATAGGCTAAGTCAAACTAAAACAGAAGATAGTGGCGAAAAACCCTTTAAAATAGAAACAAAGAACGACGTTTCAGATCAAATATTCTTCATCTGACATGGAAACAAACGTAGAAAACGTATAGGCTAAGTCCCTGGTGAACGTATACATGAATCTCAAATCTGCCACTAGACATGACCTTTCTCCACATCACCCCGGAAGTACATTACAACTCAACACTTTTTTTTAACAAAAACAACCACACCCTCAAATAACAAACCTAATTCTGTAGAAACATAAACAATTTACTCCCTAAAACAACAAAATATCCCCCCTGACCCATATCAGCTATGAAGTTATTTATAGCTAGCTGAGAAGGGTGATGTAATACATACACGCTCATTTTCAGGGTTCTGTGTCACAACACACACACACACACATTGCTGGGAGGGACAAGTTTTCAAACACACACTACCGGCGTGTCTGTTAAACACAAAAGTGCATGTGTTAACGCCAAAATGAGAAAAAACGGATTTTTTTTACTTTTTATGAATCTTTTACCGCAAGACAATGCAGAAACAACCCTCAGAAAAAATGGGTGTCTGACTTGGAAACCCAGAATTATACACATACCCAGTTTCCATAAGGATGGTAAAGACAGTCACCCGTTTTAGGTCTTTCGTCTACACACACACACAGACACGCCACACACACACATACACACACACACACAGTCACATGCTTTGACACAGCTGTCAAACACCCGTGACCCTTGACCTTTATGATATCATAGAGTTGACTGAACTAGTATAATATACATTATTACTTAGGAAGGTCTTATCATCAGCTACCTTTGTGCCAAATTTGATTGAAAATTTTGCAAAACTGTTGATGATACATGCAACTACAATTCTTTCCACAAGAAAGGCCAAGCCATTATGGCTCACGTGGACAACCGATATATACTTTTGTGTGACCTTTGTGACCATAAGTAAAGGACTGGCTTTCGCACCAGCAAAGTCTATGTTTTCTCAAAATGTAAGTTTTTTTTCACACATATGTACACCCCCACCCTTGACATTTGCAACATGAGTTAAGTAAATTAGTATGCACATGATGGTCTTACTCTTATCATCAGCAACCTTTGTGCCAAATTTAATTGAACATTTTTGTGAAAATGTTGATACCTACAATGTTATCAAAAATCGGCATTTTACACACATTTGCAAGCCTATGACCCTATCCGAAGGGTTATCCCAATTCCAAATCAGTATGCATAGATAGATTTTACCATCAGGTATCTCTGTACTGTAGCAAGTTTGGGTTTGAAGACTTTGTGAGCAGTATTTGAGAAAAAAAAAACCCTCCTCCTTTCCCAACCAGGCTTGGGACTGGCTATGGCGGAGTTGTATTCCTTTGCAGATATTATAATCCAAACGCACATAAGACTGAAATTTAACCCTTTCGCCGCCACAGGTGTTAAAATGTTGCATTTCCCAGTTCATTACTTCATTTAAAAAACAACATGGAGATGAGAAAAACAAAATTTGTACACTGACACCTTTTTTTTCTTCATATGACTCACTCAATCAAAGTTTTATATCTGGCCTGATGCAAGAAGAATAGACAAAATCTGTGTTCTCAACACACACAACAGACAGTTTACACACAAGGCAGTCACCAACACAGTAACAAACACATGATAACATGTCAAGAAATATATTAAGAAAATGTTCAACTCACAACTGAAGCATAGTCGGTTGTTCAGAGCTCTACAGATAATCCACTGCCGGGCGAACACACTAACTCACAAGCATAGTCGTCCATGAAGAATACACAACACTCTTCTACATGAAATCTGCTTGCGAGAGTGCTCGCACTAGGATCGTTATCAGAGCTATCTTGCAAATTTCCACACACAAAAAAACTCATGGTCAACTTTGGAGGCTCCTCGTTCGAATCAACATCAGTTTGTGATCGTAGGAGGTTCAAACGACGCAAAACTTCCTCCGTAGAATAGTCTCTTGTGCCGCTCACTTTGCCCTATCGAAGTTTCAGCCATCACGAAAAAGCACCGCTCCAAAAAAGTCAGAAAAACTCGCAATTTCTTCGCTCAAAAGCACTCAAAGTTGGCGCTGGAATCTATGTAAGAGGGGATTTCCCTGTCCCATGATGCACTCTTATTGACCAAACCTACCTCATACATTAGAGTCACGATCAAGTGCAGGCCACGGAACACAGTGCCGTTTTTGTACTGCCCAGTCTCTTAGCCATAGTCAGTCCCAGGCATCCCCTAATATTTCAAACCCCTAAAGAGCAACGCCCACCAGCTGCACATTTGCCATGCACAAAATAACCAAAAGAACAGCACATTGACAGTCTCATTTCTTGGCTCTGAACCTGATTCCTTACCAACCCCACACCCAATCACCGCTGAAATCAGCGTGCCCCTCAAATCACTACGTCAACGGCAACTCAACATAGGCCCACAATTGTCCACTGTATAAGCTCAGGATGGTATGAATCAAAGCACCGAACATGTCTCCTCTCAGCTAACCAGAAATTTCCAGCAAATTCCAACATTCAGCCCTACTACAAATTTTCAAACAAGACAAAAATTATTTTTAAAAACACCGGTCCTCTTACTGCCTGACCTGAAAGACAGACTCTCCCACCTGAACACCATTCAATCTGCCATCAGTGCAACCCTTAGACACTAGCTAAGTCAAACCCAAAGCGACACCATTGAATGTTGCTGCATCTTTATGTTATGGCCCATTATGTGAAGCGCGTTCTTGTGGCGTTCACAATGCTGTTGATGCCATGAAAAACAGACTATATATGGTCAGAATGCCTCCAAAATTGGCATGTACATCAAGTAATATATCTGATCTTTAGAAATGTTGGATTTGAGACACAGACACATGAAAGGTTTTTTTTTTTCCATATTTTTCCACTACCCCCCCCCCCCCCCCCCTACCCCCCTACTTTTTCTGTTTTTCCAAGTTTACACACACATGCAATAGAATCAAACTGACTTCTGGTGGGCTGGACAACTGAAAAAGGTTACCATGACACTGACATTGATGAAAAATGAGCTTTCAGACCCAAGGCCATTTCCTTGTGTATCTCAGGGCAGCCAAAAAGACAATGCTCAGGCATCCTCGTTGACCCTGTTGTCAACAAGCAGGAAGAGAGAGGCCTGTAACCAGCTGCCATGCCCTATATGCTGCTTGCAATCTTTTCCACAGTCAACAGGGGTCATGAAACAGCTGTGGCAATTTAAACATTAAGTCTACTGAACTAACCCACAGACAAAAGACTACACAAAACAGCCAAAACTATGCTACGCGGGACACACTGCATACCCAAACAAGTGTCTGGAGTGCTTATTTAGGAGGTAGCAGGGAAAAATGGTTATGTACAGTTCATTTTTATATAAAACACACGTGTCAGAGTCTCAGAAGACCTCAACTCATGTTGCAAATGCAGCAGGCATGTGTGTGCCAAACCTGTCAACACTCCTGTAAAAGCCTGTACTGGTAGCCACGACTGCCGGTCCCATTACAATGCACTCAAATGAGCTTTACGCAGTGTAAAAGTGGTTGTGTTTGGCTCAGAATAGACACCAGAGACATCCTTAATGACAATTACAGCAGAATGCCACCTCAGATGCAGCCAGTGTAGCTGGATCATGCAAAATAACACTGAAGGCACCAAGCTAATCTGACAGTACCCTTGAATTATCATGGTCAGTCCATCTCCTGCTTCAGGGACCCGGGCGAAATGGGTTAAGACACAATCAGAAATACTGCCGAAATGTTCTAAGAACACATCACAGGGTCGGATCACACCTTACTCCAGGGGAGGGGGGGGGGGGGGGGGGGCAAACTTCTTGTTTGGGAACATGAATTGCTTCCAGGGTTTAGGAAAACGGGGGGTAGGCATCAGGCTCTTGCTTCCAGGGGCTGATAGATCAGACAACAGGGGGGTGGGTTGGTACTAGTGGTCGTCAGACCTTGATTCCATTGGCCGCAAAATCAAATGGGGTGGGGTGGGGTGGGTGGGGGTGTTGTCAGACATTGTAATCAAACAATAATGTGGGGGGGCGTCACACCTTGCTTCCAGGGGCAGAAGAATCAAACAAAGGGGGAGGAGGGGGGGGGGTGGGGGGTTATTTGACCATCCTTGCTTCCAGGGACCGCAAAATTCAAACAACCCGATAAGGGGGGGGGTGGGGGGGGGGGGGGGGGGGCGGGGACAGACCTTACTTCCAGAGGCCAAATAATATAACAACGGAGAGGGGGGGGGTGGGGGGGTGGGGGGGGGGGGGGGGCAGACAGACCTTACTTCCAGAGGTCAAATAATATAACAACAGGGAGAGGGGGGGGGGGGGGGTAGTCGACAGACCTTGCTTCCAGGGGGCCGCAAAATTCAAATCTGGGGCAGGGGCTAGGGCTGGGGGGGGGGGGGGGGGGAGGAAAGAGGGGGGGAGCGACAGACCTTGCTTTCTGGGGTTGAAAAATCAAACAGCGGGGGGAGTGCAGGGGTGAGGGGGGGGGGGGGGGGGGAGGTGGGGCAATGCGATAGACCTTGTTTCCAGGGGCCGAATGAAGAAAATAAATGTCAAAATATAGCTATTTTGGACCTATTTCCTGAGCCCCTGTGATCTTGACCTTTGTGAGAGGTCACTCAAATTGGTATATTTAGAAAGGCCTCGCCACAAGGTATCTTTGGGCCAAGTTTGAAGAATATGGCTTGAAAAGTCTCCGAGAGAAAATGCCAACGTTAAAGTTTACGACGGTACGGACGGACGACCGGACGACCACTGGCCTAAAACATAGACTCACTTTTGCTTCACACGTGAGCCAAAAATGTACTTTTACATACGTACGTACCCACACACACACACAAACACACCACACCACACCACACCACACCACACCACACCACACCACACAGACACGCACACACACATACATACACACACACATGAACACAAAACCCTCAGACTGGGTGACCTACCATTTTATGTGAAAATGGGTTCCCATATTTCTATTTATTCTAGGGCTCTGGAGTTGATGCCAATGTTTAGAACTCACCTTATAACTAAGCTCTACAACTTAAAATAAAATAGACATTTTCTAGAAACAGAGCCACTGGATGGAAAAAAAATGGGTGTTTACCCCCAAAAGTGGGTGCCTCTCACACAAAACTGGGATTACAGTGAAAATACCTCACTAAAGATACCTTTGGTTGATTTTACTATTATGATTGTTTGAGTGGGGTTGTAAGGGGGTTGGGGGTGGGGGGGGGGGAGAAGTGTGTGTGTGTGTGGGGGGCGGGGCGGGGGGTGGGGGGGGGGGGGGAGGGAGGGGAGGGTGGGGGGGGGGTGGGGGGAGAGGGGGTCATCACTTTTGGTTTATAGAGCTGCTCAATGCACTCTTATGAATGAAAGAGTTTCATTATCAGTGGAATCAGTAGGTCATTTCAGAGGCGCACACTGAGTTGCACGTCAAACCACTCACAAATACTCATTTGGAGTGCACCAGATGGATCCAGTTGGCAAAGTCCCACATTCCACACTATAGGACAGCTAAGACTGAAAAGCAATCGTGGCGTTTATGGCGCGGTACAAGGTTTAAAACTAAGAAAATGTTGTTTTTAGAAGCGTGTCGGGCAAAAGTTTTTATGAAAACTGTTTTTAAAACCTCTTTTAACTCAACTTTTCTTAATGTTAAAAGTGTTTTATTGTACATTACTTAACGTCCCGACAGCAACAAGGCTTTCTCAGGACGTGCCTGCACTGCTTGTGAAAAAAACAACAACTAAACAGAACATTGAATGTATATCGCCAGCCGGTCAAAATACATTAAATAAACCTAACACATGGGGCCTACATAAAGCTAAGACCATTTAGCAACACACATCCAATATCAAGAGCTACAGGCAGTGCAGACAGTAGGGAGAGTTTTAAAAAGTCAAATACAGGTGAATGGACAAAGGGCCGACAGAGACACATGCCCCAGAATAGAGAGAGAAAAACCCACCCTGTGGGGCTGACCAGGGTGCCCCTGGGAAATAAAAAGTAGTTAAACCCCACCCAAGTCCCCCAGGGCAGACCCGGGTGGGGTTAAAAGTGTTTTAATTTACAAGCATGTCGTAACTGATATGCATCTATTCCAACGTATAGTGCTGGATATTTTTCCCATCCTCGCCTTCTCTCGGGGCTTCGCTCAACACTCGACTTTCCAGTCCTTTCCTGAAACACCCCCAACCGGGTCTGCCCTCAACACTCGACTTTCCAGTCCTTGCCCTGGGGGACTTTTTAGTTCCCAGGGGCACCCTGGTCAGCCCCACAGGGTGGGTTTTTTCTCTATATTCCGGGGGCATGTGTTTCTGTCTACCCTTGGTCCATTCACCTGCATTTTCCTTTTTTAAACTCTCCCTACTGTCTGCGCTGCCTGTGGCTCTTGATATTCGATGTGTGTTGCTAAATGGTCTTAGCTTTATTTAGGCCCCATGTCGTAGGTTTTATTTAACGTATTGGACCGGCTGGCGACATACATTCAATATTCTGTTGAGTTTTTGTCACTAGCAGTGCAGGCACGTTCCTGAGAAAGTCTTGTTGCTGTCGGGACGTTAAGCTATGTACAATCAATCAACCTTCCTTCAAACGGACAGCATTCACACAAATAATACTTTACTATTACATCAGAAAATGGCCCATCCAAGCCTGCACTCTTTTAACTGCACTAAACGACTGACTGGTGCAGACGACGCATGAAACGACGCTGACTCTGTGACGTCATTTCCATTCAATCAATTTGTGCATACAATCCAAAAGGAGATGCGGCATTGATAACATCGACAAACCTACAAAATAAAGCAACAGGTTCAACCAAAAGGTCGGGCAGGACAAAAGACAACAGCAGCCTCACCCAAAGTCTAAACGTCCTCTCTTACAATGCGCACTCATACAATCACTTCACTTCTTAGCAACCGGCGCGCACGAATATAATTATAGGCTAAGTCAAACTAAAACAGAAGATAGTGGCGAAAAACCCTTTAAAATAGAAACAAAGAACGACGTTTCAGATCAAATATTCTTCATCTGACATGGAAACAAACGTAGAAAAACGTATAGGCTAAGTCCCTGGTGAACGTATACATGAATCTCAAATCTGCCACTAGACATGACCTTTCTCCACATCACCCCGGAAGTACATTACAACTCAACACTTTTTTTTAACAAAACAACCACACCCTCAAATAACAAACCTAATTCTGTAGAAACATAAACAATTTACTCCCTAAAACAACAAAAATATCCCCCCTGACCCATATCAGCTATGAAGTTATTTATAGCTAGCTGAGAAGGGTGATGTAATACATACACGCTCATTTTCAGGGTTCTGTGTCACAACACACACACACACATTGCTGGGAGGGACAAGTTTTCAAACACACACTACCGGCGTGTCTGTTTAAACACAAAAGTGCATGTGTTAACGCCAAAATGAGATAAAACGGATTTTTTTACTTTTTTATGAATCTTTACCGCAAGACAATGCAGAAACAAACCCTCAGAAAAAAATGGGTGTTCTGACTTGGAAACCCAGAATTATACACATACCCAGTTTTCCATAAGGATGGTAAAGACAGTCACCCGTTTTAGGGTCTTTCGCGTCTACACACACACAGACACGCACACACACACATACACACACACAACACACACAGTCACATGCTTTGACACAGCTGTCAAACACCCGTGACCCTTGACCATTTATGATATCATAGAGTTGACTGAACTAGTATAAATATACATTATTACTTAGGAAGGTCTTATCATCAGCTACCTTTGTGCCAAATTTGATTGAAAATTTTGCAAAACTGTTGATGATACATGCAAACTACAATTCTTTCCACACAAGAAAGGCCAAGCCATTATGGCTCACGTGGACAATCCGATATATACTTTTGTGTGTGACCCTTTGTGACCATAAGTAAAGGACTGGCTTTCGCACCAGCAAAGTCTATGTTTTCTCAAAATGTAAGTTTTTTTTCACAACATATGTACACCCCCACCCTTGACATTTGCAACATGAGGTTAAGTAAATTAGTATGCACATGATGGTCTTACTCTTATCATCAGCAACCTTTGTGCCAAATTTAATTGAACATTTTTGTGAAAAATGTTGATACCTACAATGTTATCAAAAATCGGCATTTTACACACATTTGCAAGCCTATGACCCTATCCGAAGGGTTATCCAATTCCAAATCAGTAATGCATAGATAGATTTTACCATCAGGTATCTCTGTACTGTAGCAAGTTTGGGTTTGAAGACTTTGTGAGCAGTATTTGAGAAAAAAAAAACCCTCCTCCTTTCCCAACCAGGCTTGGGACTGGCTATGGCGGAGTTGTATTCCTTTGCAGATATTATAATCCAAACGCACATAAGACTGAAATTTAACCCTTTCGCCGCCACAGGTGTTTAAAATGTTGCATTTCCCAGTTCATTACTTCATTTAAAAAAACAAACATGGAGATGAGAAAACAAAAATTTGTACACTGACACCTTTTTTTCTTCATATGACTCACTCAATCAAAGTTTTATATCTGGCCTGATGCAAGAAGAATAGACAAAATCTGTGTTCTCAACACACACAACAGACAGTTTACACACAAGGCAGTCACCAACACAGTAACAAACACATGATAACATGTCAAGAAATATATTAAGAAAAATGTTCAACTCACAACTGAAGCATAGTCGGTTGTTCAGAGCTCTACAGATAATCCACTGCCGGAGGCGAACACACTTAACTCACAAGCATAGTCGTCCATGAAGAATACACAACACTCTTCTACATGAAATCTGCTTGCGAGAGTGCTCTCGCACTAGGATCGTTATCAGAGCTATCTTGCAAATTTCCACACACAAAAAAAAACTCATGGTCAACTTTGGAGGCTCTCTCGTTCGACATATCAACATCAGTTTGTGATCGTAGGAGGTTCAAACGACGCAAAAACTTCCTCCGTAGAATAGTCTCTTGTGCCCGCTCACTTTGCCCTATCGAAGTTTCAGCCATCACGAAAAAGCACCGCTCCAAAAAAGTCAGAAAAAACTCGCAATTTCTTCGCTCTCAAAAGCACTCAAAGTTGGGCGCTGGAATCTATGTAAGAGGGGGATTTTCCCTGTCCCATGATGCACTCTTATTGACCAAACCTACCTCATTACATTAGAGTCACGATCAAGTGCAGGCCACGGAACACAGTGCCGTTTTTTGTACTGCCCAGTCTCTTAGCCATAGTCAGTCCCAGGCATCCCCTAATATTTCAAACCCCTAAAGAGCAACGCCCCACCAGCTGCACATTTGCCATGCACAAAATAACCAAAAGAACAGCACATTGACAGTCTCATTTCTTGGCTCTGAACCTGATTCCTTACCAACCCCACAACCCAATCACCGCTGAAATCAGCGTGCCCCTCAAATCACTACGTCAACGGCAACTCAACATAGGCCCACAATTGTCCACTGTATAAGCTCAGGATGGTATGAATCAAAGCACCCGAACATGTCTCCTCTCAGCTAACCAGAAATTTCCAGCAAATTCCAACATTCAGCCCTACTACAAATTTTCAAACAAGACAAAAATTATTTTTAAAAACACCGGTCCTCTTACTGCCTGACCTGAAAGACAGACTCTCTCCCACCTGAACACCATTCAATCTGCCATCAGTGCAACCCTTAGACACTAGCTAAGTCAAACCCAAAGCGACACCATTGAATGTTGCTGCATCTTTATGTTATGGCCCATTATGTGAAGCGCGTTCTTGTGGCGTTCACAATGCTGTTGATGCCATGAAAAAACAGACTATATATGGTCAGAATGCCTCCAAAATTGGCATGTACATCAAGTAATATATCTGATCTTTAGAAATGTTGGATTTGAGACACAGACACATGAAAGGTTTTTTTTTTTTCCATATTTTTTCCACTACCCCCCCCCACCACCCCCACCCCCCCCTACCCCCCTACTTTTTCTGTTTTTCCAAGTTTACACACACATGCAATAGAATCAAACTGACTTCTGGTGGGGCTGGACAACTGAAAAAGGTTACCATGACACTGACATTGATGAAAAAATGAGCTTTCAGACCCAAGGCCATTTCCTTGTGTATCTCAGGGCAGCCAAAAAAGACAATGCTCAGGCATCCTCGTTGACCCCTGTTGTCAACAAGCAGGAAGAGAGAGGCCTGTAACCAGCTGCCATGCCCTATATGCTGCTTGCAATCTTTTCCACAGTCAACAGGGGTCATGAAACAGCTGTGGCAATTTAAACATTAAGTCTACTGAACTAACCCACAGACAAAAGACTACACAAAACAGCCAAAACTATGCTACGCGGGACACACTGCATACCCAAACAAGTGTCTGGAGTGCTTATTTAGGAGTGGTAGCAGGGAAAAAATGGTTATGTACAGTTCATTTTTTATATAAAACACACGTGTCAGAGTCTCAGAAGACCTCAACTCATGTTGCAAATGCAGCAGGCATGTGTGTGCCAAACCTGTCAACACTCCTGTAAAAGCCTGTACTGGTAGCCACGACTGCCGCGGTCCCATTACAATGCACTCAAATGAGCTTTACGCAGTGTAAAAAGTGGTTGTGTTTGGCTCAGAATAGACACCAGAGACATCCTTAATGACAATTACAGCAGAATGCCACCTCAGATGCAGCCAGTGTAGCTGGATCATGCAAAATAACACTGAAGGCACCAAGCTAATCTGACAGTACCCTTGAATTATCATGGTCAGTCCATCTCCTGCTTCAGGGACCCCGGGCGAAATGGGTTAAGACACAATCAGAAATACTGCCGAAATGTTCTAAGAAACACATCACAGGGTCGGATCACACCTTACTCCAGGGGAGGAGGGGGGGGGTGGGGGGGGGCAAAACTTCTTGTTTGGGAACATGAATTGCTTCCAGGGTTTAGGAAAACGGGGGGTAGGCATCAGGCTCTTGCTTCCAGGGGCTGATAGATCAGACAACAGGGGGGGTGGGTGTGGTACTAGTGGTCGTCAGACCTTGATTCCATTGGCCGCAAAATCAAATGGGGTGGGGTGGGGTGGGGTGGGTGGGGGTGTTGTCAGACATTGTAATCAAACAATAATGTGGGGGGCGTCACACCTTGCTTCCAGGGGCAGAAGAATCAAACAAAGGGGAGGAGGGGGGGGGGGGGGGGGTTATTTGACCATCCTTGCTTCCAGGGACCGCAAAATTCAAACAACCCGATAAGGGGGGGGGGGGGGGGGGGGGGCGCGGGGACAGACCTTACTTCCAGAGGCCAAATAATATAACAACGGAGAGGGGGGGTGGGGGGGTGGGGGGGGGGGGGGCAGACAGACCTTACTTCCAGAGGTCAAATAATATAACAACAGGGAGAGGGGGGGGGGGGGGGGGTAGTCGACAGACCTTGCTTCCAGGGGGCCGCAAAAATTCAAATCTGGGGCAGGGGCTGGGGGGGGGGGGGGGGGGGGAGGAAAGAGGGGGGGGGAGCGACAGACCTTGCTTTCTGGGGTTGAAAAATCAAACAGCGGGGAGTGCAGGGGTGAGTGAGGGGGGGGGGGGGGGGGGAGGGGCAATGCGATTAGACCTTGTTTCCAGGGGCCGAATGAAGAAAATAAATGTCAAAATTATAGCTATTTTGGACCTATTTCCTGAGCCCCTGTGATCTTGACCTTTGTGAGAGGTCACTCAAATTGGTATATTTAGAAAGGCCTCGCCACAAGGTATCTTTGGGCCAAGTTTGAAGAATATGGCTTGAAAAGTCTCCGAGGAAAATGCCAACGTTAAAGTTTACGACGGTACGGACGGGACGGTACGGACGACCACTGGCCTAAAACATAGACTCACTTTTGCTTCACACGTGAGCCAAAAATGTACTTTTACATACGTACGTACCCACACACACACAAACACACCACACCACACCACACCACACCACACACCACACCACACAGACACGCACACACACATACATACACACACATGAACACAAAACCCTCAGACTGGGTGACCTACCATTTTATGTGAAAATGGGTTCCCATATTTCTATTTATTCTAGGGCTCTGGAGTTGATGCCAATGTTTAGAACTCACCTTATAACTAAGCTCTACAACTTAAAATAAAATAGACATTTTCTAGAAACAGAGCCACTGGATGGAAAAAAAAATGGGTGTTTACCCCAAAAGTGGGTGCCTCTCACACAAAACTGGGATTACAGTGAAAATACCTCACTAAAGATACCTTTGGTTGATTTTACTATTATGATTGTTTGAGTGGGGTTGTAAGGGGGTTGGGGGGGGGGGGGGAGAAGTGTGTGTGTGTGTGGGGGGGGGCGGGGCGGGGGGTGGGTGGGGGGGGGGGGAGGGGAGGGTGGGGGGGGGGTGGGTGGGGGAGAGAGGGGGGTCATCACTTTTGGTTTATAGAGCTGCTCAATGCACTCTTATGAATGAAAGAGTTTCATTATCAGTGGAATCAGTAGGTCATTTCAGAGGCGCACACTGAGTTGCACGTCAAACCACTCACAAATACTCATTTGGAGTGCACCAGATGGATCCAGTTGGCAAAGTCCCACATTCCACACTATAGGACAGCTAAGACTGAAAAGCAATCGTGGCGTTTATGGCGCGTCGGTTACAAGGTTTTAAAACTAAGAAAATGTTGTTTTTAGAAGCGTCGTGTCGGGCAAAAGTTTTTATGAAAACTGTTTTTAAAACCTCTTTTAACTCAACTTTTCTTAATGTTAAAAGTGTTTTATTGTACATTACTTAACGTCCCGACAGCAACAAGGCTTTCTCAGGACGTGCCTGCACTGCTTGTGAAAAAAACAACAACTAAACAGAACATTGAATGTATATCGCCAGCCGGTCAAATACATTAAATAAACCTAACACATGGGGCCTACATAAAGCTAAGACCATTTAGCAACACACATCCAATATCAAGAGCTACAGGCAGTGCAGACAGTAGGGAGAGTTTTAAAAAGTCAAATACAGGTGAATGGACAAAGGGCCGACAGAGACACATGCCCCAGAATAGAGAGAAAAAACCCACCCTGTGGGGCCTGACCAGGGTGCCCCTGGGAAATAAAAAGTAGTTAACCCCACCCAAGTCCCCCAGGGCAGACCCGGGTGGGGTTTAAAAGTGTTTTAATTTACAAGCATGTCGTAACTGATATGCATCTATTCCAACGTATAGTGCTGGATATTTTTCCCATCCTCGCCTTCTCTCGGGCTTCGCTCAACACTCGACTTTCCAGTCCTTTCCTGAAACACCCCCAACCGGTCTGCCCTCAACACTCGACTTTCCAGTCCTTGCCCTGGGGGACTTTTTAGTTCCCAGGGGCACCCTGGTCAGCCCCACAGGGTGGGTTTTTTCTCTATATTCCGGGGGCATGTGTTTCTGTCTACCCTTGGTCCATTCACCTGCATTTTCCTTTTTTAAACTCTCCCTACTGTCTGCGCTGCCTGTGGCTCTTGATATTCGATGTGTGTTGCTAAATGGTCTTAGCTTTATTTAGGCCCCATGTCGTAGGTTTTATTTAACGTATTGGACCGGCTGGCGACATACATTCAATATTCTGTTGAGTTTTTGTCACTAGCAGTGCAGGCACGTCCTGAGAAAGTCTTGTTGCTGTCGGGACGTTAAGCTATGTACAATCAATCAACCTTCCTTCAAACGGACAGCATTCACACAAATAATACTTTACTATTACATCAGAAAATGGCCCATCCAAGCCTGCACTCTTTTAACTGCACTAAACGATCTGACTGGTGCAGACGACGCATGAAACGACGCTGACTCTGTGACGTCATTTCCATTCAATCAATTTGTGCATACAATCCAAAAGGAGATGCGGCATTGATAACATCGACAAACCTACAAAATAAAGCAACAGGTTCAACCAAAAGGTCGGGCAGGACAAAAGACAACAGCAGCCTCACCCAAAGTCTAAACGTCCTCTCTTACAATGCGCACTCATACAATCACTTCACTTCTTAGCAACCGGCGCAGCGACGAATATAATTATAGGCTAAGTCAAACTAAAACAGAAGATAGTGGCGAAAAAACCCTTTAAAATAGAAACAAAGAACGACGTTTCAGATCAAATATTCTTCATCTGACATGGAAACAAACGTAGAAAACGTATAGGCTAAGTCCCTGTGTGAACGTATACATGAATCTCAAATCTGCCACTAGACATGACCTTTCTCCACATCACCCCGGAAGTACATTACAATACTCAACACTTTTTTTTAAACAAAACAACCACACCCTCAAATAACAAACCTAATTCTGTAGAAACATAAACAATTTACTCCCTAAAACAACAAAATATCCCCCCTGACCCATATCAGCTATGAAGTTATTTATAGCTAGCTGAGAAGGGTGATGTGTAATACATACACGCTCATTTTCAGGGTTCTGTGTCACAACACACACACACACATTGCTGGGAGGGACAAGTTTTCAAACACACACTACCGGCGTGTCTGTTAAACACAAAAGTGCATGTGTTAACGCCCAAAAATGAGAAAAAACGGATTTTTTTTACTTTTTATGAATCTTTACCGCAAGACAATGCAGAGAAACAACCCTCAGAAAAAATATGGTGTGTCTGACTTGGAAACCCAGAATTATACACATACCCAGTTTCCATTAAGGATGGTAAAGACAGTCACCCGTTTTAGGTCTTTCGTCTACACACACACACACAGACACGCACACACACACACATACACACACACACACAGTCACATGCTTTGACACAGCTGTCAAACACCCGTGACCCTTGACCTTTATGATATCATAGAGTTGATCTGAACTAGTATAATATACATTATTTACTTAGGAAGGTCTTATCATCAGCTACCTTTGTGCCAAATTTGATTGAAAATTTTGCAAAACTGTTGATGATTACATGCAACTACAATTCTTTCCACAAGAAAGGCCAAGCCATTATGGCTCACGTGGACAAACCGATATATACTTTTGTGCTGTGACCTTTGTGACCATAAGTAAAGGACTGGCTTTTCGCACCAGCAAAGTCTATGTTTTCTCAAAATGTAAGTTTTTTTCACACATATGTACACCCCCACCCTTGACATTTGCAACATGAGTTAAGTTAATATTAGTATGCACATGATGGTCTTACTCTTATCATCAGCAACCTTTGTGCCAAATTTAATTGAACATTTTTGTGAAAATGTTGATACCTACAATGTTATCAAAAATCGGCATTTTTACACACATTTGCAAGCCTTATGACCCCTATCCGATAGGGTTTATCCAATTCCAAATCTAGTATGCATAGATAGATTTTACCATCAGGTATCTCTGTACTGTAGCAAGTTTGGGTTTGAAGACTGTGAGCAGTATTTGAGAAAAAAAAACCCTCCTCCTTTCCCAACCAGGCTTGGGATCTGGCTATGGCGGAGTTGTTATTCCTTTGCAGATATTATAATCCAAACGCACATAAGACTGAAATTTAACCCCTTTCGCCGCCACAGGTGTTAAAATGTTGCATTTCCCAGTTCATTACTTCATTTAAAAAACAACATGGAGATGAGAAAACAAAATTTGTACACTGACACCTTTTTTTCTTCATATGACTCACTCAATCAAAGTTTTATATCTGGCCTGATGCAAGAAGAATAGACAAAATCTGTGTTCTCAACACACACAACAGACAGTTTACACACAAGGCAGTCACCAACACAGTAACAAACACATGATAACATGTCAAGAAATATATTAAAAATGAAAATGTTCAACTCACAACTGAAGCATAGTCGGTTGTTCAGAGCTCTACAGATAATCCACTGCCGGTGCGATGCGAACACACTAACTCACAAGCATAGTCGTCCATGAAGAATACACAACACTCTTCTACATGAAATCTGCTGCTTGCGAGAGTGCTCGCACTAGGATCGTTATCAGAGCTATCTTGCAAATTTCCACACACAAAAAAAACTCTATGGTCAACTTTGGAGGCTCCTCGTTCGACTATCAAACATCAGTTTGTGATCGTAGGAGGTTCAAACGACGCAAAACTTCCTCCGTAGAATAGTCTCTTGTGCCGCTCACTTTGCCCTATCGAAGTTTCAGCCATCACGAAAAAAAGCATCCGCTCCAAAAAAGTCAGAAAAAACTCGCAATTTCTTCGCTCAAAAGCACTCAAAGTTGGCGCTGGAATCTATGTAAGAGGGGATTTTCCCTGTCCCATGATGCACTCTTATTGACCAAACCTACCTCATACATTAGAGTCACGATCAAGTGCAGGCCACGGAACACAGTGCCGTTTTTTGTACTGCCCAGTCTCTTAGCCATAGTCAGTCCCAGGCATCCCCTAATATTTCAAACCCCTAAAGAGCAACGCCCCCACCAGCTGCACATTTGCCATGCACAAAATAACCAAAAGAACAGCACATTGACAGTCTCATTTCTTGGCTCTGAACCTGATTCCTTACCAACCCCCACACCCAATCACCGCTGAAATCAGCGTGCCCCCTCAAATCACTACGTCAACGGCAACTCAACATAGGCCCACAATTGTCCACTGTATAAGCTCAGGATGGTATGAATCAAAGCCACCGAACATGTCTCCTCTCAGCTAACCAGAAATTTCCAGCAAATTCCAACATTCAGCCCTACTACTACAAATTTTCAAACAAGACAAAAATTATTTTTAAAAAACACCGGTCC
>BTPG01000001.1:314994355-315051007 GCA_036245525.1 Semisulcospira habei | reverse complement strand
TCTTACTGCCTGAACTGGCCAAATTTGACTATGTAATATGACCTGAAAAAGGAGGGCTCACAAAAATGACAAGAGTTCAAAATGCTGGTTTGTAATAATAATAATAATAATAATAATAAGCGCATTAAATAGGCGCTTTATCCCAATTGAAAATCGGCTCAAAGCGCCGCCGCGAACTGAACCCAACAAGCACGCTCACGTGAATCACGCGCATTCACTCACACACTGTACATAAACACAGAACATTCACGTGGTGCTAAGGGCAAGTTCAAGCGAGCTACTGTAGTTTTTGGAAATTCAAAATCGTTTGTATTTGAAATTTGATTAAGTGGGCTGAAATTGATACCAAAGTCGTGGGGGGGGGGGGGGGGGGGAAGAGCCGGAGTACCCGGAGAAAGAACCCCCGACGGTCCGTCCGAATTAACGGTGACACTTACTAGAGGAGAAAAATCCGACGCCGGAACCCGTAATCGAACCTCGCACCTTTAGCATTGGGGGCAGGCGCTTTAACCACTGCGCCACGGACCGCAGAGAGAACTCTGGAAAAATCGGCAAAGTCGCAACAGCAACTGCTCAAATCCACCTATCTCCGCAGACCAGGAACACACTGCGCTCCAACCCGAAGGTGCCGAGCGCAGCGGAGTTTTGCTAGCCAAAACTAACGAGTAGCAAAAATGGTTCGCCCGACCAAAATCATTACGTTTTACAAAATGGTGAAGCACTGTTCCCTGCGATAGAACATTACTTTCCTAGCTGAATACGCCTTTGTCAGTTCTGAAACCATTACCAACACTTAGAGCACTTCAAACACTATATTGTTAGTATGGTAAAAAATCCCTTGTACACGTTTTTTTATCGTATTATTTTTCTTCTCTTTTTTTTTTTTTTGTGTGTAGCCCGTGTGCTCACGGCTGAGGCTCACGTAGTTCAGCTATTTTTGTAGTCTCCTGCACGCTTGGAATTTAGTGTGTACATTTGCCGCCAGTAGTAAGAGGCGAGGCTGGGTAGCACAGCAGAACGGTTAGACAAAGGCCAGATGTTGTACTCAGTGACCGCATCTCGCCTAGTGTCGTTTTCTCCCTTCTTTCCAGACATCTGCTACGGTGCCAGACAGCTGGTTACTGCGGAGTATTTTCCCCTGACAAGAGATTTGTTGGATTTTGTTTGTTAACTACGTAGTCTTGTAAAAGTACGATTTTTCATCTGCAAGAGGTTGATTGATTGTGAACGTCCCGACAGCAACAAGGCTTTCTCAGGACATGCCTGCACTGCTTGTGAAAAAAAAACCTAAACAGAACATTGAATGTATGTCGCCAGCCGGTCCTATATGTTAAATAAACCTAAGACACGGGGCCTAAATAAAGCTAAGACCATTTAGCAACAAACATCCAATATCAAGAGCTACAGGCAGCGCAGACAGTAGGGAGAGTTTTAAAAAGGAAAATACAGGTGAAAGGACAAAGGGTAGACAGAAACACATGCCCCAGAATAGAGAGAGGAAAAACCCACCCTGTGTGGGCTGACCAGGGTGACCCTGGGCTAAAAACCTGACCCCACCCAAGTCCCCCAGGAGACCCGGGTGGGTCCAGAATAGGAGAAACCACCCTGTGGGGCTGACCAGGGTGACCCTGGGAACTAAAGTCTGCAAGAGGATTTTATAACAATATAGTGTTTGAAGTGCTCTAAATGTTGGTAATAGTAATAGTTTCAGAACTGACAAAAGCGTATTTAGCTAGGAAAGTAATGTTCTATCGCGTGGAAGAGTGCTTCACCATTTTGTAAGACGTAATGATTCTGGTCGGGCGAGCCACCTTTTACTACTCGTCAGCTTTTGGTTAGCAAAAGCTCCGCTGCGCTCGGCACCCTACGGATTGGAGCGCAGTGTTCCCGGTCTGCGGAGATAGGTGGATTTGAGCGGTTGTTATCCACGACTGCTTCTACAGTTGCTGTATCGACTTTGCCGTTTTTCCGAGGTTGTCTTCCTTTCAAACGGGCGCTTCGTACTCTGTCGTTTTCCTGAGGCCTCACTTTACAAAGGGCGTTTTGGACAGTCAGTTTTGTACAGGTCTTATTTTACCAAAGGCCTCTCTGACTTAGCTACTTTTATAGACTTTCTTTTATAAAGGGCACTTTGGACCTTGTCATTTTTGCCGAGGCCCGCTTCCTTTTATCTAATAGCCTCTCCGACTTAGTTATTTTACTAGATTCTCCTTTGTTCGGACTTTGTCATTCTTTTAGAGACACGACTTAGATATTAGTACTTTGCTGCGCCGTAATAACGTCTGAGGACATTGTGACTAGCAGAGAATATATTTTTCTCAAACGGCCTCATGCCGGGGCATTTGTTGTCGCTTTATCACTATTAGCATGTACTGCAATACTATGATAGTCCGCTATACGAATGCGATCTTCGTTTCACATGTTTTATTGTAGTTAGTACCGAGTGCGAGTGACTGTGCTTGTGTGTGTGAACTTGGCATCCTGACACGAGCAAACATTTACATACACATTCACCGGTCACACAAACATTGCACACGGTCAGCGACGCTACAGATTTTGGTGTCGAAGGCTGGGTTGAGGCGACACTACATTATAAAACCCTCTTGCAGATGAAAAAATCGTACTTTTACAAGACTACATAGTTAACAAACCAAATCCAACAAATCTCTTGTCAGGGGAAAATACTCCGCAGTAACCAGCTGTCTGGCACCGTAGCAGAGGTCTGAAAAGAAGGGATAAAACGACACTAGGCGAGGTGCGGTCACTGAGTACATCTGGCCTTTGTCTAAACGTTCTGCTGTGCTACACACATCCTCGCCTCTTACTACTGGCGGCAAATGTGGCCACACAGGGCAATTAGGTTACGCCCCCTTTTCACACACTGTTATCTGTTAGCCTCTTGCAGCATAACACTATGAACGAAGAACTTTTCTGCCAAAACAAAAAATCCACGCGGAGCACATCATAGGAGAAACATCTTTAGCAATTCTTTAAAAAAATTAAGAGTTAGCGTTTTTCACAACACTCAAATGCACTAAGTACCCCATGACAAAACTGTCGTCTGCAAGCCTGCATACAACCGTGCACATGCCCCAATTAGGCTCCCATGAACACACTAGGTCGACTAAAATTACCCAGATTTTGCTCTTTTTCACACCATTTGTCATGCCTTTTGTTGCTCAAAACGCCAAAAAAGGCACACAATTGAAGTTTTACACCCTAAAAAAATGGCCAAAAGGGAGGAATTTTTTTTAAACTATTTCTGGCGGAAAAGTTACTACATGCACCGGAAGCAATTGCCCTGTGTGGCCTGTACACACAAAATTCCCAGCTCGAGGAGACTACAAAAATAGCTGAACTACGTGAGCCTCAGTGAGCACACCGACTGCACAAAAAGAGGAAAATAATAAGATATAAAAATAGTCTTTACAAACCATTTTTACCACAGTAACAGTCTTGTATTGTGGATAAGAAACTTGATGTTCTTGTGGTAACAGGGTTTTGTATTGTGGATAAGTAACTTGATGTTTTTGCTGTAACAGAGTTTTGTATTGCGGATAAGTAACTTGATGTTCTTGTGGTAACAGTCGTATATTGTGGATAAGAAACTTAATGCAATGACCCCCCCCCCCCCCCCCCCCCCCCAGGCTACACCGTCATCAATGAACCACGCTCGCTGAGAAGTGGTGGGGGTGCAGCTCTGACCCACAAGAGTTCTATATATGCGAGATTGTGCTCTACAAAAATCTTCACTACATTTGAAAACATTTCTTAAAAAAATAAAACCAACAACAGTGACTGTGAGGCTATTCTGTTTGTACCACCAGCCTACCCCATCAAAGATAAATAAGCAAACAAATGCTAAATTTCGGGAGGAATTTTCACTCTTCCTCTCAAGTACTGTGGCCACAACACAAAAACTGGTTGTACTTGGTGACTTTAATATTCACTTGGACAATAAGAATGATTCTGATACCAAGCAGTTTATACAGATCTTCAGTTCTCTAGACATAATATTGAGACATGTCTCAGTCAGTGTACCTACCCACGAGCGAGGCCACATTTTCGATTGGGTTGTTACCCCTTCATCTCTGTCACCCAGTCTTATTCACACGGTGCGTGTGGAGGACATGCAGGTCTCTGCTCATTTTCTGATCACTCTTTCTCTATGTGACTGGCGAAACCTGGGACTCAAAAGCTTTTCGTTGTGAACTTGGTGACTCACCATTGATCAAGACCCCACCGTCACCTGTGCCAGAGTGTGTACAACTGTACAATGATACTGACTTGTCTTCTTGACAAGTATGCGCCAGAAAATGTCAAGCAAATTCCTCTTCGCCCTGATACGTCATGGTATAATTCTGATGTTAGGGCTGCAAAGCAGGCGCGTCGTGCAGAGTGTCAGTATCGGAAAACCTGTCTAGAAGTGCACAAAGACGTGTATAGAAAGGCACGCAATCACTGCACACAGGTGGTTCGTCACGCAGCGTATACATGTTCAGTCTGAACTTGATGCCGCCGCTTCAGACCCTAGGAAAATGTTCAGGATTTTGAGGAGGACAAATCTCCTATTCTTCCTGACATAGGCAGCTCTGTCTCATTTCCTTAACGATAAGAAGATTGGTGCCATCAGAGAGCAGCTGTTAAAGGTGAACAACAAGTGGTAAATCTGATAGACAGGAACATTCATCCGATTTTGCTGTTGATTATTTCTCAGTGTTTGTGCCAGTCTCTCCTGATCAACTGCAAAAAGTCATTGCAAAGTCCAAGTCCACGTTCTCTAGTGTTGACCCGACCCCCACCAAAATAGTCTTGGAGAATTCAAACAATCTTCTGCCAGTTATTCTTCACATCATCAACCCACAGTCTTTTAACCAGTGCTGTTCCAGGACATGAAGTGAATGCACATTACAAGTGGACATCATCATTACACTGTCCATGCAACCTAAACGGCCTTTGACCTTTCAAAGGTGCACTGATATATTATGACTTACTGTTCTAATAGAGCTAGCTTGCAGTGACTGCTGCCATCTGTTCCTACGAGTTCACCATCAAGTGACTGGCTCCTCTTTCATCCTTAACAATTATTTAAAAAAATACAATTACTTAACCCAGAGACAATGATTGATTAATTGTACATTGCTTAACGTCCCGACAGCAACAGGATGTGCCTGCACTGCTAGAGAGAAAAAAAACAAAATCTAAACAGAATATTGAATGTATGTCGCCAGCCAGTCTAATACGTTAAATAAACCTACAACATGAGGCCTAAATAAATCTAAGACCATTTAGCAACACACATCCAATATCAAGAGCTACAGACAGTATGGAGAGTTTAAAAAAGGAAAATACAGGTGAATGGACCAAGGGTAGACAGAAACACATGCCGCAGATTAGATGGGAAATCCACCCTGTGGGGCTGACCAGGGTGACCCTGGGAACTAAAACGTAGTTAACCCCACCAAAGTCCTCCAGGGCAGACCCGGGTGGGGGGAGAGACAACGAACAAAGTGAAGCTGGCAGTTCCTAGGTTATTTTGATCTTACTTGTTTGCTCAGTGAAAATACACACATGTAACTCATAAGTAATTCAATGCAGACAGGTAATCTTCATGGTACAAATGAAACCCAATCATCCTGGCCACTGCGAATGGAACCTTCCAACCTTCTGGGCACAGTCACACTGTATCAATGCTAACACAATCCGATGGTTCTGAGGGAGGAAACAAAGGCATAATTGAAATTTGAAACCTGCTGAAAAGAATACAACTTTACCACTTACAGCAGTACATGTGTTTTTATTTATATGTTTACAAACACTGTGATCTGAAACCCATAATCCTGGGATTTCACAACTACTAGTGAAATGAAAAGAACAGCTAATTACAATCAAGTTTAAAGTCTCCCAGCACTAGGACTACAATCTGTACAATTATGTGGCTTTTGGCCTGTGTGTTGTCAGCATGCGTCTTTTCTAGGTACCAGAATGAGTAAAACTAGCATTTCATTCAGAACACTTGTGTGGCTTCAGCCCTGTGTGTGTCAGCATGTGTCTTTTCAAGTGACCAGACCGATTGAAACTAGCACTACATTTTGCACACTTGTGTGGCTTCAGCCCTGTGTGTATCAGCATGTGACTTTTCAAGGTACCAGCTACAGCAAAATTAGCACCACATTCTGGACACTGATGTGGTTTCTGGCCTGAGTGTTGCATCATGTGTGTTTTCAAGGTACCAGACCGACTGAAACTAGCACTACATTTTGTGCACTTATGTGGCCTCTGGCCTGAGTGTGTTAGAATGTGTGATTTCAAGTTACTAGAAGTAGAAAAATGAGCACTACAGTCTGTACACTTATGTGGCTTCTGGCCTGTGTGTGTCAGCATGTGCATTTTCAAGGAATAGGATCGAGCAAAAGTAGCACTACATTCTGCACACTTATGTGGCTTCTGGCCTGAGTGTCTCATCATGTGTCTTGTCATGTCACCAGAAAAAGCAAAGCTAGCACTACATTCAGTACACTTGAGTGGCTTCTGGCCTGAATGTCTCATCATGTGGTCTTTCAAGGTACCATATAAAGAAAAACAAGCACTACATTCTGTACACTTATATAGCTTCTGGCCTGTGTGTGTCAGCATGTGCGTTTTCAAGGAACTAGATTGAGTGAAAGTAGCACTACATTCATTACACTTATGTGGCTTCTGGCCTGTGTGTGTCAGCATGTGTGTTTTCAAGGAACTAGATTGAGTGAAAGTAGCACTGCATTCAGTACACTTATGTGGCTTCTGGCCTGTGTGTGTCAGTATGTGTCTTTTCAAGGAACTAGATCGAGTGAAAGTAGCACTACATTCAGTACACTTATGTGGCTTCTGGCCTGTGTGTGTCAGTATGTGTCTTTTCAAGGAACTAGATTGAGTGAAAATAGCACAACATACTGTACACTTATGTGGCTTCTGGCCTGTGTGTGTCAGCATGTGTATTTTCACATTATCAGACAAAGCAAAGCTAGCACTACACTCTGAACACTTATGAGGCTTATGGCCTGTGTGAGCACAACTTAAACCATCTTTTGTACATGCATGTGGCTTGTGGAAAGTTGCCTTACAGTGCCTACAAAACCTTGTTCGCCCACTTGGTGTATCTGCTGATGTCCATACATCAATACATGCACTGTCAGCTGTAGATATCTTCTGCTCTGTGGTAACAGTGTGAGGCTTCTGCCCTGTGTGAGTAGACATGTGTTGCATCAACTGACTGGACAACTGGAAACATGCATGACACAACCCACATACAAATGGCATCTGACTCTCTTCAGCACTGGGACTTTCTGTGGTCAAGGGTTTTCTTTCTTTTGACCAAGTTCTACTGTCAAGATCCACAGATACCCCCAAGTCACAGTCTATGTCACTGATAACACCAGAGTTAGACTCTAGCTTGACGTCATGTTTAGTGTCACAGTCCATGTCACTGAAAACACCAGACATAGAGTTATACTCTAGCTTGATCTCATGTTTAGTGACACAGTCCATGTCACTGATAACACCAGACACAGAGTTAGACTCTAGTTTGACGTCATGTATAGTGTTACACTCCATGTGACTGATAACACCAGACACATAGATATACTCTAGCTTGATGTCATGTTTAGTGTCACGGTTCATATCACTGTAAACACTGGGCACAGAGTTTGACTCTAATTTCATGTCATGTTTAGTGTCACAGTTCATGTCACTGTAAGCACTGGTTACAAAGTTACACTCTAACTTGATGTCAGGTTCCAGTTTAACCCCAGAGTCTGGGCTGGTCCCAAGTTCTAGCCGGACACCAGGTTCGACCTTGATAACTGGCTTCTGTTTGATTTGTGGGTGTTGGACAGGACCGGCTCTCTCCACAGTGGAGGTGCCGACTGTGTCTTTACCAGTAGTGTTGTCCTTGTCTTCACCAGCAATGTTGTTTGCGTCTTCACTTGCAATGTTGTTTGCGTCTTCACTAGAGATGCTGTCTGTATGTTCACCAGTAATATGTTCACCAGTAATATTGTCTGTGTCATTACCAGTAATGATGACTGTACAAACAGTGTTGTTAATGTCTTCACCAGCAGTGTTGTTTGTGTATCCACCAGCAGTGATGACAGCCTCTTCACCAGTAGTGTTGTTTGTGTCTTCACCAGTAGTATTGTCTATGTCTACATCAGCAGCATTGACTGTGTCTTCACCAGTAGTGTTGTTTGTGTATTCACCAGTAGTGTTGTCTATGACTTCACCAGCCATGTTGACTGTCTTCACCAGCAGCTGGAAAGTCCCTGTGGTGTCCATCTGTCTCAGAGTGAGCCAGCGGTGTTTCTGCTTCTTCCTCTTCTGGGGAAATAAACAGGACCATGGGTGTGAATATCTATGTACAGACAATCGGATCAACTGACATGAGAATTTAACACAGAAAACAAAACACCACTAGACAGCACACATTTCTGTTTGCTCAGAAAACACGCTTGTGGTGGTGAGTGATACAAATTCTAGAACATAAAACGTTTCAGTTAACCGCAATCTGTTCCTCTCTCACTTTCAAAAACTTTTATGCTGACAAACTCAGAAAACATAACATGGAACATAAGACGCACATGTCACTGTTCTTCAAATTTGCACAAAATTTCAGACGATATATATATATATATATATATATTATATATATATATATATATATATATATATATATATATATATATATATATTATATATATTTCATTCAATTCTGAGACAGATTAATTTTGAAAAGGCAAAACCTAGGCAATTTTGTGGTGCAATTATTCTTTACTATTAACGAAGGCATCGCCCAAAGCCAAAACAATGCACTCAATCAGATCAGTCCCAAGAGACACAATTTTTCATTCAAATCTGAGAATGCTCTTGCTGTGCTAATGCCATGCAATTCCAGGCTGGTAAGCTTGCATTGTGTCATCAGGACATCAGCTGCTTTTTTTTTGTGACTGCATCGCTCACTAGTTCTAGAAAGATTGATTGATTGATTGTACATTGCTTAACGTCCCGACAGCAACAAGGCTTTCTCAGATTGATTGTACATTGCTTAACGTCCCGACAGCAACAAGGCTTTCTCAGGACGTGCCTGCACTGCTTGTGAAAAAAAAAAAAAAAAAACAGAACATTGAATGTATGTCGCCAGCCGGTCAAATACATTAAATAAACCTAACACATGGGGCCTAAATAAAGCTAAGACCATTTAGCAACACACATCCAATATCAAGAGCTACAGGCAGTGAAGACAGTAGGGAGAGTTTTAAAAAGGCAAATACAGGTGAATGGACAAAGGGTAGACAGAAACACATGCCCCAGAATAGAGAGAAAAACCCACCCTGTGGGGCTGACCAGGGTGACCATGGGAACTAAAAAATACCTAACCCCACCCAAGTCCCCAAGGGCAGACCCGGGTGGGGGTGGGGGGTGGGGGGCTTTCTCAGGACGTGCTGCACTGCTTGTGAAAAAAAACAGAATATTGAATGTATGTCGCCAGCCGGTCCACTACGTTAAATAAACCTACAACATGGGGCCTAAATAAAGCTAAAACCATTTGACAACACACATCCAATATCATGAGCTACAGGCAGTGCAGACAGTAGGGAGAGTTTTAAAAAGGCAAATACAGGTGAATGGACCTCGGGTAGACAGAAACACATGCCCCAGAATAGAGAGGAAAAACTCACCCTGTGGGGCTGACCAGGGTGACCCTGGGAACTAAAAAGTACCTAACCCCACCCAAGTCCCCCAGGGCAGACCCAGGTGGGGCGTTCTACTCTAGAAAGAGGGTAGTGGGAGAGATGGTTGGTTATTGGGGTTTAACGCCGAGCAGGCGACTAAGGCCATCTCACGGCGGATAGTGGGAGAGAAGGAATGACAGACCTACTACATAAAGCGTAGGGACTACCCCCAGGCGCCCTGCCTTCCATTGGAGAATATATACAGTCCTCCCCCCGAGGGGGGATGCTAGTAAATATTCCCAAACAGATATTGGACCTGCTGAGTAGATTTAAGTTTTTGCCGCCTACGACCGGTTTCGCCCCAAGGGGGTGGGGGGGCTCTTCAGGTAGGCATATGGCATAACCTGACATTGCAAACACAACACATGTACTAGAAGCTCTTTCAACAGTTCTAGCACTATATCACCACACTCTCCACCCTAAGTCGACTGTCGTAATGTATTTCACTTTTTTTGTGGTACGCGAGCCGTTGTCTAAGCGTGGGCATGCGTGCGTGAGTTGTGAGCACGCGCTTAGAGTTATAATTATTATAAGTGCATTAAAAATACCGTAATTATTATTATTATTATTAAGCCACCTCCAGAATGTACTGGTAGCATGCCAGCACAGCGCGGATTGCATCCCTAAAAGCTTTTATGTGGTGTTGCAGTGGAAGAAGACAGACTAATTTTGAAAAGGCAAAGCCTAGGCAATTTTGTGGTGCAATTATTCTTTACTTTTAACAAAGGTGTCACCCAAATAAAAAAAAATGCACTCGATCAGATTAGCTCCAAGAGACGTAATTTTTCATTCAATTCTGAGAATGCTCTTGCTGTGCCAATGCCACGGAATTCCAGGCTGGTAAGCTTGCATTGTGTCATCAGGACATCAGCTGCCCTTTTTGTGACTGCATCGCTCACTAGTTCCAGAAAGAGAGGGTAGTAGGAGAGAAGGAATGACAGACCTATCATTTTGAGCCTTCCAGTGAATACCTACTACATAAAGCAGTAGGGACTACCGATAGGCGCCCCACCATCCGCTGGAGAATATCCAGTCCCCCCCCCACCCCTGAGGGGTGATTCTAGTAAATATTCCCAAACAGATATTGGACCTGCTGAGTAGATTTAAGTTTTTATCACCTACGACCGATTTCGCCCCAAGGGGGGGAAGGGCTCTTCAGGTAGGCATACAGCATAACCTGAAAAAGAACTTTGAGGGCTCATAACATCTAATTTGGGGATTATTTTTACTTGTAAAAAATAGAGCTAATCTGTGCATACTATAGAATACTTGTCATAAGACTAAGAGAGTTGATGTTAGATAATTATGTTTATGGAGACTATCAAAATTGACAAAATAGCCAATTTGCGCACTTTCATATTCGCTTTTTTGCTCATTTTGACAGCTTACTGAAACTTAATTAAAAGAGATTATGGCATTATATCTTGTCTAATTTATTTCTGTGATAGCTGTGTCTGTCATTTGTGAAAATAAAAATGTCTTCCAAAAACATGTTTGTTTTAACAATTGCACACATCGTAAAAAATGTTAGACTTTAAACCTGAATATTTCAGGAACTAGACAAGCTAGGATATTATTTTTTTTTTTGTTGTTCTCAGAATGATGAGCTTTACAACACTGTAATACTTTTTAGACACAACATTTATTCTCAAATTTTGGCTGCCAGTACCTATTTAGAGTGCGTCAGTACGCTGCAATGCTGCACTTCTTTCTCACTGTCTGTATTTTTGCTGAATTTTTTTGAAGGCGCTTTTAGCTGGAGAAGTTCATTTTGGGTGTGAGCTCTGTCTGGCTTTGATTTCAACACCAGTAAAGCCTCCACAGTGTCCTGGTTAAGGGATGTTTCTCTGGTTTGTAGACGTCTTCCTGACAGCTGAAAATCTGCTCACGTGATGCATTGCTGTGAGGGACGGTGCATACTCCAAGCATGACCTCAACACAATGACTTCAGCTCTGGATGGCGATTGCTGATGGCAATCCAAGTTTCATCAACTCTGTCAGTGTCAGCTTTGCAGTCAGTGATGTTGGTTACCTGATAACTATTAAACTGTTCCTCCATCATTTCTGTTATTGTACCAGCAGGCAGAAGAGCTGGGGATCTTTTGAGGAAGAACCGGAGATCATCTTGAGAAGCAGTCAACTGCTTGGAAAGATTCACAAGAATGTCATGTTTTAGAAGTGGGTCATTCAGTGGAAGCTTCTTCAGAAGATATGAACAGGTGGCTTCAAAGTACCTCATGACAGAATCATAGAACTTGATGATTCTGTCTGGTCTTAAGTGGTATTGTCAGGGTGATCAAGCAGCTCTCTTCCATGACAGCGTTTCTTTGATTTCACCAATGGAGGCATTGTTTCAAAATGGCTGACAGAATACTATTTACCAAAAACCAGAAGAAGCGACTCATCTTTAAACATAAATATACCAGGGGAAAAGAAAAAAACATCGTACTCGGTGTACAGTTGTACCTGCCAGTAAAAATCGTAAAATTATACCCAAAACTATCGTAGGGTAGACAGGTCTGTGGTAAACCCTGCACAGTAATGTTAATATGGTTAGTAATATCATATCACATAGGCACCTGTAAACAAGAGCATGTGCACACACATATGTATACATAATTAAGACACCCTATGCATCTACGTGGGGCATGTATACCTTACACTGTTACAGACATGCATACACACCCACATGCATGCATGCAGGTTCATACACACCTGCCCCAATTGTAAACACAATACATAAGTACCTGTTAGTATGTACATAGACACATGCCATCATCCACATGCATGTAACCAGTCATTTAATTCTAAAGAAGAACCAGCAATGAACATAAAATGCATGTAGGGTGAATTTGCACACACATGCACCCACACACACAAGTACATGCATGTAAATGCACCCAGACACACGTACACACCCACACACACATGTACCTATTCACACATGTACACGCACACGCACATGTAGTGAGGTACACGCATCCACACACCAACACACACACACATGTACAACCAACTTACCATCAAATGAATAAGGACAGACACACAACCTCATCATTCACTAGGTCGAATTTGTACCGCAGACACAAGCACAAACATTGAACGTCAACGAAAAACGCAAACATCTACACGCACTGCAGTCATTCATAACGAAGCTGGTCTAACATGCTTAATAAACCTAAGACCATTAGCAACACACATCCAATATCAAGAACTACAGGCAGCGCAGACATTAGGGAGAGTTTAAAAAAATATAGTTCAAAGGCTGTTTTTTTTTTGGTCTCTTAAGCTATGATGGATGGCATAGGGCCATATTAAACAGTTATGAATGTGTTGAGGAACCATTTCTTCATTAAAAAACGATAATCATTAGAGGGCACCATGCATCGTTTTGCCATCGGACGGTATTAATAATAATAATAATAAATAGCTCTTCTATAGCGCAATATCCCCCCCAAAGAAAGGCTCAGAGCGCTTTACATCTAGATAATCTAACTAACTGAAATTAACTAACTAAAGTACTGACAACTTGACGTACAAAAACACAATCATTTATGCACACTGACACAATACTAAAATAATACACATAACATGTCAAGAGCCTGATCAGATATATACATGTTGAGTTGATGGGAAAACATAGGTTTGATCAATCCCTTTCAAAGGCCAGATTGGCTGAAAAACCCTTACACTGTCTGAATAACCACTTGGTGGCCGGTCCTTACGATATTTTTGGTCTCTTAACCTATGATAGACGACATAGGGCCATATAAAACAGTTATGAATGTGTTTCGGAAGCATTTCCATATTCATAAATGATAAGCATTAGCGGGCATAATGCATCGTTGTGCCATCAGAAGGTATTGGCTGAAGCACCCATACACTGTCTGAATACTAGTAGCCACTTGTTGTCCAGCCCTTACGATATTTTTGGTCCCTTAACCTATGATGGACGACACAGGGCCACATAAAACAGTTATGAATGTGTTCAGGAAGCATTTTCTTATACGAAACTGATGGGCAATGGCGGGGGGTGGGGGGGGGGGGTGGGGGGAGGACAACGCATTGTTTTGCCTTCAGATGGTATTGGCTAAAGCACCCTTACACTGTCGGAGAATCCGCTTGGCGGCCAGTCCTTACGATATTTTTGGTCGTGGAACATTTTTGGTCTCTTAAACTATGATGAACGGATCAGGGCCACATAAAACAGTTACGAATGTGTTCAGGAAGCATTACCATATTCATAAATGATAGGCATTAGAGGGCACAACGCATAGTTTTGCCATAAGACGGTCATGGCTGAAGTACCTTAAACTGACTGCTAATCCGCTTAAGGCCAGTCATTACGAAATTTTTGGTCTTTTAAACTATGATGGACGGCATAGAGCCATATTTATGAATGTGTTCAGGAAGTATGTCCATATTAAAAAATGACAGGGATTAGAGGGCACAACGCATCGTTTTACCATCACACAGTATTGGCTGAAATACCCCTACACTTAGAAGCCGCAAGGCTGCCAATATTTCCTTAGTACGTGGCTTCAGCCAATACTGTGTGATGGTAAAACGATGCGTTGTGCCCTCTAATGCCTATCATTTATGAATATGGAAATGCTTTCTAATCACATTCATAACTGTTTTATATCGCCCTATGCGGTCCGACAGTTTAAGAGACCAAAAATATGGTAAGTAAGATTGGCCTCAAAGCGGCAGAACCTCAGACAGTTTAGGGTGCTTCAGCAAGTACCGTCTGATGGGAAAACGATGCGTTGTGCCCTCTTGCTCTAATGCCCATCTTTATTCGATATAGAAATGCATTTGGAACACATTAACTGTTTTGTATGGCCCCATGCCGTCAATCATAGTTTTAGAGACCAAAAATTTCGAATAGAATATCCTCCAAGCGGTTTCTCCGACAGTGTGTGTGTGTGTGTGTGGGGAGGGGGGGGGGGGGGCATTAGCCAATACCGTCTTATAGCAAAACTATGCGTTGCGCCGTCTAATGCCTATTATTTATGAATATGAAAATGCTTCCTAAACACATTTGTATCTGTTTTACATGGCCCTATGCCGTCCCTCATAGAGACCAAAAATGGCGTTTGAACTGGCCTCCAAGCTGCTTCTCAGACATTGTAAGGGGGGGGGGGGGGGAGTTCAGACAATAGACAATACCGTTGTCTTATGGCAAAACTATGCGTTGTGCCTTCTAATGCCTATCATTTATTAATATGGAAATGCTTTCTAAACACATTTGTTACTGTTTTATATGGCCCTATGCTGTCCATCATAGGTTTAGAGACCAGACATGGCGAAGTACTGGCCTCCAAGCTGCTTCTCAGACAGTATAGGGGGGCTTCAAACAATACTGTCTTATGGCAAAACTATGCGTTGTGCCCTCTTATGCCTATCAGTTATAAATATAGAAATGCATCCGGAACACATTCATAACCGTTTTATATGGCCCTATGCCGTCCGTCATAGTTTTAGCGATCAGACATGTCGTAAAGATTGGCCTCAAAGCGGATTCTCATACAGTGTAGGGTGCTTCAGCCAATACTGTCTTAAGGCAAAACTATGTGTTTTGCCCTCTAAAGCCTATCATTTATGAATATGGAAATGCTTTCTAAACACATTTGTTACTGTTTTATATGGGCCTATGCCGTCTATCATAGGTTTAGAGACCAAAATGACGTAAGGACTGGCCTCCAAGATGCTTATCAGACAGTATAGGGGGGTCGTCAAACAATACTGTCTCAAGTTATGGCAAAACTATCCGTTGTGTCCTCTAATGCCTATCATTTATGAATATAGAAATGCATCCAGAACATATTCATAACTGTTTTATATGGCCCTAAGCCGTCCGTCATAGTTTTAGAGACCAAAAATGTCGTAAAGACTGTCCTCAAAGCGGATTCTCAGACAGTGAAGGGGGTTTCAGCAAATACCGTCTGATGGAAAAACGATGCGTTGTGCCCTCTAATGCCCATCGTTTTTCAATATAGAAATGCATCCGGAACACATTCATAACCGTTTTATATGGCCCTATGCCGTCCATCATAGTTTTAGAGACCAAACATTTCATAAAGACTGTCCTCCAAGAGGTTTCTCCGACAGTGTAAAGGGGGCTTCTGCCAATACCGTCTTATGGCAAAACTATGCGTCGTGCCCTCTAATGCATATCGTTTATAAATATGGAAATGATTCCTAAACACATTTGTATCTGTTTTATATGGCCCTATGAAATAATAATAATAATACCGGTATTATATAGGCGCTTTTTCTCAATTTTTGGGTGAATCGACTCAAAGCGCCGCGAACTGAAACCCAACACGCACACTCACGTGACAGACACGGACTTACACCGAAGACAAACACAGTACAAGACAGACGAAGGGCCAGTTCAGCTACTGAAGTTACAGAGATTTTTGATCGCTTGTATTTGAAATTTGTAAAGTGGCCTGAAACCGGTACCAAAGTGTAGGTGGTGGGAGGGAGGTGGAAGAACCGGAGTACCCGGCGAAAGAACCCCCGACGGTCCGCCCGAATTATCGGTGACACTTACCAGAGGAGAAAAGTCAGATGCTGGAACCCGTTTTCGAACCTCGCACCTTTGGCATTGGTGGCAGGCGCCTTAAGAACTGCGCCACGGACCGCCTCTATGCCGTCCATCATAGGTTTAGAGATCAAAAATCTCGTACGAACTGGCCTCCAAGCTGCCTTCTCAGACAGTGTAGGGAGGGCTTCAGACAATACTGCCTTATGGCAAAACTATGCGTTGTGCCCTCTAATGCCCATCATTTATGAATGTGGAAGTGATTTCTTATCACATTCATAGCTGTTTTTTTTTTTTATATGGCCCTATGCCGTCCGTCATTGTTTATGAGACCAAATATGTCGAAAAGATTGGCCTCAAAGCGGCTTCTCAAATCAGACAGTGTAGGGTGCTTCAGAAAATACCAGCTGATGGGAAAACGATGCGTTGTGCCCTCTAATGCCCATCGTTTTTTAATATAGAAATGCATCCGGTACACATTCATAACTGTTTTATATGGCTCTATGCCGTCCATCATATTTTTAGAGACCAAACATTTCATAAAGACTGTCCTCCAAGAGGTTTCTTCGACAGTGTATGGGGGGAAGGGGGGGGGGGGCTTCAGCCAATACCGTCTTATGGCAAAACTATGCGTTATGCCCTCTAATGCCCATCTTTTTAAAATATAAAATGCATCCGGAACACATTCATAACTATTTTATATGGCCCTATGCCGTCCATCATAGTTTTAGAGACCAAACATTTCGTAAAGACTGTCCTGCAAGGGTTTTTTTCGACAGTGTAGGAGAGGATTCAGCCAATATCGACTTGTGGCAAAACTATGCGTTGTGCCCTCTAATGCCTATCATTTATAACTATGGAAATGCGTGCTAAACACATTTGTATCTGTTTTATATGACCCTATGCCGTCCATCATAGATTAAGAGACCAAAAATGGCGTAAGGACTGGCCTCAAAGCTGCTTCTCAGACAGTGTAGGGGGCTTCAGACAATACTGTCTTATGGCACAACTATGCGTTGTGCCCTCTAATGCCTATCATTTATGAATATGGAAATGCTTTCTAAACACATTTGTTACTGTTTTATATGGGGCTTCAAACAATACTGTCTTGTGGCAAAACTATGCGTTGTGCTCTCTAATGACTATCATTTATAAATATAGAAATGTATCCGGAACATATTCATAAGTGTTTTATATGACCCTATACCGTCCGTCATAGTTTTAGAGACCAAAAATGTCGTAAAGATTAGCCTCAAAGCGGATTCTTAGAACGTGAAGGGGGCTTCAGCAAATACCGTCTGATGGGAAAACGATGCGTTGTGCCCTCTAATGCCCATCGTTTTTCAAAATAGAAATGCATCTGGAACACATTCATAACTGTTTTATATGGCCCTATGCCGTCCATAGTTTTAGAGACCAAACATTTCGTAAAGACAAAAAATGGCGTAAGTACTGGCCTCAAAGCTGCTTCTTAGACAGTGTAGGGGGCTTCAGACAATACTGTCTTATGGCAAAACTATGCGTTGTGCCCTCTAATGCCCATCTTTTAAAAAAATAAAAATGCATCCGGAACACATTCATAACTGTTTTATATGGCTCTATGCCGTCCATCATAGTTTTAGAGACCAAACATTTCGTAAAGACTGTCCTACAAGGGGTTTCTTGGACAGTGTAGGGGAGGCTTCAGCCAATCTCGTCTTATGGCAAAACTATGCGTTGTGCCCTTTAATGCCTATCATTTATGAATATGGAAATGCTTGCTAAACACATTTGTATCTGTTTTTATGGCTTCATACCGTCCATCATAGATTAAGAGACCAAAAATGGCGTATGGACTGGCCTCCAAGCTGCTTCTCAGTGTAGGGGGCTTCAGACAATACTGTCTTATGGCAAAACTATGTTTTGTGCCCTCTAATGCCTATCAATTATGGATATAAAACTAAATCCGAAACACATTCATAACTGTTTTATATGGCCCTATGCCATCTGTCATAGTTTAAGAGACCAACAATTTCGAAAAGATTGGCCTCAAAGCGTTGTGCCCTCTAATGCCCATCTTTTCTCAATATAGAAATGCATCCGGAACACATGCATAACCGTTTTATATGGCCCTATGCCGTCCGTCATTGTTTTAGAGACCAACAATGTCGAAAAGATTGGCCTCAAAGCGGATTCTCAGAGAGTGTACTGTAGGGTGCTTCAGCCAATACTGTCTTATGGAAAAACGATGCGTTGTGCCTTCTAATGCCTATCATTTATGAATAGGGAAATGTTTTCTAAACACATTTGTCACTGTTTTATATGGGCCTATGCCGTCCATCATAGGTTTAGAGACCAAACATGGCGAAGTACTGGCCTCCAAGCTGCTTTTCAGACAGTATAGGGGGGCTTCAAACAATACAGTCTTATGGCAAAACTGTGCGTTGTGCCCTCTAATGCCTATCATTTATGAATATAGAAATGCATCCTGATCCGGAACATGTTCATAACTGTTTTATATGGCCCTATACCGTCCGTCATAATTTTAGAGACCAAAAATGTCGTAAAGATTGGCCTCAAAGCGGATTCTCAGACAGTGAAGGGGGCTTCAGCAAATACCGTCTGATGTGAAAACGATGCGTTGTGCCCACTAGTGCCCATCTTTTTTTCAATATAGATATGCATCCGGAACACATTCATAACTGTTTTGTATGGCCCTATGCTGTCCATCATAGTTTTAGAGACCAAACATTTCGTGAAGACTCTCCTCAAAGCGGTTTCTCCGACAGTGTAGGGGGGGGGGGGGCTTCAGCCAATGGCGTCTTATGGCAAAACTATGCGTTGTGCCCTCCAATGCCTATCGTTTATAAATATGGAAATGCTTCCTAAACACATTTGTATCTGTTTTATATGGCCCTATGCCGTCCATCATAGGTCTAGAGACCAAAAATCTCGTACGAACTGGTCTCCAAGCTTCTTCTAAGACAGTATAAGGGGGTGGGGGGGGGGGGGGGCTTCAGACAATACTGTCTTATGGCAAAACTATGCGTTGTGCCCTCTAATGCCTATCATTTATGAATATATGTGGAATTGCTTTCTAATCACATTCATAACTGTTTTATATGGCCCTATGCCGTCCGTCATAGTTTAAGAGACCAAAAATGTCGAAAAGATTGGCCTCAAAGCGGATTCTCGGATAGTGTAGGGTGCTTCAGCAAATACCGTCTGATGGGAAAACGATGCGTTGTGCCCTCTAAAGCCCATCGTTTTTCAATATAGAAATGCATCCGGAACACATTCATAACTGTTTTATATGGCCCTATTGTGATGGGGTGAGCAGAGGCAGTAGTAGCCACTAGGATTAGGATTTGATGGTGGTGGTTATTCTAATGTAGACGTGTTCATGTTTACTAGACTTTATTTTCTAACGAAAACCAGCGAAGCAGAAACAGAAAGAGAAAGCAGTACCTGTAGAATAAACAAACAGGTAATCAGTAATGGTGCCAAGAATACAATAAAAAAAAAAGGCACATAACTAAACTAAGGCATATATCATCATGCAGTGAACGTACAACACTTTGGTTTTAAAAACTCAGATAAAATCAAAGTGGTGGTTGTGTAACATATAAAATGTGTGATAAAATACCTGACGGCAAATAAAATGAATAATAAGTAAGTCACAATACGAACTACAAAGTCATTCAAAGCATGCAGTCAGACCTCGTAAGGCGAACAGTGGCACCACATGACAAGAGACCCAGAGTGCAAAACACTCTTCCCCAATCCACCGCTGATCGCCTATAAGCAAGTGGCTAACAAACAGCTAGTCACTCCGACCGGTGCCTCCCTAACAGGTCAGACCACATTAAATGGAATACAAAGTACCTAAAGTAACACAGCAAAAGTAACTAAAAAATCAATTATATGCCATGCCAGCCGAAAAATAATTATGTGACTAAGCACTAATGAATAATAACTGGAAGAAAACTAGTGTAAAGGCGAAAGAAGTAATGTGTGAACATGACACAAAGTGAACTCACAATACAACCAACTTACCATCAAATGAATAAGGACAGACACACAACCTTATCATTCACTAGGTCGAGTTTGTACCGCAGACACAAGCACAAACATTGAACGTCAACGAAGAACGCAAACATCTACACGCACTGCAGTCATTCATAACGAAGAGGAAAGACAGGCAGAAAACATGTGTACATGAAGGGGAATTATGTGCATGTAATATAAGATAGCCTAGAATAAAACAAATCTACTAAAATATAATCTAATGAGTGTCACCATGCAATAAATAAATGCATGGTCCACTTAATATGACTACAAAATACCTTTAAATTTCAAAGGCTGCTTTTACACATAGTACTAAACAATGGCCCTTGAGGTCGCATAACAGTTGTCCCGCTTCAAAGGCTACACTTCTTACACATAGTAGTGAACGATGATCCTTGAGGTCGCATAACAAATGACCTGTGTCGCTTGCCGTCACCCTGGCTCATGCCTGTCAGTGACGTGCACCAAGCCTGAGTACTATGTCAAGTGAAGTACCTAACTCATTAAATAGGAAGCAAATAATAACTAAAGTCAAACTAAATAAAACAAAGACCTATGAACAAATAGCTAAATGAATGGAATGAGTGACTGAATGAATGAATCAATCAATCCATCAACCAGTCACTCAACCCCTGGCTAGGCATGGCATACGATAAGACAAAGCGACGTGTAAACAACCTAAGCGGAAGTTCAAACTCAAAACAAACATGGTGGCTGAGACTGAGAGTCCGCTGTGAGTGACGTCACCAACGCGGGAACATCACACAAAGGGATGCCCTGACTAGCTAAGTAATAGGCAAATGGAAGAATCAACCGAAAATGCAACTAAATAAAAGAAAGATCATCCTAACCATGAAATACTTTAAATCTCTACCACAGCAACAACTAGACAATCTGAACCAGTAAAGAATAGCATTAAATGGACGAAAATGTGCGCATTCTGGTGCATCCACAATGCAAGCAATGTGTGACTGAATTGAATTGCCATTCATTCAGCAAGACCAAACTTAGCGAATCATTTTAATTAGAGGCATAAGTGCACTCCTCTTTACTCGCACGGTTATACGCCGAGGGCCAAAACTATCGCCTAGTTACAACCGACCACGTGCGGTCATGCACGCTAAGCGCCGCATCATTTTGACAAGTTAATTTCTCTAAGGCGAAATACATACGTAATATCTTCACTATCAACATTATTACAAAAGTTTGTGTACATATTTCCACACTACAACATTACATGGAAATTTACTACCGAGCAAATAACCATCTTGCAGAAAACAAATGGAATCAACTGAAGCTAGCCTCACAAAATGGCTAATGCCGACCGGTCTGGCAATCATGTCAATGGCATGGTCAAGAAAATCATCAAAACATCAAGCTTTGCAATATCATCAAACAATGTAAAAACAAAACGGCAAATGCAATATAAAAACTCAGTACTTACAGGGTCTCCAAAACCCGCGCAGTTTAGGTTGATAAAAAAATAAAAATAAAAAAACTGTTTCCTCCAAAGCACCGGTGCCAAAAATTAAGAAGTGGTCACTAGTGCTGGTACTGTGTCTCACGTGTTGGAGTGAAAGAAAGGAAGTGCGCCGCAGGTGCAGATTTGGAAGGGATCGGGACTTCCAGCTCTCGCCGATTTCGTCCAGTGGGGGTGGGCCAGGGTGGGGGGGGGGGGGGGGGGGTCGTCTCTCTGTCTGTCTGTCGCTCCCTCGCGCAGCGGCTGATGGGGCCGGGTTGGAAGTGCGCCAAGCGAGCAGCCCTACTTATAGACGCCACTAGCTGGCCAGTCCCGCGTCGGCCACGGGGGTCTGGTATTATATAAGTGGCAAATCAGTGCGGTTTCTTGCCAGCCCTAATGACTAGAGTAACTTCTGAACTACATAATGCAGACATATAACTTTGAATATAAAAATCAGGCCATTTATTTTTACCATATTTGGATTACATCAGTTTGGGGTTACAGGCTGTTAGCGGAATTTAAAAAAAAAAAAATTATTCCGTTAAAGCTGTCTCAGAATGGCCACAGAAAATCGTAAAGGCTACCGTAAATCACAATTATCACCCTGATAGGTTACAATTAACCAAAAGACATATACATAAAAAACTATTACTGGGCCAAATCTAACCATACTAATACTAAGCAATGGTGTTGTAGTTTGGCTACAATACACAGTCCAAAATATACAAGAAATACAACCGTCTGCCAGGTACACTGCGAGGCTATCGCTTACACAACACTTAACTCTGCGTTAGCAAGGTACCACGAGGGGCGCACGTTATCAGTCGCTAGCAATCCGACGGTGAAATTCGAGAAGCCGCAATGGTCCTAAGTGCTATCGGCCTATCATGACTCCACAGAGGAACAACTGGTTCACTCTGTTACACTATGCCGTCCATCATAGTTTTAGAGACCAAACATTTCGTAAAGACTCTCCTCCAAGCGGTTTCTTCGACAGTGTATGGGGATCTTCAGACAATACCGTCTTTTGGCAAAACTGTGCGTTATGCCCTCTCAATGCCCATCTTTTTATATAGAAATACATCCGGAACACATTCCGACATAACTCTTTTATATGGTCCTATTCCGTCCATCATAGTTTTAGAGACCAAACATTTCGTAAAGACTGCCGCAAGGGGTTTCTTCGACCCACAGTCAGTGTAGGGGAGGCTTCAGCCAATATCGTCTTATGGCAAAACAATCGCGTTGTGCCCTCATGCCTAGTTATTTATGAATATGGAGATGATTCCTAAACACATTTGTATCTGTTTTATATGGCCCTATGCGGTCCATCATAGATTAAGAGACCAAAAATGACGTAAGGACTGGTCTCAAAGCTGCTTCTCAGACAGTGTAGGGGGCATCAAACAATGCTGTCTCATATGGCAAAACTATGCGTTGTGCCCTCTAATGCCTATCATTTCTGAATATAAAAATGCATCCGAAACTCATTCGTAACTGTTTTATATGGTCCTATGCCGTCCGTCATAGTTTTAGAGACCAAACATTTCGTAAAGACTGCCGCAAGGGGTTTCTTCGACCCACAGTCAGTGTAGGGGAGGCTTCAGCCAATATCGTCTTATGGCAAAACAATCGCGTTGTGCCCTCATGCCTAGTTATTTATAAATATGGAGATGATTCCTAAACACATTTGTATCTGTTTTATATGGCCCTATGCCGTCAATCATAGATTAAGAGACCAAAAACGACGTAAGGACTGGTCTCAAAGCTGCTCCTCAGACAGTGTAGGGGGCATCAAACAATGCTGTCTCATATGGCAAAACTATGCGTTGTGCCCTCTAATGCCTATCATTTCTGAATATAAAAATGCATCCGAAACTCATTCGTAACTGTTTTATATGGTCCTATGCCGTCCGTCATAGTTTAAGAGACCAAAAATGTCGAAAAGATTGGCCTCAAAGCGGATTCTCAGCGGACAGTGTAGGGTCGTTCAGCAAATACCGTCTGATGGGAAAACGATGCGTTGTGCCCTCTAATGCCCATCTTTATTCAATATAGAAATGCATCCGGGACGCATTTATAACTGGTTTATATGGCCCTGAAGTCGTCCATTATAGTTTTAGAGACCACAAATTTCGTAAAGTCTGTCCTCCAAGCGGTTTCTCCGGCAGTGTGTGTGTGTGTGTGTGTGGGGGGGGGGGGGGGGGGCTTCAGCCAATACCGTCTTATGGTAAAACTATGCGTTGTGCCCTCTAATGCCTATCAATTATGAATACGGAAATTATGAATATGGGAAGACCGAAGAAGGCAGGAAAAACACCTCTGGTTATGGTTACCCCATACTACCCCAGTGTCATCTCAGTAGGCAAAGGAAAATTCGAACACACTGGCACCACATGACAAGAGACCCAGAGTGCAAAACACTCTTCCCCAATCCACCGCTGATCGCCTATAAGCGACATAAAAACATAAAGGATATGATTATATCAGCGAAACTCAACACAAAAAGAGACACGGCTGTGTCTGCTACCGACACAAGCAAAACACAAGAAGACGACGCCGCAAACAACGACAACAACTAACCACCACAGCAACAACGGCCCTCTAGACGAGGATTAGTAACAATCGACCCTAAGCAGGGCACCCTATCCCAACACCTACCGACGCCGACAAAGCTAATCGCGCATAAACCCCCTTCACACTCCCGCTCTCAGCAACAGGGAAACCAACCACACACACAGCATGAAGCTCAAACCCCGAAGGATACTTAAATCCACCCACCCCAACAAGGGAAAGAAAAGGATTAAAAAAAAAACATACAGCACTCCACTTAATCCAATTTACTCCATGGATCCGCAACGAGAATCGGACCCGCTACCACGAAGAAAGCAAGCGAACATCACCCCTTATTCCCCGACATCCGAACATACCACAGATACCCCGGAGCAACGATACAAGCTTACCTCCTCTCTCCCCTTCAGCCCTAAAGACGACGGGACGGATGAAAAGAAAGCGATAAAACCCACGACCCTACTCCAACGGGACGACTTATAATGACCCCAACAGGAAGATCAAGCCAGCTACGAAGCTTGGCACACGCTACCACAAACACCTATTGCCGGGCGCAATTTTGTGGCGGCAATGTTGCCGCCTCAATTAGGGGCGCCTACAATATTGCCGCCACAAATTGCGACCCGATACAAACCGAGTCTATTCATTTGTGGTAGCCGGCAAGGCTCGAGCAATGTTGCCGCCTCTCAGCCAATCAGCGGTGTTCTTGCGCCACTTCCCGTTTCTTCATCTTCCGGCGAGCCGGAAAAAATGGCGGAGAAGCTGAGCGACGGCCGACGGCTTTGAGACTGTAATATTCATTGGAGACGCGCCGCATGTGAAAACGCTGCTAATAGCTGCGTATCCGTATGCGGCACGTCTCCAGTGAGTAAATTGATCAACCTTGTCCGAGGCCGGAGTTCCCATGCATATGGGACTCCTGCAGCTCCGAATATTTCAACCGGGCGCGCCGTGAGAGCTGTTCCATAATAGTAATGGCAGGTCAGTCAGTACAACACATTGCGCGCACATTGATACGTGTGCCAGGAAGCCGATGTGGCAGGTGGCAAATTGTTGCTTACCACACATTGCCACTCGCAAATTTTGGTAGCGTGTGCCAATCTTCGCGCGTCAAAGGAAAAACGGCTACACTTCACAACCAGCGACTGCCTTTCACCGCCCTAAACTCATCGGGCCAGGAAGTCGGGACCATCAAGATTAAATCGACAAACACACGAGGGGACTAAGCTTAATACAGCGGTCCGACATCTTTACTACGCCAGAGTGATGATGCAATCAGGATGACGTCACCACTAACGGTCCCACGCGCGCACCGTTAGGCAGAGTGGCCACGCCTCAATGAACACATCCCCTCTCACCGTTCCGAGGGTGTTGGAGCACTGATCCAAAGAATCGGCCGAGAGCGCCTCTTAAATAAGAAAAGATAGCTCATATCAGTGCCGGGAGAGGAGCACTGAGGGACCAGACAGCCGCTCATTTTCTAGCAAACAGTTACGGAAGACAGACGTGTCATGAGAGATCTCTACTATAAGCATCTACTGAGCTGAACCACCATCAACAGACAACTACCTCTCAACTCATCCCCACATGTATACGCCTGACAGAGACATAGCATACTATAGGAATGGACCGGCCGATCTACAAGATAGACTCAACCTGCAACCAAGATCACAAGACGCTCAGTATCTCACACACGGACAGCGGGCGACCAGCCGACCAATGAGATTCGGCGACGCGTCATCGGCACGCGCGTTGCACCAAGCCGCCCCCTCACACCCGACAAAGCGGCGGCCTCAAAACGAAGCGGGACGACGGAGGAAACAACAGCTGCCAGCCCTAACTCCGCCAGACTGACACGACCAATCAACCAAGACTCACTCCCCACACCTGAAATAGGGTGGGTGAACTGAACTCATTCCCCACACTTGACAAAGGGTGGATGGAACTAAAACAACCAAGAAAACCACAAGCAAGAAGGAACTCATCGACCATTCTCCCACACCTGAAATAGGGTGGTTGAGGCTCACTCCCTACATCTGAAATAGGGTGGACGAAACTCATTCCCCACACCTGACAAAGGGTGGATGGAACGAAAACAACCAAGTAACTCGTCCCCCACGCCTGAAAAAGGCTGGAAATCCAGGCGGAAACTGAAATAAAACACCACACGACTGACAAGCTAGACAAGCGACAAACTACACTGCGATCCTATTTTCTGCTGTTTAACGAAGTAAAGAAAGACTGGTCCCACACAGGTATGCGTCCTGTCACTCTGGTCCCGACGCCTCAAAATATCCGAGCAGAAGAATGTGAAGCACTCGGGGGCGTTTCGATCGGTATTTGTAGTTAGTAACTACAGGCTCCGATTTACTCATCAGGGAACCGGCCTACAATTCTCAGTCCATTCCAGCCTTGGTGACGGTATTCCTCTCAGTGTGTCGCATTTTATTCCTTACATTAGGACATGTTGTCCGTGTAGTCCATGCATGTAACTGTAGTCCTGACGCGGCATTATTGATGGCTTTGTAAATCCTTGCAGTATTCCTGACGCGGTGGTATTGATGTCCAGTATGATCGCTTTCAAATCCTTGCAGGGTCCAGTCTTATGTCGGGATACGATTGTATCGTCGCGTCTTCTGTTCTCGGCGCTTGTGCCTATCAGGTCCAAGGTCATTTCCTGCTCAGCGGGGCTTAGCCGCGATAAGACACCAGGAAGCGTTGGGAGTCTGCGTGTATGGACGTGGGAGTCATATTCTTTGTTTATTAATCCGTCTGTCAGTTTTGACGGATCAATCCCAGACTTAGCGTCGTTGTTGTTGTTGTTGATTCTCAGTGTATTCGTGTTTGTAGACGATGCCGGTTGTTTGTGTGGCGGTGTTGCCTTACATACGACAGAGTGGTGTTTGTAGTATTGCCCTCTGTGTAGATGGTACGTAGTGTTGCCGTGGAGCATATCTCACAGTTGATGCTTTAAAATCAGCTTAATGTTGTAGCTGTTGCTGTTTTGGTGTGGCTGTCGTTTCGTTGATCGCTGTTGTTGCCGCGCTGGCTTGTTGGGCCGTCTGAATTGTATACCGTTTTGGTGGTAGGTGCCGGGTTTCGTCGTTGTAGAAGGGCCTCTATCTATATGGAGAATTGTGTGGATTTAGCTATGCCAGGCTGTGTCGCACCGGAAAAATAAGCCTATTGATCTCGCGGAAAAGTAATGCCAGGATGAGTTGAAGGCGTAAACAGATGATTGAGCTTTTTGAACAGAGTCATTTGCTATTACTTCGACGTGCCGTCGCGGCTCATATAAGTAGCTCGATTTTGTGAGTGAAACTGAGATCATACAGGTGTTCGCAACGGACTGTCGGCTACAGAACAGTTGCTAACACCGCCAATATGGCGCTTCAAATTTGATGAAAAACAGTAACTGTAGCCAAACTGAGACAGAACACAGTTAAACGACTTTCGGCAACCGCGTTCTTGAATGACAGGATGTGTTTAAAGATGAGAAACAGTCAAAAAACTCCGCCCCGCACGTGTTTAAAAAAAACTTTACAGGACCCAGCGATGACCCTGTCGTGAACGTTCGGCTACCTCAGTTGCCCGCAAGTCGGCAAACCGGTTTGCAACTCAGTTGACTGAGTTTTCAACTGCGTTTGTCATGCTGGCAAAACTACCGTGAAAAGGACAGGCCACTTCCTGTATGCAGCGCGGGCTGTAATCACACCCGCCAATCTTTCAAAATAGGCGCACTTCCTGCTTAACAAACGTCGCGGCATACTCACGCAGTAAGAGTAACCCACATGTTGCTGCTGTGCTCTCTCTTCTAGAGGCAGTGAGGCACGGGAGGCAAAAAGTATGAAGTTGAAAGCAAGGCAGCAATTTAGGAATGCGCCCTGTGTATTCTTCCATACAGATGCTGCAGTTCAGTCATGTGATTGTCGCCCGAGCCTATCCCTGCAGTGGCCATTTTGAAGTACTAGACGATGTCATGTGTGCAACAAACAAACAAAAAAATCACATGACGGGCGCCCGTTGACCACGAATTTAAACCTACTTTTGTTTTCGGTTTGCAAAACTGCTTACTTTTAGCGTTATGTAATGCGTTGTACACATATAAAATGAGATGCCTATGAATGACATTCACAGCGAAAATTATATATTCAAATCGAACAGAATAAGCGTAAGAAACTCTGCAGACCTTATTGTATTTCAAGGGAGCCAATTTAATCATGATTTGTTCTCCTTCGCTTGGGAAAGATGCCAGTGAACTTTACTTAGTAAGAACTGGGACTGATAAGAGAATGAAATTCTACGCTCCACTGATATGGAGCCCGACTCTATCTAGGACGAAGAAAGAAAAATGGGAATGTTTTGACAACGCTGTACCAGAGGCACATTGATTTGGGGGAGTGCAGGGCGGGGGGGGGGGGGGGGATGAAAAAAAAAAAACCAACAAAACAAACCTGTAAAATACTGTTTTTTGGACACCCCCTCCACTCAATGTTCAGTTTTTATTTCAGGTAACGGTGATAACATTTCTGCCCCACGGTCTCACCCACCGTGCTTTTCTATATATTTTGTCCTCGCAGTCCTGCAGCCTCCCAACAAGACACACACACGTATACACACAGATAACACACATAGATAACACACACACTCAACGTCTCCCACACACACGCTCATACTGATCATTTTTAAATGCTGATCTTTATTGTGTTTCACACTATAAGAAATAATTAACTCCTCTAGTGTAACATTGAAACAAAGTTTTGGGGGGTTTTGTTTAAAATTAATGGGTGCATCACATACATGCTGCTAATTGCAAGATGATCAAACTGTTGAGTGCATTAGTGAAGCCCCCTCTGTCATTTCCTTTAAAAAAAACCAATGCAGCAGCACAAGGTCCTCAGGCCGATGTCGGACGCTGTGGCTCCACGCTACGGCCCAACAGTGGCTGATGTCAGCCCAAAGACCTTATGCTCACCGAAAGGTTATTAGCATAAAACAGGGAGCTTCAGCGTGAAAGGAACAAGATATGCACACAGCTGGATTGCTTAAACATTTTCATCCTCATAAACTATTGCTTGGGAATAAATTTGACCATGAAAGTTCAAGGGTGGTGCCAGAATAGCTTGGTGCCTACGGCGCCAAGGTATTCTGACACCATCCTTGAACTAAAATGGTTGATCTACCTCCTAATCTGTAATGTTGAGCCTTCAAAGGACTATAAGCAAATTTTAAAAAAATCAGCCTCAGGATGTAATGCGTAAAACATCCTCCTCCAGACAGTTAAACAGACAAGTTCTGTTCATCCCAAAAACTGCTCAGCAGAACCTGTTATGAGCAAGCACTTTTGTGAATAGAACACTTGTCATTAAAGACCATCATTTAGTTGGCTGCAGCCACTAACCCTACTGAGTGCAGCCACTCAAAAGACGATCCTTAATGACAGGCGTTCTCACAAAATGACAGGTGTCCCTTTTTGCCCTACAAGACTTGTCTTGAGAGATCACCTGTCGTTTAACCCTCATCATTTGGAATACACCAGTGTGTGAAATAAGTTTCACTAAAATAGTTCAAGGATGGTGCCAGAATAGCTTGGCGCCTCTAGGCGCCAAGCTATTCTGGCACCACCCTTCAACTAAAAAGCTATTGGTCTATATTCTTATATGTATGTACTGTAATGTAGCTTGCATATGGCAGTGTACAAATTTGAAGCTTTTAGCCTCAGTATGATATGGGTTAAGACCACTCATTTCTTGCAAAAAAGGTGGTTGATCAAAAAGAGGTTCTACTGCATGTATACAGTGAACAGTTTTACAGTTCAATAGCAGTGCTTGATCAGCCTGGTACTTCTCCAAGCTTAACACCCTCGTGCATGCAACCATCTGTAGTATACTATAAGCTTCATGTCATAGGGGTCCGTTGATAGTAGCTTTGACTAATGCTTTGACTAATGCAAATCCACTGCGCCACCGCGTGCGCGCAAACGCCTATACTAAGCTCAAGACAAAATAACAAATAATACTAAAATAAAAGAAAACTGTATAAGACAGACAGTTTATTTTTGTGCGAATCTAGATTTTCATTGTAATACATAAAAAATCCTGCTGTAATTTTGCAAAAAGAAAAAAAAAAATGGACTTACTGTCTTGTGATTTTATTGGCCCGACTCATCTGAATATGCATTATAGGGTTTAACCTTCCTCCCCCCCCCCGCCCCCCCCCCCCCCCCCCCCCCCCCCCCCCCCTGTGTACAGCCATCCTTACCATTAACAGTATTGGTGGTTGCATGCACAGAGGGATATCAATTCAGTCCATGGACTAGGACTGTCACATAAAAGCAAAATTTTAAAAACACCAACGTTTTATTTTTTTTTACAGACATTCAAAAGCTGAAAATGTAGACAGTTATCATCCATTAACCCTTATCATTCGGAATACACCAGTGTGTGAAATAAGTTTGACTAAAATAGTTCAAGGGTAGTGCAAGAATAGCTTGGCGCCTCTAGGCGCCAAGCCATGCTGGAACCATCCTTGAACTAAAGCCATTGGTCTATATCCTTATCTGTATAAGTACTATAATGTAGCTTGCATAATTTATGGCAGTGTGCAGATTTGAAGCTTTTAGCCTCAGTATAATGTGGGTTAATCGAATATACATTTGAGTGTAAGGAGTGTCCACTAATTTTCAGATTTGATTTCAGGATAACAATAATTTTTTATAATCCACCGTAAATTGTTGGGCTGCGTAGAGCATGTTTGGAACCCCCTCCCCCACCAACCCTCCATACACACAAACCCTCTCAACCCACACACACACAACAGAACAGCACACCAAAGCACCCTCGAATATTTCTAGACACACATATTCTTACAATATAGTGAATAAGAGGTAAGAGATGATACGTATCATTATAATATGAGTACACCGTAGATAACGGTAGACTAACCCCTTCGCAGCCAGAACACAACAAGCAACACCCAAACGCAACAGGCATAGATCCTCCTGAGCCCCCTTGCTGACCCACATTTAATACATGTTCTTTGGATATCCAAGACTCCGACTTTGAGTTAAAAAGATTTCAGAAAGAAAATTGTGTCGATTGGCAGTGAAGGGGTTAAGGAGGGTGTCTATATAAAATGAATGGATGATATTATTATTGCATAGACACTCATGAAGTGTCAGTACCTGCCATGTAGTCCAGAGCACATGACAGCATAAATTACACAACTAGTGCGTGCAGCCTTGCAAACAGTACCAGTGCTGAACAATGGGGCTGAATCGAAGCACAGCAGGTCTGTCGCGATTTGGCAAAAGCCAGTATGTCCATTGTTGAGAAAAGTGCAATTTTTATCGTTAAGAATAACATTGTTAGACTTGTTAAACAACAAAAATATCACTTTTCACAACAAAATGAACATACTGATTTTGCCAAATCACCGCAGAAGTGATCCCTGGTTCTAAAGTCCACAGTTATTCACGCTGAACCTAAACACCAGTGACGCTGGTCCACCACCCTGCATTAAAGACAGAGCGTTCATTGTATGTTCTGAGCCACACTTTCTCACCAGCACTGACCTTTGTCACAGTGTTCCCTGTGGTACATCTAAGCTGACCAGTACAAAGGTAACCAATCAGTCTATTTTCTAGGAAGGTTACAAAGTAAAGTAGATTATAGCACTGTCAGGGGAGAGAAATGTGCATGATCGACCAGTGATCATAGATCTACTGTGGCCAAAGCACAAAAAAAAAAAGAGATAGGAAAGAGAGGGGGCGCTAAAAAAGTAAAAAAGTAAAAAAGGGGGGGCTTCCATATGCATTGCTTTCAGTCACTTTTTTAGCGCCCCCTCTCTTTCCTATCTCTTTTTTTTTTTGTGCTTTGGCCACAGTAGATCTATGATCACTGGTCGATCATGCACATTTCTCTCCCCTGACAGTGCTATAATCTACTTTACTTTGTAACCTTCCTAAAATATTAGCACTGGCAGTCTCCCCTTTTCTTTTCATTTACTACTACAATATCGACTGCAACCCCTTCCCCCCTTTTGGTAGGTTCTCTTTTAGGGTGCATGGAAATTTGGCTCTAGGTGGTGGCATGGAATGTATGCCCTTGCAGACACCACAGTAAAATGTGGTTGTCTTTGCAGGTGGGCAGAAATTCCTGCCTCCTCCAGTATCGCCGATGGTGTGCTGAGGAGGTCGCCAAGACCAAAACAGCTGTCCACACCGGCTAAATATCTGGACCCCCCTCGGGGGGACCTAGATTTAAATTTCCATGCACTGAGTGGCTGGAACAGTGGGATATGTGATACGCCCCCCTTCGGGGGGGCTTCCATATGCATTGCTTTCAGTCACTTTTTTAGCGCCCCCTCTCTTTCCTATCTCTTTTTTTTTTTGTGCTTTGGCCACAGTAGATCTATGATCACTGGTCGATCATGCACATTTCTCTCCCCTGACAGTGCTATAATCTACTTTACTTTGTAACCTTCCTAAAATATTAGCACTGGCAGTCTCCCCTTTTCTTTTCATTTACTACTACAATATCGACTGCAACCCCTTCCCCCCTTTTGGTAGGTTCTCTTTTAGGGTGCATGGAAATTTGGCTCTAGGTGGTGGCATGGAATGTATGCCCTTGCAGACACCACAGTAAAATGTGGTTGTCTTTGCAGGTGGGCAGAAATTCCTGCCTCCTCCAGTATCGCCGATGGTGTGCTGAGGAGGTCGCCAAGACCGAAACAGCTGTCCACACCGGCTAAATATCTGGACCCCCCTCGGGGGGACCTAGATTTAAATTTCCATGCACTGAGTGGCTGGAACAGTGGGATATGTGATACGCCCCCCTTCGGGGGGGCTTCCATATGCATTGCTTTCAGTCACTTTTTTAGCGCCCCCTCTCTTTCCTATCTCTTTTTTTTTTTTTTGTGCTTTGGCCACAGTAGATCTATGATCACTGGTCGATCATGCACATTTCTCTCCCCTGACAGTGCTATAATCTACTTTACTTTGTAACCTTCCTAAAATATTAGCACTGGCAGTCTCCCCTTTTCTTTTCAGTCTATTTTCTAGTACTATAGCAAATCTGCATTGCACATTATCATCTTTTTGATTCGAACTTGACGTTGCCATGAACAGATAAATTCCTGTAACCGGAGCTGTAAAAACACCAGTCTGTGCATCATAGCCACCTCCTATGCTTGAAACAATTGCTTTCAAAATAAGAGTGCGCTCTGTTGTTGTGACATTCTTGTCGAGAACGGCATGGAAAGCCACTCCAGCAGTGTTGACAGCTGCAGCCAAAGCAAAAAAAGTACAACAATAAATGACATTTTGTGCACAAATAACATGCTGAGATAAAAAGTCAAGATACGCATTTACTCATTCTTTCAGTCACATACATGTATGTATTCTAATAACCTGTGGTTGCAACATTAAGCACTGATCATACTACACATTTTGTAACAGATAAAGTTAAATCATAACTCATTCAAGGTGCCCAGCAACAATAGCTGCGCAAGTGTTGGCAACGCTGTACGACACTTTCGCAGCTATTTATGTAAAGCGCCTTAAATAAGATAAATGAACCCAACCCTCCCTTTCCTGTCGCATATAAACAAAATCCACCAAGGCAAGTAATTTGGAATTTGCAATGACGAGTTTTGTCCCCTCAGAAAAAAGGCGAGTGGGTCCATTTAGAGGTGGATTTTCCAGAGTAAAATTTCAAAGTATGTTTCGGCACACTTTAAACTGTCGACAGAAACGAACACTTTAAAAAACTGATTCAGTCACTGCATACCTGTAAACATTAGTGAAAGTCTTCCATCAACACGCACATTGTGAAGCACTGTAGTGGCTGCATGTATTCAAATGCTTGGAATGGAATCTCCTGCGTGCACGTTTCGATAAACAGTACACCTAAGAGTTGGAGAATATACAACCTGAAGATTTGGGGAGGAGGAGGGGGGGGGGGGGGGCGGGGTGTATGCGTATGTGTCAGGTCATGTCATAATACTGGTAAGTTTCAATATATCTGATATCTGTAAGTGTTGCTTGTAGCTGCTCACACTGTTTGTTTTTCTCAGCTTGACTCGAGCTGCAGCCATGTCCTGACATACAATAGAGTTTTTGTCCCTCACTGCTCCAAATTCTCTCTGCATTACTGCAAAATCTGAGAAAGATTTGGCATTTTTTTCAAGTGAAGACCTCAGGTCTTGACGAAGTAAAGTGTTTTTCTCTTGAAGAGCTTAAGTTTTTGCTTCAAGCAATGTAAATCTTTTGGTAAAATCAGTTCTCCATTGATCATCAACACCGAATTGCAGTGAAGTGTTACTGGAGTTCTGTGCAGAGAGACAGCCAACCTGATTAACACTCTTGTACTCATACTGTCACTGGTACTGTTCACAGCAGCATGCACAAGAGGGTTAACAGCATTCGCCCGTGTTGTGTCTGTGTCCAAAGTCTGTAGTTTTGCTTGTAAGATCTTCCCCATGTAGCCCACACAAAAGTCCTGCATCTGAGAAACAACAGAGCTTTCTCTTTTGTGAGAAAAAATTGATGCTAATGGACAATCCGTCCGAGTGCTCGTCAGACTGCGGTGAATGGACAGCTGAAGGGTACACAGCACAGGGCAACCAGAGGGTACAGGTGCAACACCGAGCAATAACCACAGGCCTCGACAGGAGGATCAACGGAGTCAGACGGTCAACAATCCGTCCGATTAAGAGTTCACGTCCGTTTGCAGCGAGTCGACAGTTCCACGAACAGGCAGCTTGGGGCAGCCAGCTTGAATACGTCCAGTACAAGGCAGAGCTGAAAACAATACTCAGCGACTCCGGAGGATGGCAAACCGACCGCATCATGTGATATTTAGTCCCGACACCCTACAGCAGGAGATGGATTGCCCATGATAATTCAAGGGTAGTGCCAGATTTGCTTGGCGCCTGAATTTCAGGCGCCAAGCAAATCTGGCACTACCCTTGAATTATCATGGTCAGTCCATCTCCTGCAACTGGTTATGTAACACCTCTATAATTAGAAGAACCGATTTGATATAATTTGTTTCGTTATTATGCGTCCTTGTTTGAACCCGCTTACCGATTTAGGAAATGTGGCCGTGGGGTTACATGGGTTAAATTTTTTGCAGTATCACCGAGACAGGCCTCATTGTCAAAGAACTTGTGAGACAATATTCTGGGCATTCATTCATAAAAGGTTTACAATTAGGTCACTTCTTCCCCATATAAGGAGAGGTGCGTGAACAGTGCTTTCAACCAAACAACAACAAAAACAAACAAACAAACAAAAACAAACAAACAAAAACCAACGTACCGTCGTACCCTTGATTTATAATTTTCTGCAGAAACAAGCATATGTATAGTCATTTTCTCTTATAACAAGGTCGTATTTAGCAAAAGTCGGATGTAACACTTTTCTGGAGGTCCTGGCAAGACTTGTTCGTTGTCTTAGTAAAATTAAGCCGCTAGTAACAAGGTCGGATAATAACCAAACTTAGCTTATAACAAACCGCTTCTCAGTCCTGTCGACTTTGCTTGAGCAAAATGTTACCAGATGCACCGCATATTAAAGGAAAATGCCCCAGTTTTCACAATATTGGCGCGAAAGAACTCCAAACAACAAACGAGAACGAAGTCTTGGCGGATAACCAGTGTGTACCATAAACGCAGACAACACTCCGAACATCTCCAAGAGGCATAGAACCTCACGAGCCCGGAGGGCCCATGAGGATCTATGCCTCTTGGAGATGTTTGGAGTGTTGTCGATGCATATGGTAGAAGTTGGTTGTCTGTCATTACTTCGCTCCGCTTCTAGTTCTATCATAAACACAGACAACACTCCCAATATCTCCAAGAAAGAAAACTACATACGTGTGTCCATTTCATTCGTAAAAAGTCTGATTTTTCTGTATAAGAGGAACGGTCAAGGCAAGGGGTCACGCGTGACATCTGAAGAGTGGAGCCCGACATCACTTTCATATACATCACTTACCTATTTACCTGGTTACCTGTTACCTGGGCAATCCCTTGATGAAGCACTCGCTGAGACTGCGAAAATTTGAAAAATAAAAACGCAACTCCAGAACAACATGGTTTAAATGGATTCTTTCTTTTTCTCATTTTTATTTCATCGTAGATTGAATTTATTTTAGGAGTGTGTGGTGCCTGCAGTCCCACAAAGGAATAATACATTTTTCCATAATCTGTACCAGCACTAGTGTAGGCCTATTTACGAATGTTGTCAATGTTTCCCCGGTTGGTTGGTTAGTTTGGGTTTAACGTCCACAGCACCGAGGTGATCATGGACGGCCCTAACGGGCGGGTTATGGGGGACAGGGAAATCTATTGCCTATGGAATACGACCTGAAACTGATCAACTCAGGCGCACTCCAACTGTGCCACTTTGATTTACCAGGACCTTTCAACGGACATGCTATTGAACAAATCCGTTTTTCCCCCCTGGATTGTGAGTCCAGCTACAGGGGCCGGGACGGGATTCGAACCCACGACCCGGCGATTCCCTTCGCTCTCCTGCTCCGACGTTTAACCGCCTGAGCTATTTCGGACTCTCAATGTTTCCCCATCTTCTGTACAGTTTTAGGCTAACGAAATTCCGTTGATAATTCTGGTATTCATTTTTATTTTGTGACTATGTAAATACTCTGCGGTTAAATCCTCTGTATTTCTTGCCAGTGAAAATATTGTAGCGTTGTGACGTATTCAGATGTTTGAAATGTTAGAAATTGTTATTCCTGGCATTAGGGCGCTTGTGATGGTTTTCATACCGGGTACTCCAGCTTTACTTTCCCAGGTAAAAAAATATGCTTACGGTGGCAGGCGACGCTGCTTCCGTGTAGTAACGCCTTCCCCGAGGAAGGCAGCCCAAATGTTCCTCTTAGGACCAATAAAGTTGTAAAACATGAATAAACAAATAAAACAGTATACGTTCTGTAATAAGCTGTGTATATTAAAACTTGGTCGTCTTCCGATTGCCTCCCTTCCCAGTGAGCAAAGGTCCTCTGGCTCTCGACAGCCGCAGCGGGCCCGCGAACAACTGTGCGCGGGCCTACTGCGGCTGTCGTGGGCCCAAAGACCTTTTGCTACTGGAGTTGGTTTTCTGCAGGACGCTGTGTATTATCCATTCTGTTTAAATCACATTTGTATTGTTCAGTGAGACAGGGCTAGAACTAGAGCTCCATATCAGTATAAACTCCAGTAGCGTGGTGTTTGTGAATCTCTGACTCAGAGCTCCATGTAGAAACTCGAACAACGTTCCATTAAAACTTTGTGCAATAACTTATATCTGATCGGTCAGTGTAAAAAAGTACATGTACCCGGGTTAGGCCTAAGTGTACAGATCATGTACCGCGTTTTCTCCACCCGACTTAAGGGTACACGCGCGAGTACCCTTACACACCAAGGGTACAACCAGATATGACTTGGTGTTATCGCCTGTCTATTTTAATTTCTAGACACGCAGCAATGCTTAAAAGGCGACCGTCTTTAAATTATTGTTACCCTTTTTTGTGTTTGCATTGTTGTGCATGCATCGTTTTCCTTGAGTGTGTGTGTGTGTGTGTGTGTGTGTGTGTGTGTGTGTGTGTGTGTGTGTGTGTGTGTGTGTGTGTGTCTGTCTGGTGCACTGGTTTATGTGTGTTGCGTTTGCGTATTTGTTTTTTTATTTCTTGTGTGTTTGTGTGTTTATTTCTTTAACATTATTTTTGCCTTTAGCGACTTATCTAGTGCTTAAACAATAATGACTGATAAATAATAATTGTATGAAAACTGTTCACCTCGCGTGTTATTTGGTGAGGAAGCGAGCATTCCGTTTCCACCAAGTAACATACGAGGTGAACAAATTTTACTATAATCCACGACTAGAGTGAGGTTGTTGTGGTTTGCCGCAAGAACACAGAACACTAAGTCTATTGAAATAACGACTATAGGTAGGCCTACGTGACAAGATGAAGATTTTTATTTTCTCCCAAGACCGTCTCCAGCAACACTTTTGCCCAATGCCCATATATGGTCCGGGTCGATAACAAGAAGAGGCATGGGTATATATTTTACAACATCGCAAAACATTACACCATATATGGTCTCATTTTATGTTCGTTACAAAAGCCAACACTAGCATATGTGAGACAGCCGATGACACCATATCCCTGTGTTAGACTGAAACCACTATCTAAATGGAGATTACAGTGGCATATATCATCAAAAGCACCCCAGCATCTGCGGGCTCACGAAGACCTATGTTGATCTATATCTCTTTCAGCTGGATGCGGGTTTAGATGGGAATGTACAATTTCAGCTCGGTTCAAACGTGAGGGGGCTTGGGTGGTCAGTGTCACGGCGACTCAGTGAAAACGGTCGCTTAGTCAGGATCCCCCAAAATAGACAATAAATCGTCACGAATGTTTACGATAGTTGGATAATGACGCGTCAGGACATACAGCGTTCCGTCTCAGTGGTGAAGTTACGTTTACGCCGAATGACTTCAGACGAACAAGATCGAATTCACGAAAGGTATTCAGCCTCTACCCTGAGCATAAACACCACTCCGAACAGTCTCCGAGAGACACAAATCCTCATGAGCCCGGAGGGCTCATGAGGATTTGTGCCTCTTGGAGATGTTCGGAATGTTGTTCATGCTTTTGGTACACACTGGTTATCCGCCATGAATTCGCCCTCGTTCGTTGTTGGGAGTCGTTCGGCGTAAACTTAACTATTATACAACTGAAGAACGAACGATGTACTCACGTGTCACGAAATAAACCAACGTCCCCCTTCACAAATGTACCCTTGACTGTGAGTGCACCAATAGTACAGTGATTCAACGAGTCTCAACAAAATATAAACCTGGGCTTGTTATCTGTTTCAGCACTTTCTTCTTGACACCTAAACAGGTAAGGACGACTTGTCACCCGTACGTTTTTAACTCAAAAACTCCCAGAACCAAATGAGTTCTATTCTGTAGAGTGGAAGTCATTTAGTCCTGGGAGTTTAAAAATCACTCGAGTACATACTGATGGAGAATTTGTTTCCGAATCAGTTTGTTCCATTTTCCCAACAAATATCGATTTTCTTTTCGTGTCGACGTTTCATCTTTGACACCGAGAAACTCCCTAGATATTGGTGCATGATTGTACTGTAAACAGTGGTGTATTACTGTACTGTAAACAGCAGTGTACTATTGTACAGTGAACGGTGTCGGGGGTTGCATGCAGAAGGAGGTTAAAGTACCATTACGCGTAAATACGAAGATACATTTCAGCACAATTTTTGTGTGTTATGCCTTGTCGACAGATCTAATGAGCTTTAACAACAGTTGGGACACGCAGCAAAAGCACACGCACAATCGCACTTATTTATTCTGCCCAGCCGTTAGCGTGTCAATCTATTGTTAGCTGTTTCTCGTACTGAAAGCGTTGTATTTATAGAACGGAATAGAGTCATTGCCAAATTACTTGATATCAAAACGACGTGTGCTGAACTGGATTGTCCTGTGTCTAAATGAACCACAACTAGACCTGTGCGTAGCGTTTCTTAACCATCTCTTGGCTTTGAACAGTTACGGCGGTAGTGGGCCTTCAAGGTAAATTAGCCCATTTAGTGCCGAGAAAATTTGAACACGAAGGTATAGATTATTATGTGAGGCAAGAGGCATAGATCCTCATGAGCCCCCGCAGTGGCGGGGGCTCATGAGGATCTATGCCTCTTGTTGACACTACTTTGAATCCATGTTTCTGGGACAACTATAGGTTTTCCGGTGTTAAAGTAACGCAGAAAGCAGAAACACGGTCTGCGTCAGCTGGCACTCAACAGGTTAACTCTTTCGAGACGTGCTTTATGCCGCGAATCGGATTGCGGCGCGACTCGAAAGGGTTAAATGTTAGATTTTTTTCTTTCAGCGAAAAAGTCGATGATGGCTGTAAAAATACACTTCCTCGCTCTGATTCTTCTAACCTTGACCACTAAGGGTCACCAACAATCAACTCCACTCATTCCTACCTCTATCAGTCTGCCGCAATGGATGACTGCTTTACTACAAGGGGTCAACCCAGACACCGTTAGACTTAGAGGGATCCTTTCTGCGTTAGGCGTAGGTGCCAACTCCACCCAGCCTCAGCAGCTGCCTGCGGGGTTGTCCGGTATGCTGCAGGGAATCAACCCTGACACTCTGAACAAAATCGTTTCTACTCTTGGCATCGGTTCAAACTCTACCGGTCAGTTCCAGCCTGGAAACGTAGCCAGTGGATCAGTACAAAGTGCCATCCCAGACCTCAGCGGACTCCTATCCATGTTCGGCATGGGAGCCAGCAGCTCTCAGGGGATCGTGGGCGTAGCGCAGCAGGTGTTTAGTGCCTTGCAGGGTGTCGACCAGGCAGCTTCCGATCCCAGCGTTTCGCCACAGTGCCGTCACGATCTGTCCAGCTTCATGACTGCGCTGCAGTCCACGCAGCTGTGGGCTCTGCAAAGTAAGTGAGATGCAATTTGTTCATTGTTGTCAGGTGAGATGTATTTTGTTCATTGCTGTCAGGATGATGCCACGAGCTCCTTATTAAACTTGTTGCGTCGTCCTGACAGCAATGGATGGAGTTAGCATTTTATTTCTGCGAAAGTCCAAGTTATAACCCCTTCACTCGCGAGAACAATGGAACATCACCCAGCTGCAAGAGGTATAGATCCTCATGAGCCCCCGCAGTTGCGAGGCTCATGAGGATCTATGCCTCTTGCTGACACCACTTTGAAGCCATATTGTTTTGACGGATGGATTTTTTTTTTACGCTGAAGGGAACAAAAAGCACTACAGACAACCAAAGGGTTTAAGTAGACTTATTTGTTGTTGTTGTTGTTCAAACTGTTTTGTACTAGTACCTCTGAAGCACGTTTGTTTCTTTGTTGATGGGAACTTTTTTTTTCTTACTCAGTGCTGGACGCGATGGGGAAGCCCAGAGCCGGGCTGATCAAGGGGCAGTTAACTCTTGTCGGAGATTATGACGAGTGTTTGAGCATATCCCATCAGCCCTCGCCCGATCAGGTGATCCAGGGACAGTTCTGTCGCCTAAAGGTGCAGACAAACTTTTCAAGTCTGGGAGGCCTGGCGGTAAGAATATCATGCATTTTTTTTTTTTTATATCAGAACAATACATATTTGCAAGAAGTTGCATGCCTGATTTTGGTTTAATAAAGACTAGCTCGAGGCGAATTCTAAAGTTTCATTGTCACGCGCCTCAAAAACAGCTTTATGTCAAAAGAGTGGGCGGAAATCAATCTAAATGCCTAATGTTCATGTCATGATGATGAAATAGATTTAATAGAATCTTTGTCTTTTACTGGCTACATTTATGTCTGTTTATCTTGTTTGGAACGCGTGACGTATCGGGTTTCTTTCTGTGACATGTTCACCAATACCATGATTATTCGTGTCCATTAATTCACTCAGTGTGGACATGCTATAGAAGAATTAACACATTCAGCCCGACGCACGTATTTCCCAAATTTTGGAGGCCTCATCTAATATCTATGCACCAGTTACAGGAGATGGATCGACCATGATAATTCAAGGGCAGTGCCAGATTAGCTTGGCGCCGACAGGCGCCAAGCTAATCTGGCACTACCCTTGAATTATCATGGTCGACCCATCTCCTGCTGTAGTGCGTCAGGGCTGAATGGGTTAACTCATTCAAATACACTAAATATGGATACGCAGCAAATGACAGACAGCGCTCGAGACATACCGTGTCTCGAAATCGGTTTTCGTGTGTATGCCAATTGTCCCGATGGCGACCTTAACCCATTCAGCCCTGACGCACTACAGCAGGAGATGGGTCGACCATGATAATTCAAGGGCAGTGTCAGATTAGCTTGGCGCCGACAGTTCGTCGGGCTGAATGAGTTACCCCTTCACCGAGTAAGCTGATCAACCCAAAGCAGACGGGTTGGCAAGTGGCAAAGAACCTCATGAGGGGGCGCAAAGAACCGCATGAGGGGGCGCATGAGGTTCTTTGCCACTTGCAGCTGGGTGGTGTTCGCATTTTTCCGGCACTGAAGGGGTTACTATTTTTCTTCTCCAGGTGCTCGGGTCGGTGCTGAACCCTGTGATGGTGCACATCTGTGTTCCCATGTCCTGTAACTCGACAGATGTCTACAACGTCCTTCAGCCTGCGTTCAGTAAGTATAGACCTTCAGCACTCAGTATCCTCTTGTCTGTAGACCCAGTTAGGAAAAGGAAATCGGGCTGAAATAGGCCGCTGTCGGTCCGTGCGCGACTTGGGCCCTATGACCTTTTACGTAATGGAGATATCTACCTTGGGAGCTGCATGCTTACATTTCTGTATTTCTGTTTTTCGTGAAAGGGCCACGATCGCAAAATGGTGAGGAGATGTTGGAAGGGGGTCGGGGGGATAGAGGTGAGGGGTGGGGAGGGGGGGGGGAATGAGAAAGGGGAGAGTAGCCTGTCTTTCTTTCTTTCCGTGTTGTTGCTTTTTTGTGTTTTCTTTTCTTGGTTTTTGTTTTGTTTGTTTTGTGAGTTGTTTGTTTGTTTGTTTGTTTTTCAGTGTTTGTTTGTTGTTGTTTTTTATGGGGGGTCGGGTGGTCGATATAATAGTGAGTCAGAGTGGGTCGGAGTGGGGGTGTTGCCATGGCGGTATGGTGTGAAAGGAGTTGGGGGGGGTGTGGGGGTGGTGGTGGGGGGGGGGGTGTGGGGGTGGTGAGAGGGAAATATGCAAGTATTCGCCTTTTATATTTGCATCAGGCGTATACGCTGACTTTCAGTGCCTGTAACGCACGCAGACTTGCCCACAGTCGTACGCACAGACTCTCACGCAACAGACGCATACACCGCCACTGACTCAGACGGGCGCATTCATGCGGTAAAACAGAACACACGGGCTCCCTTTCTAAAGTAACCTTTATACACTATAAATGAAAAAGAACGACTTAAATGATTATCAACTATGTACACTGTTCTAGTATCACACACACACGTATCACAATATCTTTGCCAGGCTAGGTCTTAGTCTCACATTGCCTCCAACCTGTTTGATGTTGTTGCCTGGTTACGTTGGTCCTTCTCACGTCTAGGCGTGAAAGTCCTTCGTCGTACGCTTATTGCCGTCCTGTCTCTTTGGCACGGACGTCCTCGTTCTCGTACGGTACTCAGTTCTCGTTTTGACTTGGGTGTCTTGGTCCCAGTCAGACTCACTCTCAGAAGAGCTGGAGGGATGACCTCACGTAGGTCCCACCTGTGACTCGACGTCTCGGCGTCCGTCTTTTCCACTCTTTACAAGAACTCTGAATAGACAACAAAAGTCCCAACGTAACACTTGCTAAACACACAACATATTGGATCAATGAGAAACGTCACGTAACCTGGCTGATACAAATAACTCACACGTTCATTCACACGCACACACGTGCTTCATAAACTATTTTCGTATCACCCCCATATCTCTGTCACTGTCTTGAAACAGACTATAGCCTAACTGACACTCTTGCTATACCTTACTCTATACCCTGGAAAAGACTATGCTTACCCAACCACGTACTATCTTCATAGCGGCTTAGACATACACACTTCATATTCCTTTAGTCATCTAACTCGGTAAACAACTGTATACAAAAACACCGGTTACTCAACTTCACCGAATTCTAAACATACTATAACTAAACCAAACCGAACACCGCTATACAGGACGGCAATAAGCGTACGACGAAGGACTTTCACGCCTCTACTGAAGCAGCTGCACTGGCTGCCCGTCAAATTCCGTTGCCAGTACAAAATTGCAATTTTCGCCTATCGGCATTTTGACGGATCTCTCCCGCCGTACCTCTCTGCCAAGCTGTCTGCCTATCAGCCATCACGCACCCTCCGTTCCTCCCGTGAAAAGCTGTTAAAAATCCCGAAGCTCAACATGAAAACTGTCGGGGAGCGTTCTTTCACCTTTTTCGCCCCAAGTGTGTGGAACTCGCTGCCAACGGAAATACGGAATCTGCCCACATTGTCACAGTTCAAGGCTCACTTAAAGACTTTTCTTTTTTGTCGGGCATTTAACACTTAGCTCATATTTAGCTAACTGTTGACTGACTGCCACCTATTCTGATCCCAGAGGAAGTGAATGTAAGGTGTGGGGAAGGGATGGGGGTGGTTTAAAGTAGTGCATAATTGTGCGTGTGTGTCTGAGAGAGAAAGGGTGTGCTGTTGTGCATGCGCAGTGAGTCCAGTGTTTTCCTAGAAAACAGCGCTATACAAGAACTATGTATTCTTATCTATTCATTCTATACAACCACATTAATCTTACCACGCATACTGTCTTTAACTAAACAACTATCAATACTACGTTTATAGAAACATACCTGAAATCTAGGCTTCAGAGTCTTGGAATGCGGGCTAGGTAACTCAAACACAACCGTTCCATACGACAAGACAGCCCGCACTATCGATCTAGACCCTGACAGACACAGCTTCCGCCTAGAACTCACTAAACAGAACTCACTAAAAATCCCGTGCTAACCATGTCTTACAGATTTCCCGTGCGTCTAGTGCCACACGGACTATTGGCACCAACAAACCGTTAACAGAAACCGTACCGTACTAATCCTATTGTGCGAGCACTATGCACAAGCATAGAGCTTCATCACAGTGCCTACGAATTTCGGTTTCTTTCACCTCCCTACCCCCCCCCCCCCTACCCCCGAACATTTCACAGTACCGGTGGCTGCATGCACAAAAAGGGTTAAATTATTTTTGGACTAGACGTATAGTTATTTTTCTTTGTTCATATTTGTTTCATTAACTGTAGGGTTAAGTTTGCGATGTTTTTCTCTCTATATCATCAGATGCTACCAAAGGAGTGGGCAAACTGGCTGAACCCCCAGCGTGTGACTTGGGTTTACGTGATCCAACAGAGGACGCGGCTTTCTGGGCCGCCATGTAAGCAACATCTATACAGTTTATGACAAGCCATATGTACGTTCTTGGATGTAAACTATTTTTTTTCCTTGCAACCTTATGGTTTATATGAAGACCCCACTTTAAATTTGTTTGGCCTTTAAACATCTTTTAATCCATTCACTTCCAGCGGACTCAAATTATGTTTCCTGAAGAAATGTTTGGTAATTGAACGTTAAAGAGCCCCAGTCGCCCAAGGAACATAGATACACTGTGGATTCAGCAAGAGGCATAGATCCTCATGAGCCCCCGCGAATGTGGGGGCTCATGAGGATCTATGCCTCTTGCAGTTAAATAACCGTTTGTATTTGCTTTATCTCAGCAGTAAAACGATTAAGAGACTACTGTTAAAAATCATAATTTCCTGTCCAATAGAGGTATCACTGCTTTCCTGGCTCTTCTGTGCGGTGTCGGCACATTGTACGGGGAAGTTCTCGACAGGCGGGTGGCAGCAGACAGGCTGGCCAAGCTCACAGTGCTGGACGGCAAAAACGGAGACGTGAATGGTCACGTGAACGCAGGTTTTGCTGACGGAGGGGAGGAAGGGCTGACGTCAGTCGTGGAGTCCGACGGAACCACCAAAGCCGCACGCGACGTGTCAGGTGTGCACGTGTTCATGCACGCGGCGAACGGGCACATTTCTGGTCAGTCTACGTCACAGAAATGCAAAGAAGGTAAAGTGATGCTGACCTTTCTGGTATCGCGCAACTGAATCCAGTCAACCATTTGTCCAACTTCGATACAAAAATACAGTAGAACTTGTTTTGATTACCCACCTTTCGGGGGGTGGGGGGGTGGGGTGGGGGGGATGGTCTTGCAAGACGGTTTCTCTCCCAAAGCCAATCTTGAATTGCAAAAAGTGGCACCTCTCATTAAAGACCATTACTTGGGTGGTGACACAGCCTCTCTGTGATGGGTTTTCATGACAGGTGATCTCGCATAAGGGTTGATGCGGTTCTGCTGTACCGGCCACATATAAAAAGAGTTGGCAAGCAGACAGACATTATGTGAATATTTTTGTTACATATTTTGGTCTCAGTTTAATTTTTTCACATAGCAGAAATAATGAAACCATCTTTTCATGGAAGCATGCGAATCAAACAAAAAACTGATCTTTGTACGCTGCCCACATGTTTCACGTGGACATGATGCACACCAAAGAAGCAAGTGGCGTGTTGGTAATATGAAGTTTTTATTAGGATGATTCTTAGGGTCCCAAATAGTAGCTTGCTTGTTTATTCTTTCATTGTTTCTTTCGCTTCTAAAATTGTTCTACCTTTCCCCATCGAAACGGTCTGTGACTCTATATCAGTCGGTCAGACAAGCAATAAGTCGACCGGTCTTAGTCCGATTGACTTATTGTTTATCCGACCGATCGACTAACTCATCAATCAGTCAGTCAATCGACCAATCAGTCTTTTTTTAAAATTTATTCCAGGCACGTGCTGTCGTCTGCTCGCAAGTTTCTCAGCACTGAAGAACGGGAGGAAACTCTTGAGTTGTGGCCAGACTCAGGGGGAGTTATCGTGTCTGCATGGCCTGAGGGTGCTGAGCATTACCTGGGTTATGCTTGGACACGCATTTATGATGGAGGGGTCGGCAGGCCCCGGCCTACTTGGTAAATTTATTTATTTATTTATCTATTATTCTTATTCTTATTATTGTTATTATTTTGTCAATAATAATAATAATAATAATAATAATAATAATAATAATAATAATAATAATTATTATTATTATTATTATTATTATTATTATTATTATATAACAAAATTCTTTCTCAATGACTTTAGTTGAAGATTATAACAAGCAATTTCATCAAATGTGTATGAAATCGTGCCTGAAATAATCCGCCCTAATCGCCGGCTTCATCGGGAAAAAAAAAAATATCCAATTTTACTTAAAAATTATGATCTGTGCTGAAAACATAAATCCAACACTGAACACTTTGAAGGTCAACAACAGTGGACGCGCATTTCGCATCTGAAACCACTGCACACTGACAAAAATTCGTGTGAACAACACAAATGAAATAGGATCAAACGTGGAGACAAAGAACACTGGACTAGCATGAGACTTAAATCCTCAAGATATGAGAAAGACCGCTGGTCAAAAGACTATGGCGGTCTTGAATTTAAAAGATTTCAGAGACACATTCTGCGACCTGTCAGTGAAGTGGTTTTAACCTGTTATATGCTGGAAGAATGCGAAATCTACTCGACTGCAAGAGACATAAATCCTCATGAGCCCCCCGCTGTCGCGGGGGGCTCATGAGGATTTATGTCTCTTGTTAGTCCTGTTCCGTTCCTTGTGCCCGTGTTTGGTGCCATGTCAATTGTGTCGTTCGCACGAATATCGGTCAGTGTGCAGTGGTTTCAGACGCAAATTCAGTGACCAATATCAGCGGAGGGAGTAATTTTGTGTTGTGTATTCTATTCAGCGAACCCTACAGACATGTACACGTACATCACGACCAGATGGTCCATGTCGGTGATATATGCGGGCGCTCTCTCTGTGGACACATTTTTCCTCCTCAGGTATTTGACTGGATGGATGGATGGATGGATGGATGGATGGATGGATGGGTGGAGGGATGGATGTGTGGGTGGGTGGATTGATGGATGGATGGATGGATAGATGGATGGGTAGGTGGGTGGGTGGGTGAATGGATGGATGAATGGCTGTAAATGAAGGAGGGGTGGAGGTGGGTGGTTGTTGGGTGGGTGGGTAAGATGGTTAGATGAATGGATGGATGGGTGGGTGGGTGCGTGGGTGGATGGATGGATGGATGGGTGCGTAGGTGGGTGGGTGGGTGGATGGATGAATGGATCGCACGATCGATGCACACACAAAAAAGTAAGAACTGCTGTACTGAACGTTTCCTTTGTGTTGTTTCATGATGTTTCATGTTACACTTGTGTTTCATGATGTTTCATGTTACATCTTGCGCTCTCGTATAAAACAGTTGTTGCTGATTTACGAAAATTGTTACCTGCCTTGCGTTCAACCTAATCATCCAGTCCATTAAAAAAATGTATATTGTGTTTCTTTTTCTTTTATTTCAGCGGTTGCCTGACTTGCTACCTGTTTCTGCGGCAGACCAAGAAGGCAGGCGGCATTACGTGTTTCCACATGGTCATGTACTATGTCCACCGCTTCTGGAGGTAGTTATGTACGCTATATCGCGTCCTATACATACGTGGGGAACCATAAATTCAGACCGAGCTATTCGTGATCGCGATATGTGCAACGCTCAATAAACACAGACTTGTAAAAAAAAAAAAAAAATAACATGCCACTTGGTAAGCAAAAGGTCCTCGGGCTGACGTCGACCTTAGCTGGCCCGCGCGCGGGCCAGCTAAGGTCGACGTCAGCCCGAGGACCTTTTGCTGACCTTGGGAGCCGGAGACCTGTGTGTGCTGCATCGGATAATGCAGTATATACTGCCCAGAGAGCGTGTAGGACTGATCGTTAAAACCTGTTATTTATTATTATTATTATTATTGTTGTTGTTATTATTATTATTATTAGTAGTAGTAGTAGTAGTAGTAGTAGTAGTAGTAGTAGTAATAGTAGTAGTAGTAGTAGTAGTAGTAGTAGTAGTAGTAGTAGAATTCAGTTTATAAGTGCTCATTACGTGTTAGAGGTAGGAGATATTTTGAGAATTTAAAAATTCTAAAATCTAAATCATGATCGCTATTGAGTGGGTGACTTTCAGCTTTGTTTAAATGAAATCAAAGTCCTAATTTACATAAGTTTATTTCACAAGACTCCCTCCACTAACAGTTTTGAGACAGGATTTTGACAGTGTTTGCGCGCGAACGTGCATGTGTGTGTGCGCGCGTGCGTGCGTGAGTTCCCTGCAAAGCATGCAGATCACTGCACCTTCTATGAGTGCGCAAGATGACTTTGATTAGATCATTGTTGTGCTTGTTTGTGTTTTAACCCTTTGTGTGTCGGTAGCGATCTTAGTCGCGATGATTCCTGTAGGAATCATCGCGACTAAAACCGCTACCGACACCCAAAGTGTTAAGGCTGTGTAAGCTATACATGTACCTTCTCATAGCGGGGCAGATCGGGGCGGGGGAGGGGGGGGGGGGGGAGGGGGTACCATGGGTCGCCTCCCTCACCCCCCGCACCCCCCCCCAACCAAAATTCTTTAAAAAGCTAAAAGGTAGTACCTTTTGGGGGTGTTTGGATCCCCCACCTCCTCCCTGTGAATTTTTGGCGAGTTTAATTTCAACATACACACGCCTCCCCCGCCCCCTCCTTCCGTTGGTTTAAATTTTTGGCCTCTGGAAGAAAGTCTGGCGTTGGGGAGTGGTGATGAGAGTTGACACACGCACGTCTTCTCCACCCCCCCCCCAACACTTCCCCACCCCTTTTCCCCCCAAAAAACACACAACAACAACAAAAAAACAAACAACAACAAAAAACACCACACACACACCTTCGGCTACTGGGAAAAGGTCTAGCGTCGGGGAGGCCTTTTGTTTCAGGTTGAAGGCCCCCCCAAAAAAATGTTGAACCCCCCCTCACTGATCCACCCTTGCATAGCTTACTTGGGAATACAACCGTACATTGTTGGACTTATATATATATTTTCAGGCTGACTCCACTGTACATGTTCATCCTCATCGCCTACGTGGGAATAACACCGTACATTCAGTCAGGACCTTTCGCCTTCGACTTCACGGATCATGACAACTGTAGGAAATACTGGTGGCAAAACCTGCTGTACTTTAACAACTTCATCAAGTTCGACAAACAGGTAGGTCAATTATCATACTGAGGCTAAAAGCTTCAAATCTGTACCCTGCCATATGCAAGCTACCTTATAGTACTCACAGATAAGGATATAGACCAATGGCTTTAGTTCTAGGGTGGTGCCAGAATAGCTTGGCGCCTGTAGGCGCCAAGCTATTCTGGCGCTACCCTTGAATTATTTGAGTCAAACTTATTAATACACTGGTGTATTCCGAGTGATATGTGTTAACAACTTCATTAGCTCTGACAAACAGGTCGGTCAGTTTTGTAATCCAACCCAAACATGTGACTGCCGTGCGTGTAAAATCCCGACGAAGGTAGAAACATGCTCAGAAGGGACAAGAGCAACACAGTGTTGTGTGGTAATTTTCCCTTTCTGATCGTGTTTCTCTTTCTTTCTTTTCTTTTTGCCTCGTTCTTTCTTTTCTTTTTGTTGTTGTTGTTGCTGTTGTGTGTGTGTGCGTGTGTGGTGTGCGTGTGTGTGTGTGTGTGTGTGTGTGTGTGTGTGTGTGTGTCTGGGGGGGTGGGTGGGGGGGTGGTGGTATTCTGTCAATTATGTCTTTTGGAAATCAACAACACGGACGTAATACAAAACTACGATATTTACTTGAGTGCTCATGCTCTAGTTTAATAATTGTACACGTGCAGGGATAATTATGTGACTATCCATCCATTCGTCCGTCCGATCATCCATCCATCCATCTATCCATCCATCGATGCATCCATCGATCCATCCCATCCCATCCCATCCCATCCATCCCTTCATCTATCCATCCCTCCCTCCATCCATCCATCTTCCCAACAAAACTCCTACCTCACCGAGTAATTCAGCAAGTTTTGTTGTATATATATTCAAGTGCATGGGGTGGAGTTGGTATCTCTCAGACGACATGCAGTTTTACTGGATCGCTCCACTGGTGCTTGTTCCTCTAGCCCTCGGGTTAGTAGTAGTAGGAGGAGTAGTCGTAGTCGTAGTAGTAGTAGTGTGTGCGTGCGTGCGTGCGCGTGCGTTTGCGTGCATGAATGTGTGTGTGTGTGTGTGTGTGTGCGCGCGTGCGTGCCAGCGTGTAAGTGTGTCTATATGCATGTCTGTTTGTGTGTGTTACAGTATTAACTCATTCCAGACGTGCTGCTTCCTGATACGCGGCTTTATACGCGGCTTTATACGCGGCTTTATACGCGGCTTTATATGCGGCTTTATACGCGGCTTTATACGCGGCTTTATACGCGGCTTTATATGCGGCTTTATACGCGGCTTTATACGCGGCTTTATATGCGGCTTTATACGCGGCTTTATACGCGGCTTTATACGCGGCTTTATATGCGGCTTTATACGCGGCTTTATACGCGGCTTTATACGCGGCTTTATATGCGGCTTTATACGCGGCTTTATACGCGGCTTTATACGCGGCTTTATATGCGGCTTTATACGCGGCTTTATACGCGGCTTTATACGCGGCTTTATATGCGGCTTTATACGCGGCTTTATACGCGGCGTATCCAGAGGCGGCACGTCTCGAATGATTTAATTCGTTTACTGCCGAGAAAAAGTACACAGGACCCAACTGCAAGAGGAATAGATCCTCATGAGCCCCCGCAATTGCGGGGGCTCATGAGGATCTACGCCTCTTGCGGAAAACACTTTACACCCACGTCTCTCGAACGTTTGTGCCTTTTGGGTCGTTGATTAAACAACGATTTCAGAAACGAGATACGCGTCCAGTGGGACTGTGCAGGTTAAGGTCGACAGATATGAGCATGCAAGGCGATAATAGCTGCAAAGACAACGACAACGAGAAAGACGATGATTTCTACTTCAACAAATCCGACTACCACGATTACGATAATGATAACAAAGATATAGATTACGATCGCAAAGAAAAAAACGACGTTGGATTTATTGATGACATATTCTTCTTGTTTTTGTAATTACATGCATTGTATAAATTTTTCACAAGGCGTTTTTTTAATCGATTTTATTGCGGGTGTTATTATTTTCCTTGTTGCTTCTTTCTTAGACGATGGTGATGATAACTGATTTTTTTCCCCCAGATACCGGGCGGTGGGGCTGGTGCTAGGCGGGCTGCTGGTGTTGTGTCAAATCGTCAGTGTCAACGTCATCAACCACGTTGAGGGGACACACACTTATCTCGGGTATGAATCAATGGCAAGAATCCCACTGTCGGAAGCAATGATGGCGTTTTCCATGGTAGCGCCAGATTAGTTTGGCGCCTTGAGGCGCCAAGCTAATCTGGCGCTACCATGGAAATTTCATGGTCGATCCATCTTCTGATGTAGTGTTGAATGATCGTTGCCCCTTCCCTACCACTGTACACATATTTTGCTTTAAAAAAAATGCATCGACCAAACACCACAGGCGTCCAGGGAACGTGGACACAAACTGGTCCCAGCAAGAGGCATAGATCCTCATGCGTCCCCCGCAGTCGCTCGAACTTATGATGATCTATGACATGGTGCAGCTGGATCGTGTTCAGCTTTTCTCAGTGAAGGGGTTTAACCATCGTCGAATGAAAAGCAAGGGAAATCACTCGTCGCTGGACAGACACACAGCTATGTCCCTTGGCCCCATCTTTATGACACCAGGGGTCAGTTGCATGAGCGAGCTTAGTCCTGCACCAGCCACTAAGCAAGGTGCGCCGTTTATAGCGGCGCACCTTGCTTAGTGGCTGGTGCAGGACTAAGCTCGCTCATGCAACTGGCCCCAGATGTCAAGCCCGCGACAAATACAAGTACATGACATTTCACACCCTAGTTTAAGCTGCGTTCCTTTAAGGTTATTACTTACTTACTTACTTACGCCTGTCAGCCCTACCCGGGTATAGGCCGTCGACGAGAGACCTCCAGCGACTCATGTCCTGTGCTTCTCCTTCGACTCTACTCCTTGATGTCTGCTTGGAGGTCTCGACGACAGGAGTTTCTCGGCCTACCTTTATTCTTTCACCACATGACCTCATTTAAGGTTATAACATAGGTAAATTCTAGGACGGGGCGGCAAGAGGCTGTATATTCCATTTTGTGAAAAGCGAGATTTCCATCGTATTGCTATGAAAATCTCTCTTTTCACAAAAATGAACTTACTGTTTTTTTGCCATCATACAGCAGAATTTAGCAACACAAATAGAAGAAATAATTAAACGCGGTAGGATTTGATGTCTCATAGGTACCGCGTCATACTGTAGAGCGCTATTAAGCTGCGTGTAATTTTCTGTCCAGAGACCCCTTGCTGTACCAGACAAAATTGTACCTTCCCCCGTGGTGCCGTGTTGGGCCCTTCGCTATCGGACTGATGCTAGGCTACGCACTGCACGCATATGACTGCAAGTTTAGAATGCGGAGGGTGGGTTAATGTCAAAATATTAAAATCCCCTTTGCATATGCTGCAAGTGAAGTTTTAACCTATTAGGTCACAGTACATATTCAGATGAGGATCGGTGTTTTTTTTTTTTTAAAATCTTCGGCCCTCTTTGGCCTTTTGTACAGAGGCAGTATGCTGGAATTTGCTTGAAATCTCTTGACAGATGAGAAGAGACATGTTTGGTGCTTTGATTCACACCAGCCTTGGCTTAACCAGCGAACTCTTTTTGGCCTAGTTTGAGTTGCCAAGCGGATGGTGATTTGAGGTGTGTACCTGTTTTGGCTGCGCTTGGGTGTAGGGTTGGTACAGAATCATGTTCATAGCCAGGAAATGAGACGGGTGATGTCATTATTCTTTTAATATTTTGTGCGTGGCAAATGTGCAGCAAGTGGGCGGTAGTGTTGTTTAGGGGATTGAACAATTAGGGGATGACTGGGACAGGCTATGGCTAGGACATTTTAACAGATGGGACTGCAGGGCAGGCTAATTGCGGTCTTTGGCCGTCTCCCGCGGTCGAAATCCCCTAATGTTGGAATTGTCCTCTGCAGACTGTGGTACAATTCAGGAGACAGATCGACCATGATAGTTCAAGGGTGGTGCCAGAATAGCTTGGCTCCTATGGGCGCCAAGCTATTCTGTCGCCACCCATGAACTATCGTGGTCGATCCATACCTTGCTCCCCCATGAGATGGCCTTGATCGCCTGCTCAAACTGACCATGTTGTGGTGTGATGGAGCTCATTGAGTTAATATCTGATATCGGCAAATGGTTGATTGATAGTTCAAGGGCAGTGCTAGATCAAATGAACCTGATGACCCATAATGCTAGGCGTCAGGCAAATCAGACACGGGGAAGGTGTGACTTGTTAGTAAGCAGACCATTCGCCAAGCGCAGGAAACTTGTCCAAGGCAGTATAAATCTACCAACCAGCTGTCCCTATGCACTGTAGCGATATTTTCACGTGGGGCTAAAAATAGGTCAGATAGGGCCGCTAGGACAATGCCATTTACCGGTTATGAAAAATTATATGAACTTAGATACGTGTCTCGTTATCAATCTGTCACTTCCTACTTACTGCCTAAAAGAGAAATGACAGATAGACTTCTGTCTCTGAAATTAATTCGACAACCAAAATAATATAAAATAATAAAAATATAAAATAATCCACCTGAGAGAGACACATATAAAATAGGACTAACAAGAGGCATAGATCCACATGAGCCCCCGCACTGCGGGGGCTTATGAAGATCTGTGCCTCTTGCAGTGGGGTGGTGTTTGCATTTCTCTTGCGACGGTCTGGTTTAATGAATAATATTAACCTGTCTCTATGATCACAGATCTCCGTGACACTGGGGTGGCTTGTGGCGGTGGCTGTCGGTCTGACGTGTGTCTACGTCACCTACGATGACGTAAAAGATTTCATGAAGTCATTCCCGCCACATGGCAAATGGACTGTGGACGGGGCTGGACTGTACGAGGCGTTCAGTCGACCTCTCTGGGCGTGCGCCGTGGCCTGGGTCATTTGGGCCTGTAGCACGGGCTATGGAGGTTTGTTTATCTGCTGATGTGTGTTAGTCTTAGGACTGTAGGTGACACACATAAACAAATAAAAAAAATAAACGATACAGACCAAAGCAGTAAAAGAAAGAAACGCACGAACTAAAAGCTGAGCAGCTAGTCCAATCCTACGCCAACCAGTCGAAGTCCAAGTTCTCAAACTAAAACAACCTTGAAACCAGTAAACCAACCTAACCTACCCACACGCACAAACAGGAATGGGAACTTATTAGTATTAAAAAACAACAAAACATGAGCTAAGAAATAATCAGAGAGTTCATACCCAGGGATGCATAAGTCAGGGGCGGATCTGGGGGAGGGGGGTGTTTCCAGTGCTATAACAAAGTCCCTTTTTGGGGTGTTTGAACCCCCCTCCCCATTCCCCCTCTCCCCATTCCCCTCTCCCCCCTTCCCCTTCCCCCCTTTCCGTCTCTCTCTCCCCCCTTCCCGTTTGATATTTTGGCGAATGGTGAGAGCCCCCTGCCCCCCCCCCCCCCCCACCCTGCCCGTTGAGTATCTGATCCGCCCCTCTAAGTATATAACCTATTTCCTTCCATTCTGTGGACCCTGTGGCAGTGTATAATCAAATGTACCAATACATCGATGATGTTTCTACCGGTAAGATAAGTAAAAGACATTTTACAGTCACAGGTACGTTTTAATACCTAATGATTATTTCGTTATACTCATAAAATAAAGTTTTCAAGAAATGTTATGCCTATTTGCTTTTATGGGATTTCTCACTCACTACAAAGGCAGATATTTGCGCACAAGCTTTGGGGGCGACGTTTACTGACACTGAACGATACGCACAATGTCTGTGCTCACGATTCAGTGATGACGTATGTCACAGGTTTCGTCAACACTCTCCTGTCGTGGAAAGCATGGGCGCCCCTGTCTCGCCTGACGTACGGGGTATACCTGGTTCATCTCATTATCGCCCTCGTCATGATGCATAACCGCACTGAGCCCTTCTACCTGTCCTCGTGGAGCTTGGTAAGCACCGTAAATTGATCCCTTGACTGCCGAGAACAAGTCGACATCATCTAACTGCAAGAGACATAGATCCTCATGAGCCCCCGCAGTGCGGGGGCTCATGAGGATCTATGTCTCTTGCTGACACCCATTTCAATCCACATTCCTCCGACGGCTGGCGCTCTTTGGCGTTGAAGTAACGGAGATTGCAGAAAGAAATTCTGCGTCAGCTAGAAATGAAAGGGATTAACTCACAAGCACTATGCACAACAGAAGAAGACCGTGATAGTTCAAAGGTAATGTCAGATTAGCTTGGCGGCTTTAGTGATAGAGTCGCCGCCACAGTCGGTGGCTCCCCTTAATTGTACTCAGATCTCGAAAGTTATGAACACAAGACTGATCAAACTTGCAGAAGGTGCATGGGACCCTTATTTATAAATCTGATGTTCCTGTATGTACAAATTCAGGAAACTCCAAAGAATGCAAATGCCATATCAGGTAATGTTTCCAGATGTAGAGGCCCACAGGTATGTTTAATAACACAAACAATGCTGTGTTGTTTGCTTTATACAACAACAACAACAACAAAAACATGTACCGGAATAATATATCATC
>BTPG01000001.1:314986855-314989355 GCA_036245525.1 Semisulcospira habei | reverse complement strand
ACTACTTATCTGCTCTCTTTTTTTTTATTTTTATTTTTATTTTTAAGGTCAGCAGTATATCCTAAGCTGCATCTCAGGCCTTGACAAATATGTCGTGCAGTGTATTTCTGTATGTATGTGTAATTGTGGGGTTCGGGTGGGAGTGTTGTGTAAGTGTCTACCGCAGCCAACTACGACTCCTCGAACGCTTCCACCAGCGTTGCCTGCGCACCATCCTGGGCATTCACTGGAGTGACTATGTCACCAACGTCGAGGTCCTTGAACAGGCTGAAACTGTGAGCATCGAGGCTTTGCTGCTGCGGACACAGCTCCGCTGGGCGGGGCACGTCTCCAGGATGGAGGATCATCGCCTACCAAAGATCACCCTGTTCGGCGAGCTTGCTACTGGACACCGTGACAGAGGGGCACCAAAGAAGAGATACAAAGACTGTCTCAAGAAGTCACTTAGTGCCTGCCAAATCGACCACCACCAGTGGTCTTCGCTTGCTGCGGACCGTGACACCTGGCGCTCCACCGTTTACAAGGCAGCTGTCTCCTTTGAGGACTCTCACAGAGCTAGCCTTAAGGACAAGCGGCTCAGGAGAAAAAACAGAGATGCTGCAGTTCAGAACCCTGGCCATACCTTCCCCTGCAGCCACTGCGGTCGAACCTGCCTGTCTCGGATTGGCCTCCGCAGCCACGAACAAGCCTGCAGACGTCGTGGGCAACTCCTATAAAATCTTCGTTCGCCGCGAAGTCAAGCCAAGAGTTGTGTAAGTGTGTGTGTGTATGTTTGAGGGTGGGGTGGGGGGCAAGGGGAGGGGGATGGAAAGGGAGTGGAGGACACTGGGGGAGAGGGGTGTGAGGGCTGTCTTAGATTACGGTGACTCCATTTTGTCAATGACGCATCACGAAATCAAGTCGGGAGCCATCACTGTCACTAATCACGTATTGCGGTGTTCAGTAGCGAGTCACGGACATGAAATAAAGCTTGATCACATGCCACTATTAATTTTTTAGCCAAAGCCCGTCCTCCAACAAACAACGGTATATCTACGCGGCGACAGTGTTGATCAGTGCGTCGATAATAAAGACCAAAGACCCCTCCTCTAATAACCCTTTTCATCCTGATACACTACTGCTTGAAATTAATTTGACTATGATAGTCAAGGGTGGTGCCAGAATAGCTTGGCGTCTCTGGCGCCAAGCTATTCTGGCACCACCCTTGAACTAAAATGGTTGATTTATCTTGGAATCTGCAATGTAGCCGTCATAGGACAATAAGCAGATTAAACAAAATCAGCCTCCGGATGTAATGGGTTAAACATCGGTAGACCTACGCTGTTGCAGTGTTGATACGTGAATAAGAAAAAGATACGTCCGCTCTGCCTCGTCCTGCGCCTGTGTTGTTATCCGCCGTGACTTCCATTTTGTTCGTCGTTTGGAGCCGGTCTGCGTAAACGTATCCTCACTGCTGTCAAAGCCTGTGCCGGACATTTATAACTGCACAACAGATCCAAAATAGCGACTATCTACAACTGATAACCTGACTTATCTCTGTGAGTAGATTTGCAATATCTGCCGTCGCTACAAATAGCCGAAGACTTTCAAGGGAGCATTTTCAAAGTTGGGACAAGTACTAAACAAAGCCTTTAATTGGGTAAGGCACGTTTGTTTGTGTTCTTAGATTTTCAAAGCAGTACCGAGCTGTATAATACTTGACATAAGTCAAATTGATGTCAGTCGCTGCGTTCATTTACAGTAAGCAGGAGAGAACCAGGTACCTCAGGCAGGAGAAGCGGCAGGTATTGTGCTGTTCTGTTGTATTATCATCAGTTTCTCTTCACCTTCTCTTGGTGGGCAGAGGTGGGGAGAGGAGCGGGCAACCCCAGTAGAAGAAACGTCTTCGGGCCCACGACGTGCGAAGTGGGCTCGCGCACGGCCGTGCGCGGGCCCACTGCGGACGTCGTGAGCCCGATGACATTTGCTTACTGGGAGGGGAAGAGGAGGGGGCGTCCAGTGCACATGGAAAACTTTCTTTCCAACCCCTCCCCATCCCATAGAGATCATTCCGAAACCTTCTTCATCGTGATACAAGTCGTTTGACAACGGAGCGCACAACGTTTTTCGCAAATATCTTCGCAAAGAACCACTTTTCTATACCAATCTTAGAACAAATATCATTCAGTGACAGTGGACCTAATACGATTTACTTCCAAGAAACTCGAACAATGTGTCAATTTTGCTGTACTGTCGTAACAAATCGATTTTATTCAAGAAATAACTGATTTTACATCCCCAAATGTACCCCGGATATATTCAGTCCAGTAAAAGAAAGATCCATTTTCAAGTGAATTTGCCAAGATTTCAAACCTGAAACAGCGCAGGCATACATGAAGTCAACATGCTTGACCTCGATGCTGAAATCTGTCAGGGCTTGTTTTTCTTTTCACTTAATTTGTACGACTGTACAGCAAAATCAACAAGTCATAGGAGTTAAGTAAAAATAGCCCATATTAGG
>BTPG01000001.1:314946855-314981855 GCA_036245525.1 Semisulcospira habei | reverse complement strand
CCATTTGACGCAGATTGTGTTTTTGTTCGTGTTACAGATGCAGTGAACGTAGTACGCAGGGATGATCACTCGATCGCTGAGTGTCCGGTGTGTGTTTTTCTGTATGACTTGCAAAACAAGTCCGTCTACAGCGGACATCAAACTGTATCCTGTCAAGGTGAAAAGACAATTCACTCGTCCTGATTTTTAGTAGGAAATAGCGGAGTGAAGTGTATTCTCTTTGCTTTCAAGTAAAATGTCAAAAGCTAACATCGAGTTTATCTTGTAACTTTTGTTGTTGTAATTAGAGTATAATTGCAATGGTTAACTCCATCGAGCCACTCCGATTATGGAGCGGATCGACTCATGAGGAAACCAGTGTGGGTGTTAATATCTTTTTTATTATCGGTCGCTTTTCCTGTTAGATGCTTTTGTGAAAACAAATCTTCAGCGGTGCAGAAGGTTATTAATTGTTGTTAATGTAAGCATGTGTACAGTCCATACACCGTCATTATACTCAGCTGTCCAACCTTGCTCGTTTCAGAGTTTGAATGTACGTTGATTCTTTATGTTTAATCCCTTTGTTGACGAGAAAATTGACAACTGCAAGAGGCACATATCCTCATATCCGGCAGTTGCGGGGGCTCATGAGGATCTATGTCCATTTCTAAAAGCACTTTGTATAACTGTTCCTTGAACGGCCCTCGGGGTACATAAGTTAATTTGACCTCCCTCAGACCTAGAACGGTTCGTGTAGCAAACCCCTGTCGGTACAGTGTATGGATCGAGTTTATGCATGCAATATTTGGTCTATGGTAACTTTATTGTGTATAGATGAAGAGAGGAAGCAAGCTGTGGACATCCCACGTGTGGATCCTCAGGCGCCGTCTGTACTGCTAATGACTGGTGTTCCCTATCCTTTCACTACTGCCGACGGCATCAAAACCAGCATGGAAAGTGCAGGAAACGTGAGGTGTCGTGTAAAAGGCGTCCAGTGTCTGGAACCTGCATGTATCGCCATTGTGGAGTTTGAACGTAGTGAGGGTGAGTTTATTTGGCCCTGATCTAGATAGTGACTCACATTACATGCATATCAACATCACCATCTACATCAATAACAACAGCAAAACAAAGCAACGATACACACATTATACTGACATTGTGTAAAGTTTTAAGATGTGTTATATTGTCTTCATCTATGCGGCTCAACCCTCCCCCCTCCCCCCTCCCCCCCCCCGCCCGCCCCCTGCCCCTCCCCCCACCCTTCCCCTTCTGGCACATAAAAAGACCTTTTCCCGATTTATTAGAATAACGTCAAAGGTATTGACATATGAATTTGGAGAGATTTTTATGACTCTTTGTCACCTTTAATTAATGCGCAAGAGCGGAAAACCTCCTAATAAGAGTTCTTTATGAACCACAATCAGGTCAGACAGTCGATAGAACCCATTATCATAAGGATATTTAGTACATTTTGTAGTAATTCAAGACAGTAGGTTGCCCTCCTTTATAATAAGGACTGAAGAGGGGGTGGGGGTGGGGTGGGGTGGGGGGGGGGGGGGGGGTGAATGCCGAAAAATCGTCATTTGTGATTGGCGTTTTTTGTTCTTGTGATTCGATCCGTGAAAGAAGGGTTCGTCGTGAAACGTGAAAGCAAAATAAGATCTTCGTGATCCGTGAAAACGTTTTGTGCATTTCGAGAATCGTGAAAATTGTGTAGCTACTCTAATTTCTGGTCAGTTGAGAAATCTCCGCACACCAACCCCCCTGGCCTTCTCCCCCCGCCCCCCCAACCCATTCTTTTTGCAGTTTTTGCGTCCACGTGTTAGTGGTTTGTGTTTATTCACGCACGGAAAAAGTTCATCAGTTGTGAAATTGCAGATGCCATGAGAGTGGTTAACATGGAGCGAGTGACGGTGTTAGTCTGGGGCGGGGAATGCCCTGTGAATGTGTTTCTGTTACGGCCGCTGCCTTCAGCGGACCCGGCTGATATCCTCAACACAGCGCACACGGCCATCGCTGGCATGCCGGGTACGTCACAGGATTACCAGAGTTGTCTGTCACTGACCATTACCAAACACGTGTAGTGAACTGGCATAGAAGATCAGTATCGCACGCAATAGCGTGTGTGCGTGTGTGTGTGTGTCAGTGTGTGTGTATGCGTGTCAGTGCGTGTGTGCGTGCGTGCATATAAAGATTCACTCATTTTATTATTATTTTGTCATTAGCCACGTTTGTACTTTGTGTTCCGTGACATGCTTGTAGATATTAACGCATTCGAGACGTGCAGTATTCCGACACGCGGCATTATGGCCGCGTATCTGGATGCGCCGAGACTTGAATGTGTTTATAATTTCCCATCACAGAAAGGTGCGACATGCCTCATCATACAGAAAGATTACGTTTATTTTGTGTCAAAGGGAAAGTGGCTCTGTCTGAATAACATATTTAACGAATGCTACACTTTGCGCGTGTGCCAGTGAATCCTAAATCAGTTTGACTAACCAGACAAACCCCATGCTATACAATACATAAACCCTGATCGGACAAGTGACTGAAAAAAATTGTCATGGTCGTATGTCGCCATACACTCTTGTTTTGTTATGCAGGGCATCTTATATTATTATTAGGTTGCAGAGCGTCGAACGCAGGAGAATATCGCGAGTTGGAACATGGGGTGGTTTTTTTTCCCATGCTCCGTGTCCGAAACTTCAGTCATGATGGCATAATAAATATATGCTACATTCAAGAGTTGAAATGCTGAATGTTTTTAAACTCTAAAGCTCTAGAGGATGCTGAGACAGTGGTCCACATTTGTTTCAGTTCTTGTTGTGGCCACTCACAACACTATCACCATAACTCATTGTGTCCCATGTACGAAATACCCACATTGTGGAGTTTGTCCTCTGAGGACTGCATTACAATTAAGGAGACAGATAAACCATGATAGTTCAAGGGTGGTGCCAGAATAGCTTGGCGCCCATGGGCGCCAAGCTATTCTGGCACCACCCTTGAACAATCATGGTCGATTCATATCTTGCTGTGGTGTATCGGGGCTGAATGAGTTAACATTTTTCAGCTCTAGAGGATGCAGAGACAGTGGTCCACATTTGTTTCAGTTATTGTTGTGACAATTCACAACAATCTGACCTTAAAATACCTGTATAAGTCAGCCTCAGTAACACGCGCAGAGCTACACCGCGATAAATGGCTACTATGCGGACACGTCTCTGGATCTCAAGTGGAGGATACCCAGTGAACAAAAGATTCGGATTGTGCGCGGACCAGCTGAGGCCGACGTCGGCTCAATGAGTCTTTGAACACTGGGTGGCTTAATTTTCGTCACAAGTCTGCGAGGACTGGAACACAACGGGAATGCACTAAAATTAGGCTGTCTGGCTGAGGTTGCCCTGTAGGGTACCAGTTTGCATCAAAATTACAACAAAATTAATGATTTTTTTTGTCTTCAAAACCATGCATCCAGAGTCGTCTGGACTGATTTAAGAGAGCTCGTCGTTTACTACAGGTTTATCAGTGCTAACCTTTTACCGTTGCAGCCAGCAGCTTGCGTGTATGGCAGACTCAGGCCCTGGTGAGGAACCAAGCCCCCGGAGCGCCTGTCACACCACCTCATGACTTGCAGACCATGCAGACTGGCATCAAGTCAGGAACACCGCGCGCTGAAGGCAAGTTCCAGAAAGGAAAGAGTCGTCTGCAAGACCAAACAGAAGAACTGCGTCGTGTGCAAGACCAAACGGAGGAACTGCGTCGTGTGCAAGACCAAACGGAGGAACTGCGTCGTGTGCAAGACCAAACGGAGGAACTGCGTCGTGTGCAAGACCAAACGGAAGAACTGCGTCGTGTGCAAGACCAAACGGAGGAACTGTGTCGTGTGCAAGACCAAACGGAGGAACTGCGTCGTGTGAAAGACCAGATGGAGGAACTGAGACGTGCAAACGATCGGCTGGAAGCTCAAGTGAAAGCTCAGGCTGAAGACAAAGCCAAGGTGCAGTCCGACAAGTCCCGCCTGGAAGCTCGACTGAGAGACGATATTGGTCAGATACGGGATCAGTTGCCAATACTGGATGCGAAGATGTCCTCGCTCCAGACGGGCCTGCAAACCCACCAGAGAAAATGCCAGACGGCCCACGTGCAGCACGAGGCCCACCAGAAACAGTGCCAAGAGCAGAATGAGATCCATCGCCGCCTGACCAGTCGTATAGCTGCCGACACACAGAACTCTCTTGTGCAGCACACGACAGCTGAGATCCTCACGATGCGGGGCCAGCTTCACACAGTCAGTCAGCAGGTACAGGCACTACAAGACCAGCTGGCACGTCTGTTTGTGCAGGGAGGGTGTTACGGGGTCATTCAAGACATGGGTCACGGCCTTGACGTCACCAACCCGTCTGAGGCTGGCTCCAAATCCGGTTGGTCTTCGGACGAGAACTAAACAAACTTCACCAGCCAGAGAAAAAGAACTCTGAGTCAACATAGATCCACTTCAGGTCGGTCCTGACCCAGTAAGCAAAAGGTCCTCGGGCCCGCTGCGGCCGTCGTTGTCCCGATGACGTTTTGCTACTGAGGGAGATGAATCTTAAGGTGGTAGCACTGTCATTGCAGACACATGAAAACGCTTTAGGACTGACTTCTTTAAGTTCCCTAGGTCCCAGCCCTTCACTAGACACAATGCCTACCCCGCCCAAGCTCTTCTAACGCTCTTGTTTTCGCCGTGTAAAGAACGTGCGTATGAAGTCGTATTTTTGTGTTTTTGACTGCATCCTTAAAGCCACGTGCTTGTCTGAAGGGTGGCAAACAGTCAGGACGTTTAGAGGCCAGCCATTTGTGCACCCAACAGTCAAACTGAAATTGACCAGTGCTCGTGGGTTTGGGTTATTCGTCGTCACACAAAACAGAGCCTAACGCCATTAAATTTGTTCTTCCACATCTTGCTGGTCATAAGCACTTAGGACACAGAGACGCAATGTTTTCTTTGGTATTGGCAGCATTCTGAAAATGCTTCGCGCACCCATAATTGAACATTCTATTTCTGCGTTTTGACTAAGCCTGTTCTAAATGACTGTAGTAGGCATTCCTAATTTTGTGGGCAGGCTCACAATATTTACTATATGTATCTTGAAACTGCGATGATATATTTCATGATAATTCGTTCATTTATCTCACCGTTTTGTCAAATAATTGGGAAAAAAATCAATGGGTGCTATTTTATTCCCTAAAGAATGTAATAGCGTGCCAATTTTGCCTAAGTCACCAGGGACGCGAAAATAATGGTATAGAACACCACACTACAAGACCGCCTGACGTTATATGGTAAGGCAATAATAAAAAGGTAATCGTAAACGTCAACTAACAGTATTATGTTGCAGCATACACAAATATCCTGGCCGGAAGATCTGTTCCTTGTGTTTGACAAAAGACGGCATTTCGTTTGGAGTAACACAGTGGCATTCTGACGTGTTCAGTCTGTAAATACCTCTGCAGATTTTTTGTGTGTGACTGTACCCATACTCTGAGGTAAGAGTTAAACTAACCCAATGCGCAAAAGGCCATCGTGCCGACGTCGGTGTCTTTTTCTAGCCAAACATCATTATAAAATGTACGTCTTGGCTTGACTTCGCGAACGAAGATTCTATAGGGCTTGCCCACGTCGTCTGCAGGCATTTTCGTGGCTGCGGAGGCCAATCCGGGACAGGCAGGTTCGACCGCAGTGGCTGCAGGGGAAGGAAGTGTCATAGTCCGTGGGCGTTTCCTATAAAATGTACACAATATATACAATGCATACAATCTATGCAATAACGGAATGTGAATAACGCTGTGGGACTTGATGGCTCCAGGGTATCGCGTTATAGCGGGGCAGACCCGCTATACAATACCCGGCTAACCCCTTCCCTGTTACTGTACGGTACTTTTTGTTTCTTAAATTTTTGTTCATTCAACGACCAAAAGCTGAGCGGCCAATAAAGATGGACACAAATTGTTCGCAGCAGGACGCATAGGTCCTCAAAAGCCCCCGCAGTCGCTGGAGCTCATGAGTATCTGTCTCTTTGATCGTGTTCACTTTTTCTCGGCAGTGAAGGGGTTAAGAAAACTAGACAGTATTGTGTGACAATGATGGCTTCAAGGTACCACGTTATAGCGGGGCGGACCTGCTGTACAATACATGGATAGGACGACAGACAGTAGAGGTGTAAGTATTGTGTAGCACAAGATCACTTTTCGTGTAGATGATCATAACCCAGACAACACCCAATGCGCAAAGGCCATCCGGCCGACTCTGGCCGTCGTTGGCCCGCGCACGGCCGTGCGCGGGCCAGCGGCGGCCGACGTCGGCCCGATGGCCTTTTGCGCATTGGATAGAGCTGTTAGTGTATCATATGCTGACTAGCAAAAGGAATGTGACGTTTTTGGAATCATCGGAAACACTTTCAAAAATGTCTAGACTAAAAGATGTGAGGGTTGTGTAGCACAAGATCACACCTCGTGACAGTAGAGCTGTGTGTCTTGATGGCGTCTGAGTACTGCGTTATAGCGGGGCGGACCTGCGGTATAATACAAAGAAACCTAGACCTTAGAGTTGTGAGTGCATCATAGATCACGCCTCGTGTAGTGGATCATAACCCTGAAAGCAAAAGGCCTACGAGCAGACTGCGGCCCGCGACGGCCTGATGACCTAATGTTGAAGGTGTAAGTACTGGCATAGACTGTGATTTCAAATCCATGGAATTATTTAGGAATGACTTCATTGCAATCCCAGCACTTCACTAGACTACCCTGCCTAAGCTCTCCTAACATTCGTTATTATCGATTAAAGTATGTAAGTATGCATTCGTATTTTTTTTGTGTTTTGATAATATAGTCTGTCTTTTCAGCATCCTTAAAACCAAGTGCATGTTTGAAGGATTAAAAACAGCCACGGACTTGGAAGGCCAGCCATTTTTGCACCGAACAGTCAAACAGTCAGAGACTGATCTGCGCACCGCGGGTTTTGCCCACAAACTTAGGAAAGCCTGCTAAGTCATTTAGAACAGGCTAGCTGAAAACGTGTAGGTAATTGGCTGTTCAATTAAGGGTGAATAAAGCATTTCCAAAACAATGAAAACTCTAAAGAAATTGTCACTTGGGCCCCTGCATGTTTTTTGTTGTTTTTAAAAATATTTTTATTATTATTATTATTAATTTCAGTGCTACTGACCGTAAAAAACGTAAAGAACAAATATTATGACACGAGGCTGCATTGTGTGTGACGGTGGGTAATCAAAACCCACGAACGCAGATTAGTCTCAGTTTGACTGTTCGATGCAAAAATGGCTGGCTTTCCAATTCACTGGCTCTTTGTAACCCTGCACACACGCACTTGGGATACTATTTATCATGAAAAATGCCTGTTCTAACAAACAAACCAAAACAAGCATTGATTGTACATTGCTTAACGTCCCGACAGCAACAAGGCTTTCTCAGGACGTGCCTGCACTGCTTGTGAAAAAAAACTAAACAGAAAATTGAATGTATGTCGCCAGCCGGTCAAATACATTAAATAAACCTACAACATGGGGCATAAATAAAGCTAAGACCATTTAGCAACACACATCCAATATCAAGAGCTACAGGCAGTGCAGACAGTAGGGAGAGTTTTAAAAAGGCAAATACAGGTGAATGGACAAAGGGTAGACAGAAACACATGCCCCAGAATAGAGAGAAAAACCCACCCTGTGGGGCTGACCAGGGTGACCCTGGGAACTAAAAAATACCTAACCCCACCCAAGTCCCCCAGGGCAGACCCGGATGGGGGCCAAAACAAGCAATCATGCATACATACAGACAGATAAAAACACCCGCGCACACGCACGCTCGCTCGCACCCACGCACCCACACACACACACACGCACGCGCGGGCGCGCGCGGGCGCGCGCGCGCGCGCACACACACACACACACACACACAGAGACACACACGCATTATGCAGCGCCTTTTCCTCTCGCTCAAGAAAAAAACAACTCTATCAGTTTTATCACATTTACATTAAAAACAAAAACCTGCACTGTCTAGGTAATGTATTCACAAAAACAACAGTAGAAAGCAAACTGACATGAATAATTTGTCTTACTTCCATTGTATTGCAGTTTCTTCTAACCCCTTTACTGCCAGCACCCAGAGCGGATCATTACTACTGACGATACCGCTCTGCGGGACAGACGCGTAAGCGTCTTCCCCGTCGAGCGGTATCGTCAACACCAGTCAAGGGGTTTAACTCATTCGAGACGTGCCGCCTCCGGATACGCGGCTTATGCCGCGTATCCGGAGGCGGCACGTCTCGAATAAATTAACTATGGCGGATTCACGACCGGCAAACCCACATTTAAGCATAAAGCCAGCAAGAGCTAGTAGCATAGATATAGATCCTCGTCAGTCCACGCGTTTGCTGGTGCTCATGATGATCAATGCCTCTAGCACTAAAGTGCTGTTGATTGTGCTCCGGCAGTGAAGGGGTTAAGTGGACTAAATCAGATCATTAGTACTCAGTTTTAATGCAAACTCAAAATCTAATTTTCTTTTAGGAAGATTACAAAGTGAAGTAGGTAAAAGCACTGTCATGGGAGAGAATGTGCATTATCGACCAATGGTCATAAATCGAGTTTGGTCAAAGCACACAAAAAAAGGTTGTCATGAAACCCCCAGGGAAAGAGGAAAAGAGGTAGGCCGAGAAACTCCTGGCGTCGAGACCTCCAAGCAGACATCAAGAGACTGGGAACCACCTGGAGTAGAATCGAAGGAGAAGCACAGGACAGGAGTTGCTGGAGGTCTCTCGTCGACGGCCTATACCCGGGTAGGGGTGACAGGCGTAAGTAAGTAAGTAAGTACACAAAAAAAGGAAAGCGCACCCTTCTTCCCTATCCTTTTTTGGTTGTGTGTTTTAACCAAACTCGATCTATGATCATCGGTCGATAATGCACAGTTCTCTCCCCTGACAGTGCTTTTATCTACTTTACTTTATAATCTTTCTAAAATATTAGCACGGGTAGTCTCCCCTTTTCTTATAATTTTCTTTTAGCCATTCAGCCCTGTCGCACTGCAGCAGCAGATGGGTTGACCATGATAATTCAAGGGTCGTGCTAATCTGGCACTGCCCTTGAATTATCATGGTCGATCCACCTCCTGCAGATGGTGCATAGTCATTAGATGACGCCTCCAAAATATTGGACATACGGCCGTCGGACTGAATGAGTTAACAATGTTTCTAATGTGTTTGAAAATCAAACTTCACAAGGCCTATACATAACTGGTGTTTTATATCTGTTACTTCCCAGCCTGCAAGCCCATGAGTACCGAGGTGGGGCCGACGCGAGCCCCAGATAGCCACAGGCAAACAACTCAGAGCCAGTGTCGGCCACACCTCGGTACTCATAGCTTGCAGGCTGGATTAGCACAAGAGTTAACATTCCCGAGTGTGGACATTTTCTATTTCTTGCAGTTCTGGTGAAAGATCGACCATGATAGTTCAAGGGTCGTACCAGAATATCTTGGTGCCCAAAGACGTCAGATTATTAAGACACCACTGTTGAACTAGAATAGTTTTTCTGTCAGGAATAGAGGGGTTAACAGTCCGGAGCAATTATAAAAATGCGTGTTTGCCGTCTGATACAACTGACTCCATCAAATGTATAACTATACTATGCAGATTTCACGCATTTCATAAAGTTCAAACAACGTATAAAAATATATATACTCAGAGGCAACAAAAACGCGAAATGTGTCGGTATATGTACCCGCAAGCGAAGATCCATCCATGTAACAAAACAGGAAAATTATCTTTGTTGTTCACTTTAGATGTTGAGCCCACTGTCTGAGCTATCTGCACACACATTTTGAGTTATCGCCCATAGCTGCCTAGGAAGACACAGGGTTTCACTTTTGGTGAAAATAAACAAAACTGAACACACTGTGACAAGCAAGTTTCCTGTGAGATGTCTGAACATACATGTTTTGTGGCGTGCTTATGTTGCTCTAAACTGCCTCAAAATATCACTAGAGATACAGGACTTTCGGTGCACACCATTGTCTTAATAAACCAGATTCTCTGCAGTGTGAATTACTTTTAAGCCATTTTTCATGATCCAGTTGTTGACAAAGAGATGAGGAACACACCCATATCCACCTGATCGGGAAAATATGACCGCTTTTACACAAATAAACAAGGTTTTGTTTTTTCGTGTTTGTCATGTTGATTTTTTAGGTGCCTTTGACAAAAAAAAGTGGGTCAAGACTAGGTCTGATTTTCATTCATACTGACCCTAGTGACACTGCAAGCTGTTTGGTTTTTAGCTGGTTTCTCTGCAAATGTCTCCCATTTCACTTTCAATATCCCGTGATGGTACGATCATTGATGACGTCATACGTCATCGACGCGACACTTTCTTTACACAAGACATAACACTTCTTTCAAAGCATTCTCTAACAAATTGTGTCAAATTGAAACGGGAAAAAAACACATATTGGCGAAGAATAACTCTAAGATGAAAAATTCACGTTTTTATTGCCTCGTGGTTTTACGTGTGTTGTATATATCTGTTACAAAAATCTCACACTTCCCAAAAAGCTCTACACACAATTTGCTTAGTACATCCTTAAAATCTGTTCAAATGAAAAGTCTACATTGTTTATACAGTGCATGCTTCATATCTGTTTAACTCATTCAGACCCGACACACCACAGCAAGACATGGATCGAGCATGATAGCTCAAGGGTGGTGCCGGAATAGCTTGGCCCCGATAACGGCCATCTATTCCGGCACCACCCTTGAACTATCATCTAGGCACCAAGCTATTCCGGCACCACCCTTGAACTATCATGCTCGATCTGTCTCTAGAATTGTAATACAGTCCTTCCGAGAGTAACTTCCAAATTTGTCGATTTTGTTCCTGGGGTAGAATGTGTTGAACCCAAAGTCTGTACACAGTGACTGATTGATTGGTTAGTTCCGTGTTTAACGTCCACGGCACTGAAGTGATAATGGACGGCCCTGACGGGCGGGTTATAGGGGGACAGGGAAATCTATTGCCTATGGAGTACGACCTGAACACTGATCAACTCAGGCGCACTCTAAATGTGCCACTTTGATTTACCAGGACCTTTCAACGGACATGCTATTGAACAAATCCGTTTTTTTCCCCCTGGATTGTGAGTCGGTAGGGACGGGATTCGAACCCACGACCCGGTGATTCCCTTCGCTCTCCTGCTCCGACGTTTAACCGCCTGAGCTATTTCGGACTCTCTGTACACAGTCTATACTGGCAAAACCATATGGCTTGAGGGCTCAAAGTCTTGAAATGTGAGACAACCGCTGTGTCACCGAGCGCGCATGTCCACCCGTCTCGATGTAGTGGCGCAGCAGTTGTCTCGTTTTTCAGTACACGGGGCCACTACTGCACGATTTGTGTCAGACTGTGTGTCGGTAGCGGTTTTATTCGCGGTGATTCCTGTAGGAGTCATCGCGACTAAAACCGCTACCGACACCCAAAGGGTTAAAATACCATCTACCGTCTAAACTTTTTATGCGTTAAAAATTACGCAGTCCAGACAGAAAGGTGACTGCCAAGCGTGTAAAATGCAGAGAAGAACTCAACGGAGAAACAAAGCATTCCTGCTGCGATAATGAAAATAAGCAGCGACTGATCTCTATAGGCCTAATTGTCTGTTTATATATTTTGAAAAAGGGTATTTACCCGAAATATTAATAAATTGTGTTGTAACTGACTTATCTCAGCGTGTTACGTCTCCGTTGGGTTCTTCTCTGTTAAACAATAAAAACAATGCACACAAAATCTGCAAAATCATGCTCCATATATGAAGTCTACTTACAATATACACAGTACGTGCTTCATAAATGTTTTGCATAGCAAACTTCTACAGCAAATAAAGTGTTAACAGTTCACAATATCTCTTTTTAAAACATTTTAGAGGTTTCTTACAATATTACTTTACAAACAGACTAATTTATCTAATTATCTTAAGTATCTCATCTTATCTAATTATATTAAGTGTGGAAGATGTTTCTGTTGTTCTTCTCCTTTTTTTCACACAGCTTGTAAAACATATGTTGGAAAGTTAATACAAATCAAGATGAGGATTTCATTTGAAAGTCTATCTATTATTTTTGAGCTCATATGCCTTTTTATTTTAGGAACATTCAGACATGTTCCTGTTTTCAAGTTTATCCTTCTCATTCAATTCTTACACACCTCCTTCTTTGCTGTCTTTGAGCGGAATAGTTGTAAATATGCTACATCTGTTTTGTGTTACAGCTCTGCTGCTTGAACGGCCGAGTGTGCACACAATTGTCCTGCAGAAAATCTGATCAACAAAAAGGTACGGGCACACCCGATATTGAAACTTGATTTTTCTTTCGGCTCACGCGCAATGACAACATATCAAAGTGACGACCGTACGTTGTCATGTTTTGTGCTATTACATCATCGACTAGAAACATTTGTCTGGCATTCAAAATATTGACGTCACATTACAAAGTAAATTACGTGAAGATCTTTGCCAAGACACAATGGCAGCTATGTTGTGGCTAGGCGTGTGCCGAAAACCAACTCATATCGGATTTATGCAAAGAAAAAGGTGATTAAAAAGCAGATTCTTACATCGGTGTTTAGGTGAAAACAAAAATTCTTAAATTAGTGTTTAGGTGATACTGAGAATCTCACTCTCAAGGTCTTATAACCTTTTCCTACTCGCTTTCGGTCGTAGGATAAGGTTTTAAACCACTCGAGTGAGATTCTCAGTATCACCTAAACACTAATTTAAGAATGTTTGTTTTCATCCCTACGTCACACGACCAGTGCTTTAGCGCAAACTGTACCATGTGACCGTGATACAAAAACCCGTGTAGCGACAAATGACGGACTTCTTGTAAACCTCTTTGTGACTCATCTTGGATGCGAATTTTGTTCTTTAAAAGATCACTAAAACGTTCTAAAGTAAAAAAAGTTACTTAGTGTTGTTTGAAACAACAAGCACAATCAGTACTGGAGACGGCAACGTCATGAATTAATTTTAATTACGTCATAAGTCTATTTTGTATAAATGTATATTCCTTTGACGTCAGTCATGTCTGGCGTGATCCAGGTCAGAAGATGTCTTCTTTGTTTCTTTTACGAACACTTATAGTGGAGGAATGAAAACAAATACGTTATTGGTAGCAGGGGCTTGCTGCACGGACCCTTGCAGGCCTTTGAGAGGTCAAAGGAACCATTGTACCCCTCAGACGTTCGGCCTTCGGGGTGCAATGGTTCCATTGACCTCCCTGAGGCCTACAAGGGTCCGTGTAGCAAACCCTTGCAATCAATAACTTATATTGTTTTCATCCTAACCACCCCCTCCTCCCCCACTCCCCCCCCCTACACACACACACACACACACACACACACACACACACACACACACACACACACACACACACACACACACACACACACACACACACACACAAGTACACTGATGGCAAACACAAACACTGACAGACACACGGCGCTTCTCGCCAGTTATGTGTTCTGAAGAATCCGTTCTGAAGAAGAACACGATGGGATGAGTCTTCTTTATGAGCTTGCATACATTTTCCCACTTTTTAAGTCCCTTTTATTTATAGTATGGACGTTTTAGGGCGGGTCGCGTGAGGCGAATTTAATAGCATGTCCATGATGTCAAAGCGGGCGCGTCTAATCCTCTGACAACTAAAGTAACAAGAAAAAAATTACGTCATGTCTAGTTACGCCAACCTCGCTGCTGAATGTAAATTTGGTACGAAGCGCCGTATGTGCGCATGTGTGTGTGTGTGTGTGTGTGTGTGTGTGTGTGTGTGTGTGTGTGTGTGTGTGTGTGTGTGTGCGTGCGCGCACGCGCGCGTGTATGTGTGTAAACACAAGAATTTCTGATATTGCTGTACGCACAAGCTTGAAACTTGGTTAAATACTTTTTTCAAGGGGTGGCTAAGATATAGCTACTTTAGAGAAAGACATTGAATGAATTCGTTAGCCAGGTTTGTACCTCTTCAATTTTTGAAATAATAATTAATTCATTTTTTTAAAGTTTTGGATCCACTGTATACTTATATCTTACAGACAACCCTGGAAAAGGCTGTGTGGAACAAAACAGTCAGCCCTGGAAGAGGCTGCGTTCCTTTCGGATGAGGGACGTGAAACATCAATTTCGTCACTGTGTACACCGCGTCGTGAGACTAGCGATGACATGACGTCAAGTTTATAGTGACGTCATTTTGCTACTCGTGCTATTTGTATTCAGAATTCCTATCGCTACTCCAGCCCACAGAGCTTACTCGGGAAGCGCCGTGTGTCAGTCTTTTTTTGTATATGCGTCAGTTAGGAACATTGTAAAACATTGACGTGTTTTGTGATTATACGTTACTGTCACTGTCTGATTCTTCTCCTGACGTCGAGGAGTCTTGCTGTTGACAGTTTTTCTGCGATAAATTTTTATTTTCGAAAACGTTTAAGAGGCACAAAACTGACTAACGAAATCATCCAATGTCTTTCTCCAAACTAGCCATATCCGAATTTTCAAGTGAATGTAATCCAAATTACGGACTCTAATGTGGGTCAACCGACTTACTCTACTAACGGTCATTAAACTCTTCAATGAGACATCCAATTTCAACATGCTCTCCTACATAAAGCTTATTCTCAATTTAAAATTTTTAAACTTCGGAGCTTATCGTATTTACATACATATGCACACACACGCACACACACACGCACGCACACACACACACGCACGTTCGCACTCACGCTCGCATACACGCACGCACACACATACACACACACACACACACACGCACACACTCAAACACGCTCAAACACACACACACGCGCGCACACACACACACACACACACACACACACACACACACACACACATACGGCTCTTCGCGCCAAAAGTACGTTCAACGGTGACGTTTGCGTAAATAGGCATGACGTAATTTTTATCTTGTTACTAGTCGTCAAAGTTAGAAGCCATGCCGCTCAGGCGGTCATTTCCATGCTACTGAACAGGCTCCTACCAGCCGCATCTCAAAGTCTACCGTATTGAAAATACGGTAGATAAAAAGACAAAACAAAGCTCACTTCAGTTAGAAAAGTGACGTTATAGGCCTAAATGACATAAAAATTACAGCATAAAAAATTACATCAGCCAAGTCGATTCCATTTTCCAGTATGTGTACGCCCACACACACACACACACACACACACACACACACACACACACACACACACACACACACACACACACACACACACACACACACACACACACACACACACACACACACACACGCACGCACACACTCAAACACGGTGATCCACACTTATTGAGACAGCTATGACGTGAGCATGTGTGCTGGTCTGTGATTTTAGACCTTATGGCCTGCGGGTGCAATTTTTAAAATCACAGACCAACACATATTTTAAATAATAATGATTTTATAGTCTGTGCGAAGTGAACAGCTGCCATCGGCCACAGTAATTGTGGACCGAAAGCAAGAAGTACCAGGCTATGTTGTCCTGGATGGTGGCCAAATGGAACGCATCCCTAATCGCCGGGTTATTTGTTCTCGCTGATCTCCGTGGCCTGTCCCTTCCAGACCCCGGGCCGGTGAGGTCCGTGAAGAGTATGTAGTCGTCATCATCATCATCATCAGTCCCTTGCCCGAACTGGGCGTTGGGGGGACTGAAAGGCAGCAGCAACAGACAGTGCTCTCCACTGAGTTCTATTTTGGGCGGTGGCAAGCAAGTCTGGCATCTCGAGTTCGGTCCATTCTTTTATGTTTGCGACCCAACTCTTTCTCTGACGACCTCGCCGACGACTTCCTTTGAGAGTGCCTTGGAGGATAGTCTTGGACAAGGTGTTGTGTCGGGTCACGTGGCCAAACCAAGCAAGCTTACGCCGTTTCACGGTTGCCAGAAGGGGTTCATGTGGGCCCACCAGGGAAGTGACGATGCTCCGTACATATTCGTTGGTCTTGTGCTCGCGGTACGAGATGCGGAGCAACTTCCTCAGGCACTTGTTCTCAAAGGCCTGGATTTTCTTTTCTGAGTCTGCAAGCAGTGTCCAAGTCTCACAGCCGTAGAGTAGAATAGACACTACGAGGGACTTGTAAAGCCTGTACTTGATGGTGAAGCTGATGGAGTTACTTCGCCATATCCTGTCCAGCCTGGCCATTGCGGATGTTGCTGTACCTATCCTGATACGGATCTCTGCTATGCAACTACCGTCTTTGGACAGGGTGGCTCCCAAGTACTTGAAGCTATTGACCTCTTCTAGCTTCTGGCCGTTCATGTGAATGTTGCTGCTGCTGTCGCTTGTGGTGTTGATCATCACTTTGCTTTTATCCGTACTGATCTCCATGCCATAAGACCCTGCGCTACTTGAAAGTTTGTCTGTCAGGTTTTGGAGCTCACTATTGCTGCCTGCCATGAGGTCAATGTCGTCTGCGAATCGAAGATTGCACAGGGATCTGCCACCAATAGAGATTGAAGTATGGTGGTCGTGGAGGGTTTCCTGCATGATCTTCTCCAGGAATATGTTGAAAAGGACAGGAGAGAGCAGGCATCCTTGACGGACACCGATCGTCGTCCTGAAGAACTCGCCTGACTGATTGTTAAGTAGAACCGCGCTGCAGGCGTTCTTGTAAAGCGCTTCTATCATTTGGATCAGTCCCTCCTCTATGTTGAACGATCTCATGACTTGCCAGAGTCCGTCGTGCCAGACGCGATCAAATGCTTTCCTGAAATCAATGAAGTTGTGGTAGAGTTCGCGCTGATGCTGCAGATGTTTCTCGATCAGGACACGGCAGTTGAAAATCTGATCTACAGTGCTTCTTCCAACTCTGAAGCCAGCCTGTTCTTCTGCCAGCAGTTCCTCGGCGAAAGTTTTGAGGCGGTTGAGAATGATTCTAAGCATTACTTTGCTAGGGTGACTTATCAGACTGATAGTTCTGTAGTTCTGGCACTGTTTCAGGTTTCCTTTCTTGGGGAGCGGGATCACTAGAGACTGTGTCCATTCTACTGGCCATTTCTTTTGCTCCCAGATCTTTTGACAGAGTGTAGTGAGGACCTTCGTTGTTACTTCTCCTCCATGTTTCAACAGTTCAGCAGGTACGTTGTCTACACCTGGAGACTTTCCTCCCTTCAGGCCGCGTACGGCTGCTTCCACCTCTTCAGCTAACACTGGCAGGTCTTCAGCCTTCCTGGCCCCAGCCTGGTTGTTTTGGAGGATGCTGGTGTCTGGCTCAGCCTTGTAGTTATACAAGTCTCGGCAGTACTCAGTCCATCTGTTTAGTACAGCAGTGTTTTCCGTAAGGAGTTGGCCGCTGCTGTCTTCGATGACTGTGGCTGTTCGCTGTTGAGTCTTGGTGAGGGTCCTTAGCGTTTCATAAGCCTTCTTGCTGTTGCCGTTTGCCATGCCCTCTTCCACGCTACAACACTGGTCTTCAATCCAATCTTCTTTGGCTTCTTTCATCCTCTTCCTGATCTTCTTGTTGACAAGTCTGTACTTGTTTGCTGATGTGAGGTCTTGGCCTCTCTTTTTCTTCCAGGCTCTCCTCTCATCACAGAGATCGAGGATGTCATCGGTGACCCAGGGCTGTTTGCGCTTCCTCTGCTTCCCCAGCACTTCTTCTGCTGTAGAAAGTAACACCTCTTTTATATTTCCAGCAAGGGTGTCTACGTCACAGTCCAAAGTAGCCAAGGCTGCAAATCTGCCTCCCACCTGGGCTTGGAAGAGCTCTTCTACTTCCGGGTCTTTTAGCTTCTGGAGGTCGAATCTGATGCGAGGGCTCTTGCTATCTCGTTTCAATGCCAGCTTCAACTTGAGGCTAGTAAGGACAAGGTTGTGGTCGCTGCCAATATCAGCGCCAGGAAAGGACCTCGTTTGTGCTTTGTTAACGCTGGATTTGAATCGTCGAGGCAGCAAGATGAAGTCAATCTGGTTATGGACCAGGCCTCCTGGCGATTGCCATGTCACTGTTCTTGACTTCTTGTGTGGATGGAGGGTATTAGCAACGGTGAGACGGTGACTCTGTGCGAACTCTAAAAGTCGCAGGCCTCTGTCGTTTGTTTCTCCAAGGCCAAACTTGCCAGCTGTTCCTGCCCATTGTTGGTAGGCGTCAGGGCCGATCTTTGCATTCCAGTCACCGAGGACAGTCAGAATGTCTTTCTTAGGTGTTTTCTTGATGATGTTGTCCAGTTGTTCGTAAAATTCTTCTAATTCTTCATCATCATGATCTGCTGTTGGAGCGTATACTTGAATGATAGTGATGTTGTGCGGTCGGGCGGAGATGCGGATGGAGATTAGTCTGCTTGACACGGGGGTGCAGCTGATGACAGTTCCAGCCACCTCTTTCCTTACGATAAAAGCTACGTCATGTTCGTGCTTGGTTTCTTTTCCGCTGAACCAGATTTTATGGCCTTCATCTGTTGTTGTTTCTCCGAAGCCTGTCCATCGAACTTCTGCAAGTCCTACAATGTCCCAGCGATAGCGCTTCAACTCGTGGGTGAGTTCCTTCACTTTGCCGCACTGGTAGAGTGTGCGAACGTTCCAAGTTCCGATAGTTATTCCTTGCGTGGGCAGCTTGATGGTGGGTTTGGTTCCAGTAACACACTTGTCGCCCCCACCCTGGAGACCTCCAATGGGGTGCGCGGTCGTTGGTGATCCGGGCCCCGACCGATCCGGCATGTTATTCTTATTCTGTTGCTTGTCCATCAGTCCTTTCAATGGGCTTAGGCGAACTTGGCGGCGCCCGTCTCCTCTCCAAGTATTTCAACTGACTGAGAGACGCGTCAGCCCCTCACAACGTTTCGCCCGCCAGCAGAAGCGGTTACCGGGGTGTGGCTAGGTAAAGGACCTGGAGCCAGCTGTGAGAGTTGAGTGCCATGTGAAGACCAGTGCTCCCGCCTGCCCCAAGAGGCGCTGCTGGCTGAAAAGTCAAAGGTACTACTTCTCCATGAACACTCTACACCCCATGATGTAGTCGTACAAGTGGCTAAACCATGACGGCAACTGGAGCGTCATCACTCTGTCCCTCCGTCTTTTGGGTTTGCACACACCAATGTTGTGTGAGATGACCAGGCGGCACATGGACTCCAGCCTGCGAGGAGTGTTGACAATCGTGGACACGTAGGCAGCCTGGTCATTTGGTATGGTTGGAAGATCGTGACGACGATAAAACAAATGTGCAGTGTAGCTGTTGGGATCAAACCACTTGTGTGCGATGTTGTGGAGCTCTCTGTTGGAGCAGGATCCGGACTCGTACAGCATCTCCGTGATCACCTTGTCACAGTTACAGATAGCGTCATACATAGGTGAAAGTGCTGCATCGCAGAATTCAACACTGTACTTCGTTAATCCCTCGTCGGCCAACTCTGTCAAGTGATCAGTTATGTGCGGCTGGTGAGTACTGATGCCCAGCTGGATGCACTCTGCCAGAAGCTCCTTGTTTTTTACAGCCAGACGCAGCACTGTAATTCCACGGCTATTTACAGCCAAAGGGTCACCTCCCCTTGCCACTACGATGTGCATAGTGTCCAACACTTTGTCTGCACACAGAGCGTGGAGTGCAGTCATCCCACCCTCAGTAACTGCCTGGGTAACGTTACTCCCCCAGAACATGGCACTCTTGATGACCTCCCCTAGACCGCATTCAATCATCCTCTGTAGTGGTGTGTCGCCGTCTGGATCTGGCTGGTTGACGTCACACTGAAACTCTACAAGCATCTGGACAGCGTCCCAGTCAACATTATCAACAGCCGTGTGCAGCACCGAGTAACCTTGACTGTCTAACAGATGCTGATTAGCTAACCCATGCAACAACAGTCCCTTCACTCCCTCCCAGTCCTCCTCCCTGGCCGCCATGTGCAGCATTGTGTCACCTGCAGCATCCCGCTTGTTGACATCCGCACCGTGTTGGAGGCAGTGTGTGAGAACATCCCACTGGTGATGCTTGGCAGCGGCTGGCAGAGTTAGGTCACGGTGGGTGATTCCAGTGCTGTCCTTCTCCTCCACTAGCCGCTTGAGCGCCTGCCACACGCCCTGTCTGATTGCCTGCTGGAACACACGTTCTCGCTCTTCCACTGACACCCGGCCTTCCATGATGCTGATGATATGCGCCACTACACTGCCCTCCCGCCTGTCCAGTGCCTCCCATATTACCTGCCGTCTTTTCTCGTCGTCCACACCGTGTTCCATCACTCTGGCTACGAGAATCCACTGGCCAACATTCAGCAGCTGTGGTAGAGCGGCCCGCCGCAACTCCACACTGACACCGTGCTGGCTATCATCAAAGTAACCGCCCTCCAGCAGCGCTCTCCCCACAGCCCACTGTCGGCGTCTGATGACCTCGGGGAAGAGCGAGTCCCGCTGGTCAACGTCCATCCCGAGTCTCACCAGCTGCACCACCACGTGCCACGCCACCTTCTCTATCGCCGCGTCAAGAGCCAGGCTCAGTGTACTGGGCTCACATCTCACCCTGTGCAGCACTGCCGGCCACTTGTTTCGCTGTACTGCGCGTTGCAGGTTGTCGGCTGTGTATTCTATTTTCCCCTCCAACCAGGCCAGCCATGATAATCTGTTCTGGTATTGTGCCGTTGTCTCCTGGCTGGGCGGTCTTTCCCGACTAGGGTTGGCCGTCTCCAGCTGCTCTCTCACTGTGCGCACGTCCGCTCCCCGCTTGAAGAGCTCAAGGACCGTCTTCCCGTCACCGTGCTTGGCCACCTGGCGGTAAATACGCTTCCGCTGGTTAGCGTTGTGCCCGAAGTCAGCCAGAGCAAGAACCACGTCCCAGCGGTTCTCATAGTAGGCTTGCATCAGCGCCCAGTTTCGCTCGTCATCGTACAAACTGTGGTCCGCCATGTGTTGGACTGTCGCCCACTCTTTCTGCTCCACAGCCGCCCTCAGCACGGAGCGGCGCACGTCCTCCCACACACGGCACAAGACCGCATTATTGATGACGTCCCATCTCTTGGCACGGAGCATCAGTCCGACAGCCACACTTTGCAGGGACGGCAGGAGGGGGATGGTGGACAGAATGACACACAACAGCTCGTTACTTTCATCTGTAAGATCAACGCTGCGACACAGACAGAAAAAGAGGTACACTAGCGCTTGCTCCGTTCCAGTGTTGTATTTGGTGTTCACGTACAGTTCAGCAAGCTGTTGTTCCCAGGCAGACACGACTCTCTGTAATTTCTTTGTGGAGTGGTTTCTCGCTCTATCTAATTCTGGGCACACAACAAAGTGGATGATATCCAGGTACACATTGGCCAGTGTGTGTAAGTGGGAGTCTTCATAAAAGTTTATCAGATTGGATAAATGTGTATTGTCCACGGAAAACGGTGTCATGGCGGCCACAGTCCCACACACTATGTCTGACAGCGTCTGACGCCTGTCTGTGTGGTCTCGGATTACTTTAATTACGTCCTTAAGTTTTCGTTTTAATGAAGTAGTCAAAAGATAAAACAAAAGCTCATTTGATCTGTCTTTAGTCACTTGTTGAAGAAAATGTTTCATTGCATGTCCATATGTAGCAGTGTGTGGACAATCTCTCCCAGCATGTCTCTCTGTCTCTGGACACTGACTACAAACCTCCCATAGTTTTCTTCTCACGGCCTCGCCTAGCATCAAATGAAGCAGGTCGACAGTTAACCGAGGACATATGTGATGTTCCCTCCAAGATCCGCCAGTTCCTTCTCCGGCTTTGGCAGACGACCTGGCGTCCCCTGTGTATTGTGGGTTGTCTGCTGACCTGGCGTTCCCTGTATGTTGTGGGCTGTCTGCTGACCTGGCGTCCTCTGTGTCTTGTGGGTTGTCTGCCGATTTGGCGTTCCCTGTGTGTTGTGAACTGTCTGCCAAACTAACGCCCTGTGTGGGCTGCAGGTAGTAGCTGACGCCAGGAGGGTTTTTGTCAATGTGAGGGAGAATGTATTGAATAAGAGCACTCTCGTCAGCGTGTTTACAGGCTTCTACAATCGCCCATCTGTGTGAAGCGTCTTCAACATTCCGCTGTAGCAGGTAGTCCACAACACGCCATCTTTTCAGCGGTACAGTCTGTGTCAACAGAGAATCCAGCTGATCGTCAGCACAGTGAGGGAGGATGTAATTTACAAGATCGTCATCTGTAAAACTATTTGGCGCCTTACAAACCAATTTGCATCGAGTGTGAACACCACGCTGTAGCAAGTAGTCCATTGAGCGCCACTGTCTCCGTCTATAGGCCCGTGTGAACAAATAATCCAGCTGATCGTCAGCACAGTGAGGGAGGATGTGCTCTACAAGATCGTGATCTGTAGCAAAACTACTGCCAAATTTAACTGCCAGTCTGCGAAGAGTGTCATGAACACCACGCTGTAGCAAGTAGTCCACTGCGCGCCACTGTTTTCGTATGATGGCCTGTTTCAACAGAGAATTCAGCTGATCGTCAGCACAGTAAGGGAGGATGTGCTGTACAAGGCAGTCATCATCAGCATGTCTACTGCCCTCTTTAACTGCCCATCTACGCAGAGTGTCGTGAACTCCATGTTTTAGCAACATGCCGACACTATCGCAGGGAGTAAAATGCTCTCCGACCAAACTTGGTACAACTAATTCCAATAAAGAGATTTTTCTGTCATACCAGACGTCCCGCCTGACGGCGTCTATCAACACAAAGTCCCGGCGCTGATCATCACGACAGGCAGGCAGTGTGTAGTCAGTCAGTGGTTCGCCAGAAACGCTTCTATAGCTCTCCTCTATCGCCTGTCTGACCAGAGCATCGTCTACAGGGCGGTCTAGCAGCTTTCTGACGGTCTCCCATAGATGTCTCCTCACAGCTTCCTCCATCACCACACCAAGCTGGTCGTCACTGCAGTGAGCTATCACGTGCTTAATGTAATAGTCATTTTCAGGCGAGGCGTGCTGCAGGGCTCCATTCACTGCCCATCGCCGTTGTCTATTCACGTCATCACCCACAGTGCGGCCCAACAGATTTTCAACCGTCCGCCATAGACGTCTTCTCACAGCTTCCTCCAACACGACACTAAGCTGGTCGTCCTTGCAGTAAAGTATCACGCCGCTTGTTTCCTCGTCATTTTCAGGCGTGGCGTGCTGCAGGGATTCCTCTACTGCCCATCTCCGTTGTTCATCTCCCATCCCGTGACGTAAGAAACTAGAGACAGTCTGCCATTGCTGCTCTCGCACTGATAACGTGAACAGGGAAAGCAGCTGATCGTCAGAACATGTAGGTACAATGTACCTTACTAAGTGAAATGGAACATCCTTCGGTACATTGTTTATACTTCTAACAACCCACTGGAGCATTGACAATTCCAACACGACACTAAGCTGGTCGTCCTTGCAGTAAAGTATCACGCCGCTTGTTTCCTCGTCATTTTCAGGCGTGGCGTGCTGCAGGGATTCCTCTACTGCCCATCTCCGTTGTTCATCTCCCATCCCGTGACGTAAGAAACTAGAGACAGTCTGCCATTGCTGCTCTCGCACTGATAACGTGAACAGGGAAAGCAGCTGATCGTCAGAACATGTAGGTACAATGTACCTTACTAAGTGAAATGGAACATCCTTCGGTACATTGTTTATACTTCTAACAACCCACTGGAGCATTGACAATTCCAGTCCACGCCGAAGAAGTGTTCCTGGTACATGTGGTTGGGGCATGAGCCTCCAACAAATGACTTCCATATTTTCAAGCCCCATCATGTCGCTTTGAACGCGGCCTCCAGTTCCTCCTCAGTGTGTATGTGCGGAATGATGTACTTTATCACGTCTTCTACCTCAGCAAGACGACAGGCATGGGTAATGGCCGACATGCGCTGTGCATGAGCCCCTCCACTCTGCAATGTCTGTGTGCGAAATGCTCCACTCCGTAATATCTCATCCACTTTACGCCAGTCTTCCCGCTTCACAGCGTCAGTCATGGCACAATAGTTATCCTCACACTGAGGACGTTTAGCCGACGATCTCATTGTGTTTGCAGAACCCAAACATTGGCAGAATGTCCTAGTGACAGTTGTGATCTCATCGTGTGTATAGAACCCGAACAGTGGCAGCTGATATCCTAGTGTCAGTGTTGATCTCAGTGTGTGTGTAGAACCCGAACAGTGGCATAATGTCTTTTTGTCAGTGTTGATCTCACCTTGTGTGTAGAACCCAAACAGTCTTAGAGCGTCCTAGTGTCGTGGTCTCATTGTATGTGTAGATCATGAACAGTGGAAGAGTGTCCTAGATTTAATCGTGACGTGTCTTCTCGCAGTTGGCAGCTACGTCTAGCCTTGATACTTCCGCTGGAAAAAAAAATCACCATCACCATCGACGTGATCATTATTGCTAGCAGCAGCTTCAATCTGCTCTAAGAGATCGGACTAACAATCGTTCGTGCCTTCCGTACAATACAGACGCCATGATATAAACTCTGTTTCAAATTAGTCATATGGAGGGGCGGATCTGGGGTGGAGGTGGGGGGTTGCGGGGTGGGGGTAGGAGGGTAGGGGGGAGGTAGGAGGGAGGTAGGAAGGGGCGAGGGAATTACATGAGTTCTGGATCCCCCCACTTACCACCACCTCCACCACCGCCTCCGCCACCAGCACCACCAATATTGTTTTAATGTTATAATAAAATCCCTTTGTGGCGAGTTTGGAACCCACCCTTACTGCCCCCGTTGTTTGATATTTCGGTGATGGTGAGCGTCCTGAACAACAAACTCCCCCCCCCCCCCTACCCCGCCACCCACACCCTCTTGATATTTTGGCCAGCGGTCAGAGTTCTGACAAACGCTCTTTCCCCCCCCCCCCCTCCCCCGTTGTTTGATATTCAGCTACTGGAAGGACGGTCTAGGGTCGGAAGGCCTCTTGTGTAAGGTTGAAGGTCCCAAACAAAACGTTTTACCCATCCCATCCCCCACCCCCTTCCACCCCCTAGGTAAATGATTCTGTGTCAGCCTCTGCCTGTGAGGCAGAGCCCTGCTATACCAGCTAGTGATTCCTACACCAGTAATTGTACGAGATTACAAGAAAGGAAAACGGGGACGATAGCTTAAAAAAAGAATAATTAACTGTATACAGTTCAAAGATAAACCCAACGAAAAAAGGAGCACTCTTAGAAAAGAGAGTTACAATTTCTCCACGCACTGATAAGATAATTAGCTTTGTGTTTTCTTCTTTGTTTCTCTATTTTGAAACAGTTTATATTAATAAATTTTGTTGTATGACTTTTCTAAGCGTGTTTCTTTCTTCGTTGGCGTTTTCTCTGCATTTGGGTCTGGATTTTGTATACAGTTCGTGTGTCCTACCAAGAACCAAAGTTGCTGCCGCCGATCACAGCTAACCTTTGTAGAAGACCACGATCACAATGCTCAGTACTTCTAGATGCAGGAATGCAAATGGAAGCGCGATATTACGAGACCGTAACGCGACAAAGCAAAACGCACGATATGTCTGAATACACAGCCACTTTTAAGTAGGCAAACAAAAACACGCATATTCTGTGAAAATGGAGCATTCTCTAGTTTCCTTTGCTGCTTATAATGTTACGGTTTGTTATGAACGGACTCGGCAGCGCCGCGGGGACTGAAAAATAAATCCCCCCCCCCCCCCCCCGGAATTGTGTAATATCCGATCTTTTGTTATGATCAGATTAATTTTACCAAGACAAAGAACAGATCTGCGGGGCCCTCCACAACAGCTTTGTTATAGCCGACTTTTGTTATGTCCGACCTTATAAGCGGACGTGTATATGCACAAATCTTTCTCGAGTTTAACTCATTCTACCCCAGACACACCACAGCAAGACGAGGTTCAACCATCATCGTTCAAGGGTGATGTCAGAATAGCTTGGCGCCTATGCGGGGCACCAAGCTATTCTGGCATCACCCGTGAACGATTATGGTCAGTCTGTGTCCTGCACTGCAATACAGTCTTTAGAGGACAAAGGCAAACTTTGGGGATTTCGGTGATGGGGTAGAATGAGATAAGTAATAATAATAAATAATGCATAGCATTTATATGGCGCATTTCTCATATTTATAATATAACTCAATGCGCAGAATGTAGCCGCGAACTGAACCCAACAAGCACGCTCACGTGAATCACACGCATTCACTCACACACTGTACGTAAACACAGAACATTCACGTGGTGCTAAGGGCAAGCTCAAGCGAGCTACTGACGGTATTTGGAAATCGTTTTGTATTTGAAATTTTATTAAGTTGGCTGAAACTGATACCAAAGTGGAGGGGGAGGAAGAGCCGGAGTACCCGGAGAAAGAACCCCCGACGGTCCGCCCGAATTAACGGTGACACTTACTTAAGTATGGTTGTCACGGCAACCGTATAAAGCAAAAACACGTTCTCTACAAATTAACTTGTTTATCTTTTAAGCAGTTGTGTTTCTGACGAGTAACGCAAATATACTGCTTTCAATGAAGGGTCTGTGTTTGACAAGCACAACTCAAGCAATTTTAAAGTTAATTCCATAAACAAACAGCAATAACGTATTCTCTGTCAACGTTGAGTAAATGCCCACCAGTAATTTTGACTTTGTTTCAATTTAAATGATGGACGACATGAAATACATGGTAAAGATTGCAAAATGGTATTTCTATCACCAAAAATCGTTATACATAAGACATAGGCAACGGTCATTTTTAATATTGGTTACCATGGTAACATTAAGCAAAACCTTCGATGCCCCCGGTGTGGAATTTTCTTCTATCACCATTTTCTACCGCAGTGCTGAATTTCAGAGCAATCGACTCATAATGCATAATTTTGCCATAAGCAATCGGACTACAATAAGGACTCACCGTCATGGCGTCACAAAACACTGAGCAGTTTGTAAGTAACATTAGAGTTTCTCAAAACTCGTATTACTATTGACAATAGTCACAGTTCCTGTACTGCAACTCGGCACAAACCACAAGGCAGTGTCCACGTCAAACAGTACTGAGTTTCCCACTGAAAATCAAACAATTTATGTTTGACATCGTACCCTGCCTACTGTGTTTGTCCCACAAGACTGCATTCATTGAAGACTGCACGTATGTTTACTTAGCTGCCAATGACAACGTTACGTCACACTGACAGTGCGGTATATTCAATGCTCAGAGGAAGATCGTGATAGTTAATTCACTTGCTGAAAACTTTCAATGGAGGTACAAACTTCACGCACTTCTGTTTTTGTTGGAGTAAACAAACGTGAAGGCTGCGCTGTAGAGGAACGTTTCAAAAGTGTAAAGGGCAGAGGACAGAGACTCATTTTCTTTCTGAAACACTCATGGCTATTTTGATTTTCCTATCTACTTTAATAAATTTGGCCAGAGACTTAAACCTTAATCTCTGTAAGTTTTCAGTGATTTGTATTGTTTGTTGAATTGCTTCTTTGTGCCAGTATGAAATAAATGATTGAAAGTTACTAATCTACCACAGATTTTGCGCACTTTTGTTTTAATGAACAACATGTAATTTGAATTTATAGAAGTTAATACATCATTAAAAGGCAGTGTGCGTCCCCATTGTCAAATAGATGTACTTGGAAGCAGTTTGAAATGCCATTTGATAAGAAACAGAAAGACAGATGAACGTTCAGTAGAAGTTTAACCGATTATTATTTACAAACATTTTATTTCGAATCTGTTGTTAAGTTCTCATTTAATGTCTTTTATAAAGAACATAGATGATAAGTTACAACTGTGCAAAATGTGGGCTATGATCTTGCCAAAGTGTGCAAGCAAATTTACAATAAAATGACAATTTTTTTAATCTTTAATTGACCTCTTTGACCTTGACCTTCAAACAAGGGCAACAAAGAATACTTGCATACAATCTTACTACAGCCAACTACCCTTGTGCCAAATATGACGTTAGTGAGTATATAGTTTCTAAGAAATTCTATTTTTGTATTGACAATAACTTACATAACAGAATGATAAGAAATGACGAACAGTTGGACGGACAGACGGACAAATGGACAAAAAGACCAAACAACACATGATGTTGTATGTAGATATACTGTCTTTCCACATTAGACCCAAGAACATCAAATTAAAGCAAAAAGGTATGCTCAGTAATAAAAGTAACATGCTATCTTTTTTCTTAGTAGTTTCAGCATTTTTGGGGTGACTGAGGGGAGGGGACGAGTGTTCATTGGCAGGATATGGAACTAAACATAGACTTAAACATATTTTTAGATTCAGCAACACCTGTGCATGTTGTTTCAATAATAAATCTGCCCTAGAATCAACATATTTATGTTTTTGTCCCAGATGCAGGACTTGTAATTTATGTTTGTGCAGCGGAGGGTGGGGTTAAAGATCGTGTGTAAAGAGACAAAAAAAATCTACTTGATCCAAAAGTGTCCCCTAATTCTAGTGACGTTGAGCATACCAAAAATCTATATTAGAATTTGCCCCGCCAAAATGGTCCCAGTTTCGACCTTAGCTCCCAAACTTTTACGGAGACGTTGTAAAACTTACTGTTTGTGTCAATTTTGGATTGTGCACTTGATTTCAGTCTATATATGAGAAAGTAATTTTGGCCCTATCATCTTTTTTAAAAAAAACTATGATGCAGTGTTTCGTGATATCTCACCTCCCAATGCGCGAAAGGCCATCGGACCGATGTTGGCCCGATGGCCTTTGCACACTGGGAGCTTGTGTAATCTTCCCCCTCCCCCTCCATTCACCGCGACTTTCCCACCGCTCCATCCCCCCCCCCCCCCCACCTCTCAATGAACACATGACCTTTTGCTCAATGCTAATAATGTGTCACCTCCACCCTCGTCCTCATCACCACCCTCAACCCCCTCCCCACCCCACCTCCCCCGATCCCCGTACCCACCCACCTACACCCTACCGCCATAGCGAGCAGTGAAAATCTGACACAACTTGTGCGTGTTTGCGTACAGACCTTAACAGCGACAAATCGAACACAGGATGTTTGCCACAGAGGCAGGACCCCGCGGGTATTAGTCAAAGACCCCGTACCATTACCAAGAGGCGTAGATCCTCATGAGCCCCTGCATTCATGCAGGGGCTCATGAGGATCTATGCTCCTTGTTACAACCTCATTGATCGCTGGGGCTTATAAGGATCTTTGTTGTCCTAGACTGACACTTTAATTAAGACCTATTCTGTAGGAACGCAGTCTGAAAATAAGAAGCGAGAACTTGAGGCAGTGGAGAATCTACGCTTAGTTGCAAGCCCAAAGCCTAATTGGGCTCATGCGAATCTGTGCCTGATACTAAACCCATCAGAGACCAGAAAAATTGAACACCACCAAATTGCAAGAGGTATAGATTCTCATGAGCCCCCGCAATTGCAGGGGGTCATGAGGATCTATATCTCTTGCTGAAACCACGTTGAATGCACGTTCCCCTGACAGCTTCGGAGGTTTCACGTTGAATATACAATAATTTCAGAAACAGTCAGCGTCCACTGATACTGAGAGGGCTGAGACAAAAGATCCATATTATCAGAGGCAGAGTGTAAAACTAGTCACATTCTGTTCAATTCACATCTGTGTTTCTCAGCCATAGCCGCTTATTAATTGGCAGTTCTAACGTGTGTCTGCTTTAGTAATATAATAGGATCAGTAAAAACTCAAACTAGATACTTTCTAAAGCGAATGCGGAGGCACAAAGGTCTTTGTTGTCGTGTAACGTTCACACAGATGGATAAAATGGCGTCAGCACGTACTTTGGACTAAACATTTGTACAGGTAAGTGGAGTTGTTTTACGTTATTATTTCTTTTCTTTTCTTTTCATGTTTCTCTCGCACCAGACATGAGCTTACGTGTGTCGGGAAAGTTTGACCGTTGACTTCTCCGACACCAAACACTCCATATGTTATGAGTAAGGAGATATAGATCAACCATAAAATAAAAATAAAACCAATAAAATGGACCATGTAACCCCCCCCCACACACACACACACACACACACACCTACTTCAGGAATTGCACTGGCTACCCATTCAGTTTAGAGTCGAGTACAAGATTGCTGTCCTGGCGTTTCGCTGCTTTGATGGATCCCTACCGCCATACCCCTCATCCCTCCTCAACATCTATCAGCCCTCCCGTTCCCTTCGGTCCTGTTCTAAGAAGCGTCTTCGTGTCCCCAGCTTCTCCTCCAAGCGGTCTGGCTGCCGGAAATTTCAGTATCAGGCCCCAGTTGTCTGGAACTCTATTCCCCAACACCTCCGGAATGCGGAAAACATTGACGTCTTTAAGACCCAACTTAAAACCTACTTCTTTCAGCTTGCGTACCATTAATCAACAGATTGTGTGTGTGCGTGTGTGTGAGTGTGAGTGTGTGATAATGGTCTGGTCTGCATCTGCATACATACTTCTGTGGCTTATGATGCCTCACTTAGCACCATCATGGTGGCTTTGATTACCTCGGTCTTCCTTTTGTTGACTGTGTAGCACCATCTTGGTGGCTCTCATCTGATCGGGGCTTACATCCTTGGATTATTGACTATTTAGCACCATAATGGTGGCTTCGACGATCACATGTCATCCATTCGTTGACCGTGTAGCGGCCGTCGCGGTGGTGCTGATCTTTGGTCTTCCTTCTGTTGACTTTGTAGCACTATCATGGTGGCTTTGATCTTAGGTCCTCCTTTTGCTGACTGTTTAGCACCATTGTGGTGGCCTTTATCTTAGGTCTACCCTATGTTGACCGTATAGCACCATCGTCGTGGCGCAGCATCATCATCAAAATGCGTTTAACTTGGGAATGGTTTTGTTACGTTACGTTACGTTATGTTATGTGTGTTTCAGTTGTATGTGTGTGCATAGATTAAATTTTTTAGAAGCAGTGAGATTCTGCAGACATATATTTTTTTGTAGCGCGCTTAGAGCCCACTGCTCCTGCGGATTCAGCGCGAATTAAATGCTCTATATTATTATTATTATTATTATTTTAGTTCAAGGGTGGTGCCAGAACTGTGCACAAGCTGTTTTGGCATTACTCTTGAGCTATCATAGTCAAATTATTTCAGGCAGTAATGTATCAGGATGCCGAGGGGTTAACTGAGATAATCATTGATATTATTTATTCATATTGCATGCTTATAATTACTCTCGGTATAGTTTGTTTTCTATTTTTACTGAAATCGGATTAAACTTGTGCATCCCTGTGAATCAGTTCAGGTCTTTCTTTTTAAGTTGTGTTTTGAGGTAGGTGTTATATATTTTGATGAACGTTTGATTTGATCTTGCTATGCAAAGGGAAAATGGCAGTTGTCCAGGCCTAGTGTTGGCTCATGCATAATAAAGCGATCCGGTATATATATATATATATATATATATATATATATATATATATATATATATATATATATATATATATATATATATATATATATATATATATAATTTATATATATATATATATATTATATATAATTATATATATATAAAATTATATATATATATATATATATATATATATATATATATATATATATATATATATATATTCTTTACTTATAACAAAGGCGTCACCCAAAGCCAAAAAATGCACTCAATAATAATAATAATAATAATAATACCGTTATTATATAGGCACTTTTTCTCAATTTTTTGGCAAATCGACTCAAAGCGCCGCGAACTGAAACCCAACACGCACACTCACGTAACAGACACGGATTTACGCCATTTAAGACAAACACAGTACAAGACAGACGAAGGGCCAGTTCAGCTACTGAAGTTTCAGAGATTTTTGATCGCTTGTATTTGAAATCTGTAAAGTGGCCTGAAACCGGTACCAAAGTGTGGGGGGTGGGGGGGGGGGGGTGGGGGGGGGGGGGGGGGGGGTGGGGGGTGGAAGAACCGGAGTACCCGGAGAAAGAACCCCGATCAGAATAGCTCCAAGGGACGTAATTTTTCAATAAATTCTGAGAATGCTCATGCTGTGCTAACGCCATGGAATTCCAGGCTGGTAAGCTTGCATTGTGTCATCAGGACATCAGCTGCCCTTTTTATGACTGCATCGCTCACGAGATCTAGAAAGAAAGGGTAGTGGGAGAAAAGGAATGACAGACCTATTTTTTAGCCTTCCACTGAACACCTACTGCATATAGCAATAGGGACTACCCCCAGGCGCCCTGCAATCCGCTGGAGAATATCCAGTCCTCCCCCCGAGAGGGGAGGCTAGTGCATGAATATTCCTAAAAAGATCTTGGACCTGCTGATAGATTTTTGTTTTTGCCGCCTACGACCGGTTTCGAACCCAAGGAGGTGGGGGGGGGGGGGGGGGGGGGGGCTCTTCAGGTAGGCATACGGCGTAACATGAAATAGCAAACACAACGCATGTACTAGAAGCCGCCTCCAGCCTTTACTGGTAGCACCACTAGCACAGCGCGGATTGCATCCTTAAAGCTTTATGAGGTGTTGCAGTGGAAGAAAACAGACTAATTTTGAAAAGGCAACACCTAGGCAATTTTGTGGTGCAATTATTCTTTACTTATAACAAAGGCGTCACCCAAAGCCAAAAAATGCACTTAATCAGAATAGCTCCAAGGGACGTAATTTTTCAATAAATTCTGAGAATGCTCTTGCTGTGCTAACGCCATGAAATTCCAGGCTGGTAAGCTTGCATTGTGTCATCAGGACATCAGCTGCCCTTTTTATGACTGCATCGCTCACGAGATCTAGAAAGAAAGGGTAGTGGGAGAAAAGGAATGACAGACCTATTTTTGTAGCCTTCCACTGAACACCTACTGCATATAGCAATAGGGACTACCCCCAGGCGCCCCGAAATCCGCTGGAGAATATCCAGTCCTCCCCCCGAGAGGGGAGGCTAGTGCATGAATATTCCCAAACAGATCTTGGACCTGCTGGATAGATTTTTGTTTTTGCCGCCTACGATCGGTTTTGCCCCAAGGGGGGGGGGGGGGGGAGGGGGCTCTTCAGGTAAGCATACCTGAAGAGCCCCCCCCTCCTTTGGCTTTGAGTGACGCCTTTGTTTTAAGTAAAGAATAATTGCACTACAAAATTGCCTAGGTGTTGATTTTTCAATTAGTTTGTCTTCTTCCACTGCAACACCTCATAAATCTTTAGGGATGCAGTCCGCGCTGTGCTAGTGGTGCTACCAGTAAAGTCTGGAGGCGTCTTCTAGTACATGGGTTGTGTTTGCAATTTCAGGTTACGCCGTATGCCTACCTGAAGAGCCCTCCCCCCCCCTCCCCCTTGAGGCGAAACCGGTCGTAGGCGGCAAAAACAAAAATCTATTCATGTTGGAAAAAGGTTGGCAGACTATTTGCTACATATTGGCACCAGAATGGATCCAGCTTGGCACTATATTGGCAGCCAACTTTCACCATGTACTGGTCCTAGGATGGATCCAGCTTGGCACTATATTCGTAGCCAACATTCACCATACTGTGCCTCGGATAGATCCAGCTTGGCACAATATTGGCAGCCAACATTCACCAAACTGGTCCTAAAATGGATCCAGCTTGGCAGTATACTGGCAGCCAACAATCACCATACTAGCCCTAGGATGGATCCAGCTTGGCAGCCAACATTTACCCAATATTGGGCCAACGTCGGGCCAATTTGCACTTAATAATAGTAATAACAATGTACATTTATATAGCGCTTAACCTCCAAATGAATGGTGCTCAAAGCCCTTTACAAAATCAAAAATCACAAAACAAAAAGTACAAGAAAGAAAACGCTAAAATAAATGTTACAAAAACTAAAGTGACACACATCAAAAGCTCACTCTCACACATACACACACACCGTCACAAGAACAGTTTCAATTTTGGGCCAATATTGGTGTGCTGGCTGGGTCCGCTGCTGTAACCAAGAAGGGACTTAACGCATTCAACTCCGACACGCCACGGCAAGACATGGATCGAGCGCGATAGTTCAAGGGTTGTGCCAGAATAGCTTGGCGCCCATAGGCGCCAAGCTATTCTGAAACAACCCTTGAGCTATCACGCTCGATCTGTTTCCAGTAGTGTAATGCAGTCTTCAGAGGCCAACTTCAAAATTGCGGATTTCGATCCTGGAGCAGAATGTGTTTATTTTGACCCAGCGAACCTGGGGAACATATTTTGGGGGGCCGAACAATGCTAAAAAATGTGAATGAGGTATTTTGGGGTTATCCTTTAAGGACTGCATTACAGTTCAGTAGTCAGATCGACCATGATAGTTCAAGGATGGTGGCAGAATACTTGGCACCTATAAGCGCCAAGCTATTCTGCCACCACCCTTGAACTATAAAGGTCGAGCCATATCTTGCTGCGGTGTGTCGCGGGCAGAATGAGTTAACTTTTTATGCATTTTTATGGGCTACAAGCTGCATGGCTACATAACGAGCATAAACGGGTTTCCATGGAACTCCTTTCTACCGTGTATTACAGCATGATATGGTTTAACACAGACGATTTCAAAATCGATAAGTCATGAGTAACAAAGCAAGCAATACTTTGCGCCGAAAAAAAAAAAAACAATTATAGTCCAAGCAATAATCTTTCGGAGTTGTATGTCTCTATGCCTGATTCCGCCGTGAGGTGGCTTTAGTCGCCTGCTCGGCGTTAAACCCCATTAACTAACTAACTATCTATGCCTGATAGCTTACAAATTATTCCTCACAAAAGCACTTTTAGAACTTTTGCCTCTCAGTATACATCCCTAAAAAGGATGCATCAGGTAAAGCATTTAACCTACAGCATAATTATCAACTCTGTTGTAACTGTCCTGTCAGAACATGCATCTTTCCTTCTTGGTATTTTCCTTGCAATCGTCATGAGCCCCCGCAGTTTCCACGTCAGAGTGACCCGAGGTCGGTCTAACGGATGGGCCCTTATGGAGTGTTACACGGTTGGCCAGTTGCACGAGCGAGCCTAGTCCTGCGCCAGCCACTAAGCAAGGTGCTCCGCTGTGGCTGGCGCAGTACTAAGCTCACTCACGCAACTGACCCCGGCTGCGACC
>BTPG01000001.1:314936855-314941855 GCA_036245525.1 Semisulcospira habei | reverse complement strand
TTCAATATCATTTTCTTATTGATTCTGTCTATGACAGTTTAAACCATTCGCTGTCGGTCACCGCCGCAAATTGCGCGTCTGAAACAACCGCACACTGACTGGCAATCGCGCGAAAAACACAGGTGTAAATGGGACCAAGAAATAGGCATAAAAACAACATAGGAGTGGCAAGAGACATAAATCCTCATGAGACCCCCGCGACAGCGGGGGCTCATGAGGATTTATGTCTCTTGTAGATGGTTAGTAGTCGTCTTGTCTTGGCAGTGAGTGGGGTTAAATCGATCTGCTCGACAGGCTTGTAGTTTAACATTTGCCTGTACAACGTGTTGCTAATGTTGCCTGGCTTAAACTGAGACTTTTCTTACCTTGTTCTTATCACAATCCGTGTGAGTAGGTATACGGGGTTTTCTACCGCCTCTTGTGTGTAACGGAAGAACTCTTCTACGTAGAAAGGAGACAAAGAGCAGAATTTCATTTTACGCCATTCAAACTTCATGAGTCAAGCTAGCTTCTTTTTTTTTTTTTTTTGGGTGGGGGGTTGTTTTGTTTTGTTTACCACTGCTGTAAGACATACTAAATAAAAACATTTCTACAGAAGATATTGCGAACCATTAGACCTTAATTGCCTTAAGTCGAGAGAGACGAAGTGAAGAAAGCGTGAAGTTGTATTGCGGGTATTCCTTCGGCAGAATGCGTGTATGCTGACTCGGGGAGGGGTGGGGGTAAACAAACATTACCCGTCACTTAGTCTGGTGTACAGGTTGCGCACACCCAGCTAGACAAACTGTTCAAGTTACCTCCTCGTACCCTGATTCAACACTGGGTATAATTAGCGTGCATCGCTTTTACTGCTAGCGATGGCAGATTGTGTGTCTCAAATCTGTGTGTTAATTCAACGCCACTGAACCCCTCTCCGTCCCCCCCCCCGCACCCCCCAACCCGCACCCCCCTTCCCCCGCACCTTCCTCCCTTCCTCCCTCTCTCTCTCTCTCTTGGCTCTCTCTCTCTCTCTCTCTCTCTCTCTCTCTTGGCTCTCTCTCTCTCTCTCTCTCTCTCTCTCTCTCTCTCTCTCTCTCTCTCTCTCTCTATCTCTCTCTCTCTCTCTCTATCTCTCTCTCTACTCTCTATATCTCTCTCTCTCTCTCTCTCTCTCTCTCTATCTCACTGAACTAGTTTCAATCTCGGCCTTGCCTTAATACAGAATACACATGAACAATTCATGCACACAGCACGCGTACAGCACACTGAAACACCAAGCGCATACGTTAACAAAAGTTTATTTTCATAGTTTAAAACAGGAAGGCGTGATGTGAAAGCCTGTTAGGCAGGATTTGCCTGACCAGAACAAAAAATCAGAAGTAGGTAATAAAAAAACACTGCTCGTCTTGTGACACAAACAGTGGATAATAAAACCCTCACAGGTTTGTCCGGGCTTTTTTTTCCTGTCCAAACACGTGCAGTTCTGACCTACTTCTGATTTGCGAACAACTTCTGTGTAAGTGCAGGCTAAAGTGTTTTTGACAAAAGCACAGTATCCTAGCTTCACCGACTGAGAAACAGCTTCGATAAAAAAAAAAAAAAACAAAAAAAAAAACAAACGGTGGAAGCTGTACTTGCAAAACGTCCACTGAGTTAGCTCAGCTTGCAGAACAATCCTGATGTGTGCAAATGAGTGACGCGTACGCAATACACAAAAGGCCATCGGGCCGACGTCGGCAGCCGTTGGCCCGCGCACGGTCGTGCGCGGGCCAACGTCGGCCGAGGTCGGCGAGATGGCCTTTTGCGCACTGTGTTCGTGTCAGTATATTACTGGCCGTTGTTGGCTGAACTTGCTGTCTAGTCCTCGATCGCTCTATAGTGCCAGTAGGGCCAACAACAACAACAACAACAAAAAGGAATAACAAACGAACCTTAACTTGCTGAACTGTTCCGAAGGTTACTGCCCTGTGCACGCGTGCTGTCCTTTGTTGCCTTTGTTTCACTGCCCCGAAGTTTAACCCCTACACTGCCGGGGCGAGGCGAACTCTAATTAACCTCGCTGGCAAGAGACACGAATCCTCATTGAGCCCTCCGCGGGAGGGAGGGGGAAGGGGGAGGTGGGGGGCTCATGAAGATGTGTGTCTCTTCTTAGTCCTGTGATTAGTGTTCGGCGACAGAGTTCGGCCTCGTTTCAGTTTCTGCTCTTCATCGCGAGTGTCGGTCAGCGTGCCGCGCGTGGTTTCAGACGCGAAATCCGCGATCACTGGCAGCGAAAGGGTTACTGTGCGCGTGTAACCCCTTCACCGCCGAGAAAAAAATGAATTACGATTGAACTGCAAGAGACATAGATCCTCATGAGCCCCCGCGATCGCGGGGGCTCATGAGGATCTATGCCTCTTGCTGGGACCACTTTGTATCCATGTTTCTTGGATGGTGTTGGCTTTTGGTCGTTGTAATGAACAAAGATTTCAGAAACACAAATGCACGTACAGTGGCAGGGAAGGGGTTAATTAAAGGGACCGGGCAACGAAGGGTTAATTGAGCGCAATACCTTGATCATAAATGTCCGTACTATAACTTTCCCATCATGCCGGCCGAAAAGGACGAAATTTAACTGATGAGCTTGAATGTCGTCCAATAAAAGACTTTTCTGCTCTTTTTTTTCCCCTCCTGTGTACGCAGAAGAGCTCTTCCGTTACACGCAAGAGGCAGTAGAAGACCTCTATGTGTACCTACTCAGGGATTTGTGAAAAGAAGGCTTGAAAACTCTCAGCTTAGGCATGGCAACATTTTATAGCCTGCTGTCTCGGCAACCTTTCGCAAGCCAAGCTCGCCAAGGAGCATTATCGCTTTAACCCTTTTAGCCCCAAGGTCCCATTTCTCAAATTTTGAAGGCGTTGCCTAACGACTACGTACCAGTTGCAGGAGATGGCCTGGCCATGATAATTCAAGGGTAGTGCCAGATTAGCTTGGCGCCTGAAGGCGCCAAGCTAATTGGCACTACCTTGAATTATCATGGTGAAGGCGCCAAGCTAATCTGGCACTACCCTTGAATTATCATGGTCAAGGCATCTCCTGCTGTAGGGATCCGGGGCTAAACTTAAAGGGTTAAGCGTACTAAAATGTGAGTCAAAACAAACACAATTTGGGTACATGTAACGGGCAAGCACTCACGCTGTCCAAACACACACATACACACACGCTCAAAGGTGTAATGCATGATGAGAGAGAGAGAGAGAGAGAGAGAGAGAGAGAGAGAGAGAGAGAGAGAGAGAGAGAGAGAGAGAGAGAGAGAGAGAGAGAGAGAGAGAGAGAGAGAGAGAGAGAGAGAGAGACAGAGACAGAGACAGAGAGACGATAGACGATGATTAGAGCGATAGAGAGAGAACGATCACGATGATTATAGCGATTAGATACATTACACTTTAGGATGTATAGGTACAAAGTCCTTTTTAATCATGATACTGCTACAACTACTATAGAATATAAATAACGTTGTAAATTTGTAAACTTAAACATATTCAATGTGTGAGAGAGAGAGAGAGAGAGAGAGAGAGAGAGAGAGAGAGAGAGAGAGAGAGAGAGAGAGAGAGAGAGAGAGAGAGAGAGAGAGAGAGAGAGAGAGAGAGAGAGAGAGGGTACGCACGGTCATTGAATATGTGATCTAGAAGGCAGTAAACACACAAACTTGACACAGCACTGTACGCTGTATCGCTCATTGTATAGTTTATGATTCGCTCTCTCACAAAACCACAACACCCGCACTTGAAGAATATCTCGCGCAAATCTTTTTCAGCTAGAAGCCAAATGCAGGGGTTCATGAGAATCAATGTACCTTGCAGGAGGAAAAGAATTTCATCAAGCGCTATACAGCCCTAAATCATAACACGCCCTGTTCAAAGATTGGATCCGTCGTTGTAATACTCCTGAACAACTTGAGGCTTCAAGAAATGTGATTTTATGTACGCACTTTTTCTAAATGACACGAAACTGGAAGTCCGGTTAACAGTTTTATCACGGCTTACACAGATCTAGAGGTTTATTTTTTATCTGCAAATCCTTATCGTATGTATCGCATCCGTGCATGCGTGCATTGTGGCAGGCCATTCCACTTAGTGTCCACACCCCAGTGGTATGAAAATTGATTTCATTCGAGTCGCCAGTTGCTCAAATTTCACCTTCTTGCGATCAGAGGATTTTAGACAGACGAGAATCAGCTTCAAGAGGCATAGATCCTCACGTGCCCCTGCAACTGCAGGGGCTTGTGAGGATCTATGCCTCTTGCCACAGACAACCAATTTCATTTTTATCCAACTGATACCGCAGGCGTATGGGAGGCCGTTCCACTTATAACTGATTAATTCAGTCTAGGACAAAATATTTAATGCTAAGAATAAATAATTTATCTTAGAACAAATTTAATTCAATCCTAGGAATAAATGATTATTCTTAGGACTCATTCCAACCAATCAGACAGCGGGAATCATCTCACGTGACATGACGTGCTCTGACGGGTGGATAATATGTTCATTTATTGGATGATTCCTCCAGAAACATCATGGCTGACTGGTTGGAAAAATCTAGTAATTTGTCCTAGAATGAAAGTGAATTTGTTCTAGGATTAATTCGAATTTGACCTAGGATAAATTATTTGGTCCTAGGATTAAGTTTATCCTAGGATGAATTAATCTGTTGTAAATGGAACCATCTGCAATGTGCATTTAAACAAAACCAACCTCTTTCTGACCCCCCCTCCCCGCACACTCCCATCCCTCCTTCCCCCAGCCCCCTCTTCCACAAGCATTTGATACCGAAAACCATGTAAACGGAAAACATGGGAAATAAGAAGCCTTTCTTCTTGCTTATAGCCGAAGTTTGTTATAAGCTAAGTAATGTACACAGGAAGAGTGCCGCCGGGACCTCAGAAAAAGTGTCGCTGTATCCGACTTTTGTTATATCCGACCGTGTCATGACCCACTTATCCCCGAAGCGCTACAGCAGGAGATGGATCGACCATGATA
>BTPG01000001.1:314929355-314931855 GCA_036245525.1 Semisulcospira habei | reverse complement strand
CCACTTTGAATCATGTTCCTTGAACGGCTTGGGCTCTTGTGGCGTTAACTTAGCAACGACTTCATAAACACAGTCACACCCCTTCGTTGCCCCAGAAAAAAATGAACACGATCCAATAACAAGAGGCATTGATCCTCATGAGCCCCCCGCAGTCGCGGGGGGGGGGGGGGGCTCATGAGGATCTATGTCTCTTGCTGACACCACTTTGAATTCGTGTTCCTTGAACGACTGGAGATCTTTGGCGTGGAACTGACGAAAGTAATATTAAAGAAACACGGATTTGCGTCAGATGGCACTTAAGGACTGTATGTCTAGGATCTGGTGCGTACCTCCTTTCGCGGGAGAACGTATACATTGAGCAATCTGTAATGCAAACAGTCAGCACCTGCATAATTTTAGCCAGTGAGTGTACCTTGACCCCTCAACCTAGGACTGCACCCTTTATACTCGAAAATGTACTTTTCCAACAGAAGTCATTGACCAGCAACAGGCAAAGCCGGATTTGTGTGAGCCCCAGCAGACTGAGTAAATACGTACTTGTGGCCAGCGGTGACCCATACACTGTGTGCTGGTCAGCCACCTCACGCGGCTAGTTGTCTGGCTCGATTCGAGGTAGTGGTAGCGAACCGAGAGATACAGCCAGTGTGTAGGCATCTAGGAAACTGACAAAACTCTCTCTCTCTCTCTCTCTCTCTCTCTCTCTCTCTCTCTCTCTCTCTCTCTCTCTCTCTCTCTCTCTCTCTCTCTCTCTCTCCACCCCACCCCCTTTTCCCAAAACAGCCACCCCCCCCCCAAAAAAAAAAGAAGATAAAATAAAACAATAAATAAACAATATATAATATATATATATATATATATATATATATTATATATATATATATATATATATATATATATATATATATATATATATATATATATATATATATATTAATATAGCGCTACGTAAAAATGACACTTGTAGCCGCCTGGCCCCCCCCACCCCCCTCCCCATTTAGTGTATACAGCCACCGGTACGTATACATACTTCTACGATGGGTCGGTGCATGCACCAAGGTGCGGGTTATGGCATACACGCTTCGGAATTAGCTGACTGTCATTCGAGGCAAATTTTGTTACCTCAGCCTGTGAGACAATCAATCGATCTGTTGAGCAGTTGTCGTGGAGAAGGCAAGGTACAAAGGTTTATTCGTTAAAGACAATGGTGTGAGGAAGCCAATACAAATACGTCCCCTTTACAACGGCGCCGAGCGTCTACGGCCGTGTGTCTACGACGCTCGAAGCCGATGTAAAGGGCGCGTAACTCAATGTAAGTTTCCTGAAACCTGTGCCGGACCTGTACATGACTTTACGCGTTCAATCACAGGACTGAGGAAACCAAAATAGTTACGCCATCTCACCACGGCAAAGAGAACCAACACACGGTCGGATCCATTGTGAAGGGGACGTAACTATTGTAAGCTTCCTGACACCAGTGCCGCACAGTTTAGGCAGGACAACATTGATCACCCCTTCTATCTCTAAATTGTAACAAACCAAACCCGCCATGGAGCAGGTTGCTTTAAACCGTAACTCTTTCACTGTCGAGAAAAAATAAAAGCGATCCAGCTGCAATGACATAGATCCTCACGTGTCCCCGCAACTGAGACCACGTTGTATCCATGTTGCTTGGACAGTTTTGGTCACTGACTGAACAATCTAACGATTTCAGAAACAGGGGAGGGGCTAAGGCCCCAAGTCACACACCAGCGTGCATTCTGGCCTGTGAAAGCAAACACTGGTAGTTCATTAACGCATTCGAGACGTGCCCTCTCCGGACGGAGACGGCACGTCTAGCATGAGTTAACCCTTTTACTGTCGAGAAAGGTATATGGAGACATTATTCAGCCTAAAACTACAATATCGGTGGTACATGGTTTACATCAACGCTAAACTGGAGTCCTCCACTAGTGAAAGTACCGCCGTGAGATCGCATTGCTTACACAGCGTTAAATTCAATAACTAACCAACGAACCAGCACATCAACCAAAGCACCCGCCTACCCACCCACCTACGCACCTACCTCCCAGCGCACCAATCAACCAACCAGGAAACTAGCTAGCTAACTCAAGTGGAGGTAGCCTGTCGGTGTCATTTCAAACTATGACTGTATTTTGGCGATTAACCTCACACTCCGCTGTCGACGCGTCGCAGTTGGCTCTCAGCGCCGTGTGATGCGAGACGCATATCCTATAGTGTCCAGGATGTTAAACGTTTGTGTCGCACTCTTGAGGAAAGCGATAACGTAAAAGGTATGTGAATAGTTGATAAACCTGACAAACGTGTAGTAACTTGTGAAATTAGCAGGCCTATGGTCAGTGTTGTCTGCGTGTAGAACATAACAACTCTTCCTGTTATCTGTCCAAAGTAATGGGCATGGATATACAACAGTAAGAGTCGGATATAACGAAACGCCTGGGGACCCGGATTTCTTTGTTGTTCTGGCTGTTGTGAGTCATAA
>BTPG01000001.1:314914355-314919355 GCA_036245525.1 Semisulcospira habei | reverse complement strand
GATGCTGACATTCTCATCAAGGCGTCGCAGTGGGAGAGCGCCAAAGAAGTGCTGTCATGTGTCCCGGAATTCTCCCTCAACATGGGGAGCGACTACATGTGGAAGTTCATGTGGAACAAATCTAACCTGTGGCGCGGGGAAGACTTCATACGATTTCCGTACATCGACATCTTTCCTTATAACGAGGACGCGCATTTAGCCTGGCCGCTTACGATCTGGATGAAATGGGACGTCCTGTGGCGGAAGTCAGATATGTTCCCTCCGAGTCGTCTCCCTTTAGAAGGCCATGACGTCACCGTGCCCAAGGACCCTGCCGCCATTTTGAGGAACACTTTTGGTGACGTCAAAGCTTTCTGCGCATCCCGGAAATTCAAGCGGAAGGAGAGAGAGCCTTTCCCTTATAAGGAGAGAGTGATGATTCCTTGCAGCTGGTTGTACGATGTTTACCCGTTTGTGTTTGAGAAGGAACTTTTAGACGACGGACACTCTCTAAGTCCTGTGCGCATGCAGGAGAAGAAACTCGGGGACGCAGTTTTGAGCGTCTATACACCCCATCCTTGAAAAATATATTTAACCCTTTGGCTGCCGGTAGCGCTTTTTGTCGAGGTGATTCCGACAAAAAGCGCTGCCGGCAGGCAAAGGGTTAACATGCCTGAGTGTTAAATATGCTTGAGTAATGATGACGTTTGAGTGTTGCAAGTCATATCAACCCTCTTGCGGCATGCAGACACCAGTACTATTTACAGTACAAATATCTGCCGCATGCACAAGGGCATCAAAGCGGCATCTCTGCACCACATATTGTATGAACGAGCTTAATATTTGTCATGAGTATGGAGTGATTTTTCAGTGAGAGTGTAAAACGGAAGGAATTTCATATTTAACGTCTATACACCGCAAGTTTGTGACTGCACGCCGCAGATCAAAGTTCAGTGGCAACACTGACCCAGCTGGTAACAGCGGTCTGGTTAATATACGCTGGTCTGTGATTTTGGACCTTACGACCGTTAGGTGCAAAATTACAGACCTGCACTGACTTAAATATTGGACAGAATGGAGTGTGGAAGAAGTCGGGTGGAATTTCAGCGCTTATATACTGCGGTTATTGACTTTCTATGCACTGCAATTTTTGGAGTGTCTATGCACCGCAGTTTGGAATGTCTATGCACCACATTTATGAAGAATATCTGACAATGGAGTTGTTATGTGTATGTGAGATAAGTCGTGAGTCTGTATGCATTGCAGTTCAGCTGGATACATGTCTTATGCACCTCAGTCTGGAGGCGTGTATGTACACCGCAGTTACCGTCTGTGTTCCGTCCGTATCAGTACTAGTATGCGGAAGGAAATTCGGCTTAAGAGATGTTACGTTTATGTTATGTTATGTTATGTTTTATGTTATGTTATGTTATGTTATAAGTTGATGTAAAACAAATGAGGTAAATCACGTCTTTACATCACAATTCACGTGCATCTCCGCGAAACTATACGTGAACGTCTATGTACCGAAGTTTAAGGTCTTTACACCGCAATTCTGCTTGTTTACATGCTGCAGTTGTATGCAGCAAATTGAATGATATTCGTGTGTGGGTCAGAGTGTGTGTGTGTGTGTGTGTGTGTGTGTGTGTGTGTGTGTGTGTGTGTGTGTGTGTGTGTGTGTGCGTGCGTGCGTGCATGCGTGCGTGCGTGCGTGCGTGCGTGCGTGTGCTTTTTAACCTTTGGCTGTCGGCAGCGCTTTTTGTCGAGGTTATTCCTGCAGGCATCATCTCGACTCTAAGAGCGTAGCCGACAGCCATTGGGTTAACGCGTATGCCGAAAGAGTCTCAAACACGTGATATACGCGTTTTCCAGGGCTTAACCGACTCTGCACTTTTAGTGAGAGAGATTTTCAGTCCCTCCAAGGCAATATGCCATTTCAAGTGAACACACACACTGGTTGCCTCCCTCGAGCAAATCGAGGGAGGCAAACAGTGTGTTACACCGTGCACAACTCGGCTGTAGCACTAACATTTTGAGCCTATAAAGAATTTATAAGGAAAAACAAGTGTTTATTTTGTTGTATGATTTTGTAATGAATATTATTGACATTTTTCGATGGTGACCTATGAACTATGTATATGTTTTGATATGCCATTGTTAAACCATTCAGCTCTGACGCCCTACAGCAGGAGATGGATCGACTGACCACGATAGTTCAAGGGTAGTGCCAGATTAGCTTGGCGCCTTTCGGCGCCAAGCTAATCTGGCACTGTCCTTGAATTATCATGATCGATCCATAGATGAGGCCTCCAAAATTTGGGAAATACTGCCGTCGGGCTGAGTGAGTTAACAAATATAGTCGTTTATTTGTCGGTGACCTTTAGGCTTACATTTCAGCGCGGTATTTAGCCGAATAGAATGACGTGTTGTGCGTTGAATGGCTAGGGGAAGAAGCAGACGTGTCAGGGGAGATAATCACGACAGATGCATCTGTAAGATTTTTCGCCTGCCATGGTTTATTTCCCTTAGTAAGGGTTTTCATCAAGGGTCATTGACCCAGCGTGAACTTTGGCCGGATTGGATATAGTTTCCGTGTGTGTGTGTGTGTGTGTGTGTGTGTGTGTGTGTGTGTGTGTGTGTGTGTGTGAGTGTGAGAGAGAGAGAGAGAGAGAGCGAGAGAGAGAGAGAGAGAGAGAGAGAGCGACAGACAGACAGACATACAGACAGTACTAATAGTTAAAATTTATATGCATCCAACCTTGGATGAAGACATTAGGCACGCAGGGAGACATTTTTTTCATGCTTGTACTTAATTTAATGTGTATTATTTTTACAATAGAAAGTCGGGTAACAAAATCAAAACCATGAAGTGTGTTTGGGGTGGGGTTGGGGGGGGGAAGGGGGGGGGTGGTTTAGGGGGAGGGAGGGGGGGGAGAGGGCGTTGAGGGTGGGGGGGGGGAGGGGGATGGTTGAGGGGGGGGGGGGGGGGTGAGGGTGGGGGGGGGGGGGAAAGAGACAGACTGACCGAGAAAGAGAGATAATTTAAGAGAGATAATTTGGTAAACTATTTTGTGTTTGTTAATGCCTCGCCCAAGCATAATTCATTGTTTGTTGTTTCGTGGGGGATTTGCATGCCCGGCATGGCCAGTCTCTGCCAAGTGTGCCACGTAAAACGCCACGAAATAGCCTAAATAGATTCTATAAAAAAATAATCTATAAAATAGGTGGGTGGGTGGGTTGGTGGGTGAGGGGGCGGGGGGGTTAACCCAGATGGATCGCATTAACCTATTGAACAACAAGGTCGCATTTCCCAATTTTGGAGGTGTCAGTTGACGACTATGTACAGGTTGCAGCAGATGGACCGATCAACCATGGTGTCTCAAAAGTCGGGTAGTGCCAGATTAGCTTTGCACCATAGTATTCGCAGCGCCAACCGTAGTATTGTATTAATAACGGTATTATTATTATTATTATTATTATTATTATTATTATTATTATTGTATTAACCCATTTAATCCCACAACATCACTCCCAAATTTTCGAATTGTCATCTAACGACCATAAACCAGTTGCAGGAGATGGACCGACATGATAATTCACGGGTATTGCCAGATTAGCTTGTCGCTATCAGGCGCCAGGTTAATCAGGCACTACCCTTGAATTATCATGGTCAATCCATCGTCCTGCTGCCGCAGCCCGTGCGTCGAAGTTTAATGGATTCAATGACCAAAATGGATCGACCACTGGGTCGTCGGGACCGGCTGATACCTTTCACACTGACACCTGTGACAATGTCGGCCTTGACCTTGTGTCGATAACAGTAAACAGCTTAGTGATAGTATTTCAGTGGCTTGCCTACAGGTTTGTACAGCAGAGGTCAGAGACGCCTCTAGTCGCTTGCTACAAAACCACGTGTTTTCAGTACATGCGTGTGTATACTGAGGTTCGCCATAGGCGCCCGTCTTTTTGTCGATTTAACCCTTTTAGCCCCGACGCACTACAGAAGAAGATGGGGTGATCATGATAATTCAAGGGTAGTGCCAGATTAGCTTGGCGCCTTAAGGCGCGGCCAAGCTAATCTGGCACTACCCTTGAATTATCATGGTCGATCCATCTCCTCAGTGCAACTGGTTCACTATAGTCGTTAGCCGTGAGATGACAACTCCAAAATTTGGGAATGATACCGTGGGGTTAAATGGGTTAAGTACAATACTACGTTTCCGCTTCGCGTGAGCGTGAGCTCAGTAAAGTCGTGCGCCCGACACTTGCGTACCACGCGCACAACGTTTCATGCTGAGAAACTGTAGGCATTGTTGTTACATCAAAGTAGCGAGTGCCTTTGGTACTGGCGTATGGCTATTCGGCCGGGCCGCCCAGCAATGCCTGAATAGAAAATGGCCGTTTAGAAAGTACTTGTAGAGAGATTGATAGCTTGAGATGAAAGGCATTGCTAGTCTCTCTCTCTCTCTCTCTCTCTCTCTCTCTCTCTCTCTCTCTCTCTCTCTCTCTCTCTCCTCTCTCTATCTCTCTCTCTCCCTCCCTTATGGCATTCGTTTGGTCTGGGCGAAACGAGGGATAGATTGACATGAAAGGCATGGCTCGTCACCCCTCCCCGCCCTCTCTCCATTCAGTCTCCATTCAGTCTCCATTCACCCCCCCCAACCCTCTTCCCCACCCAACACCCCTCCCCCTCTAATACCCGAATGATAGAAAACCGATCGGCTGCGGTAATTCAGTACTGAAATACTGAAAAATCATGCTCAGGCAAAAAACGACGATGTCCGTTAGCCCTTCTGAGCAGGTCGGTAGCGGTTTTAGTCCCGATGATTCCTGTCGGAATCCGCATCGCGACTAAAACCGCTACCGACTCGCAAAGGGTTAAAAGGGCCTGGTAAATCAAAGTGGCACAGTTGCAGTGAGCCTAAATTGATCAGCGCTGAGGTTGTACTGCATAGTCAATAGCTGTCCCTGCCCGGCCTAAGCCACCCCGTTAAGGGCTGTCCATTATCACTCGAGTGTCC
>BTPG01000001.1:314886564-314914335 GCA_036245525.1 Semisulcospira habei | reverse complement strand
TGGACGTTAAACCCCGAAATAACCAACCGAAATTAATATCATTTTTTATTTTTTCCTTTTCCCGTCTCTCTTCCTTCATTGCTCTTTCTCTTACTTGTTTGCGCTCCCCCTCCCCCCCTCCCCTCCCCCTACCCCCCCCCCCCCACCCCCCAGCCAACCTCTGCCCAACCACATCCCCTTTGCTCAATCATCCTTACCGGATTCAAGTACATTGTGAATATGCCAGAAAACGACTCTTTCGAAAATGGGTTTTATTGTCCAACTGCAAGAGACGTAGATCCTCACGAGCCCCCGCTGTCGCGGGGGCTCCTGAGGATCTATGTCTCTTGCTCAGACCTTTTTGTATCCATGTTCTTTGGACGGTTATGGCTTTTGATCGTTGAATTAATATTAGAGTTCAGAAACACAATGTGCACCCGCTGGCAGCGAGCGGGTTAAACTACCGCCGCTAAATCCATCCCAACACCTGCAGCGCTTCAGGTGTGAATAATGGAACCTTCTAGTCTAATATCTTTACCGGCATAGCGGGTATACCACAGGTGCACCTGTTGTGAGCCACCTCGTTTTTAGCAAGAAAAAGTGATCTTCAAACACTTGTGCTCTCTCAAGAGACCTCTTGAAGGCAAGCAGTGGCACCTGTCATTAAAGACCATCAGTCACTGATTTACGCGGCTTTAGAAACAGGTGACACGTCTCTGAAAGGGTGGTCACTCAATGCAGGTTTTGCTGTATACACCTCGGGCGTGTAGTATGCAAAAATCGAGGAAACCCACTAAAAATTCAGTGACATACAGAGATGAGGAAAAAAACACATATACGAATAGCGTGTACCCAGTCGGCCGCAGTTGGCTCCGCGCGTGGCACGGCTGTGTTCCTGACTTTCGTGTAGGCTGTACACCAAATGTTTTTACTTTTTCTTGTACGACACTTTCGCAGCTATTGATGCGGAGCTCTTTGAAGAGAATAACCCACCGCGTGCAAGTGACCATGGATAAGCTGCATTTTCTATCTTACACAAAAGTTCACTTCCATCCGTTAACCTGTATTCGACTCTTCCTAACAGGGTTGAAGGGGGAAAAGGGTAGGGGGTGGGGGGGGGGGGGGGGGGTGGGGGGTGGGAAGGAGGGGGGGGGAGGTGTACGGGTTGCGGCGCACAAGCTATCTGCAAGAAGTGGGTTGTGTCGCAGAGTTATTTGCAGCTGTTAGACTATCTCTTTGCTCTCTCAAAGAGCCGCGGGTTGCGGCGCACAAGTTATGTGCATGTAGACAGACCGGTCCTTCTCACAGTAGGCTATACTGGTGGTTGAATGCTATAGGGCCCGGTAACTATTTTAAGTGTGCAATTACCATTTATATTTAAGGCGATCTGCATCAATACCCGCAGAAGTGTTGATTAGCGTTCTCACCGGCAAAATAGCGTTGCCGCAGGCAACGCTATTTGACACTTTCGCAACTATTAATGAATTCCAACGTTTAGTCAGTGCGCCTTGTGAATACATCCTCACTTTGTTTGACTTTTTTCATAGGCCACACATCGTTGATTTCCTTTTAATTTCGATTGTATTTTTTGATTGCCTTTTTTGCACGGGATTTTAAAAAAATGTATTCCTGATCTCTTTATCAATAAGTTTTTGATAATGTATTTTGGGGTGTCATTTGTGAATACAACAATTTCATGTCTCAATACATTCCATTTTTATTATGCAACGTGAAATATATATATATAGTTGTTGTTGTTGTTCGAAATCGACTTTGAGAGTGCGTACCCAGTACGAATTATATTTCGGGCCGTCGTCGGCCGCAGTGGGCCCGCGCACAGCTGTGTGCGGGCCCACTGCGGACGATATCGGCTCAGTGCTCTCTGCTTACTGGTTGTTGAAGTGCATTTGGAAGTGTGTGAATTTGTGATGATCGCAATGCTGAATAAACATTTCTGTCAGATATGAACGGAACTAGATTTTTTTTTGTGGCTCTGTGAGTTAGTTCAAATCACTGATTTGTCATAAGGGATGTTTCCATGCATCCATCCATCCACCCACCCACCCACCCACCCATCCATCCATCTACCCACCCACCCACCCACCCGTACCCACTCACCCACCCATCCACCTATCCATCCATCCATCCATCTACTAATCCATCCATACATACATCCAACCACGAACCCGCCCGCCCGTCCGTAGGTCTGTCCATCCATTCATCTATCCATCCATTCATTCATCCATCCAGTTTTAAAAGATGCATCAACAGGTTTTTTTCCAGTCCTGATATGAGGATTGTCAGTGTACATGCGTCTGGCCTTTTGTTGTTTTCAATGTAGCCTACTTGCGTTTAAATGCTTGCGCGTGTGTTGTTTTTGTGTGCAACAGACACAGACATAGACAGACAGACAAATAGACAGACAGACAGACAGAGTTTAGAATTTGCCGGCTCTCAGATTTCCCGAAAGTAAACTGGCCTGTCTACGAGAGCAATAGAGTCTCATAACCCTATGCGACCGCAGGGGGCTATGAGAATCTATGCCTCTTGATGGCAGAGAAGGAGCCAGTTTACGTCTTTGGAGTGAGGGGAGTCGACGTTAAACGTTGAAGTCTTCAACTGCCTCTTAAAACTGAATTTAGCACACTCCTGAGTTTAACGACTTGTTAATGAACAACTTTCACCCCTTCACAGCCGATGGAAAAGACGACCCAGCTTCAAGAGACATAGATCCTCATGGGTCCCCGCAGTCGCGGGGACCCATGAGGATCTATGACTCTTGCTGAACCCACTTTGTACCTATGTTCCGTGTAGGTTAAGCAGTATACATAATAATAATAATAATAATAATAATAATAATAATAATAATAATAATAATAATATGATGATGATGATGATGATGATGATGATACATGTAATAAAATAATAATAATAATAATAATAATAATAATATGATGATGATGATGATGATGATGATGATGATGATACATGTAATAAAATAATAATAATAATAATATGATGATGATGATGATGATGATGATGATGATGATGATGATGATGATGATGATGATACATGTAATAAAATAAGAAGAAGAAGAAGAAGAAGAAGAAGAATAAGAAGAATAAACACCGCCGCACGCCTATGTGACACTTCCGAGCTAAGTCCAGTTCTAAGGCATAAATACACTGACTACAGATACACTGGACATATTTAGGACTGAAACCATTGAAATCTACCACCGTCTGCATCCATTGTATCTTCATAAAAGCAGCAGAGATCGGCGGCCATAATGTGTGCAGACGGCATATCCCGTCGCTAGTCTAGGACTATTGGTTAGCGACGGCAGCGTGAAGTAAATATTTAACTCCTTCTCTGCCGTGAAAAAAATGAACGCGATCTAGCTGCAAGAGGCGCAGAGTCCTCATGAGCCCCCGCGAATGCGGGGGCTCATGTGGATCTATGCCTCTTGCTGAGACCACTTTGTGTCCACGCTCTCTGCAAAGTTGTAGTTACTTGGTTATTTGGGTTTAACGCCGAGCAGGCAACTAAGGCCATCTCACGGCGGTTGGACAATTGTAGCTTTTTGTTCGTTCAGTGCACACATATTTCAGAAACAAAATGTACGTCCGTTGGCGGGGAAGGGGTTAACACACCAACATTATTCGTGTATTCAATAATTATTTACTTCACATTGATTTCGCTAACATTTAGAGCGTGCCTCCGGCGCTTGGCCATTCCAAAAGTACAACCGCTCGCAATGGATTCAGTTTCGTGTGCCTGTGTTCTCGAATTATTAGAATTTAGAACGCTTCAAAGTTGAACGGCATGATATCCCATCCAGGCCTGACGCCCTACAGGAGGAGATGGGTCGACCATGATAATTCAAGGGTAGTGCCAGGTTAGCTTGGCGCCTGTCGGCGCCAAGCTAACCTGGCACTGCCCTTGAATTATCATGGTCGATCCATCTCCTGCAAATGGTGCATAGTTATTAGATAAAGCCTCCAAAATTTGGGAAATACGGCCGTCGGGCTGAATGAGTTAAAATACGCACTTAAAGTGAAGAGCACTTCAGAGGACATTGCCAGACATGCTTTTGAACTTCCCATTTTAACCTTTAACGTGTGTCATATTGCTTTCTCTTTTAACCCTTTTCATCCTGATACACCCGGCCACTGCTTGGAATAAATTTGACTGATAGTTCAAGGGCGGTGCCAGAATAGCTTGGCGCCTGAGGCGCCAAGCTATTCTGGCACCACCCTTGAACTAAAACAGTTGATCCAGCTCCCAATCTGCAATGCAGCCTTCATAGGACAATAAGCAAATTTTACAAAATCAGCCTCAGCATGTAATGGGTTAACCCTTATAACCCTGTGTTTTAAGTGTCCACTTTAACCTTTTCACGTCTGTTTTAAAGTTTAAGCTTTAATGCTTTCACATTCTTTTCAAGTATAAGCGTTCAGCTCCATCAAGTGTGCTTTAAATTCATGTTTTAACACTTTCACGTGTGTTCAAAGATTAACTCAGTCATTGTACCCCAAGACCGAAATCCCCGAATTTTGCCGTTGTCCTCTAAAGACCGCAGTGCAGTGCAGGACACAGATCGACCATGATAGTTCAAGGGTGATGCCAGAATAGCTTGGCGCCCATAGGCGCCAAGTTATTCTGGCATCACCCTTGCACTATCATGGTCGATCCATATCTTGCTATGGTGTGTCTGAAGTAGAAAGAGTTAAGCTGTAACTCTGTTTCCAACTGCTTCAAATTTCTACTTTGACCTTTTCACAAACGATGTGTTTAAAAATAAAGCCTTGGTTATTTTACACGTGCTTTAGTTCGTTCTTAAACATATTCAGTCGCGGCCAGCCGCATCCGGATGCGCGGCATGAGCCGCGCATCCGGATGCGGCTGGCCGCGAATGAGTCAACACTTCCACGTGTGGTTCATGTTTGAAATTTTAACTCATGTTTACCCACATGGCCGCATTTCCCAGAATTTGCAGATGTAACCAAACGACCATGTACCGTTCGTAGGAGATTGATCGTGATAATTCGAGGGGAGTGCCATCAGGCGCCAAAGCTAATCTGGCTCTACCCTTGATATATTACGGTCGGTCTGTCTCAAGCTGTAGCGCGTCGAGGGTTAAACGGCGGCCGACTTCGGCCCGCTGGCCTTTTGCGCATTGGGTGGTTACGCGTCTTTTCCGCTTAGTGGTATCTGCGTCAGGAGCAGTGCAAGGGCCAGCTGCATGAGCGAGCGTAGTCCTGCGTCAGCCACTAAGCAAGGTGCTCCGCTGTAGCGAGGTTAGTGTTGTGACGGTATAGCGGAGAACCTTGCTTCGAGGCTGGCGCAGGACCAAGCTCACTCATGCAACTGGCCCCAAGGGTTTACGCAATCACACACGCAATCATTTCATTCTGCTAGTTCTGAGGAGCGGGGGGGGGGGGGGGGCGGGAGAAGGGGGGGGGGGGGTGAGGTGGGAGGATGGGGGGGTGGGGGGTGGGCGGTGGGGTGGGGTGGGGGGGGGGGGGGCGGGGGGGGGGGGGGGTATGCACAATTGTCATTTTTTTCGGTACTCATGAATAGTGACTGCAATTTTCTCATCCTCACGATCCTCGAAAAAAACAGTTCGTCTCGGGCGCGCGAAACTTCCTGACTCATGAAAACGTCCTGGTTATTTCGTGAAACGCGAAAAGCCTGTAGTCACGCTGTAAACCTTACCCACCCCCCACCCCTCCCCTTGCCACCCCCCCCCTCCTCCTTAGCCCTTGACCACCCCCCCCCCTCCCCCCTCTGCCCCCCCCCCCCTCCACCGCCCCCCTGTCGTTTGACTTCTCGGGTATTTGAACAATTTGAAAGTTTTCTCCGTCCGCCATCAACATCTGTAAACCTCCCCCCCCCCCATCCCCTCTCCTCGCCCATCCCCCTCATCCCCCAGCTCCCCTCACCCCTTGCCCTGCACTCCCACCCCTACCCCCCTCCCTCCGTTATTAAAATTTTCAGGCAGTGACAACACTGGAAAGAGCTTGTGAAAGCGGTACCTTCTCTCTACATCGACTCTTTCCATCACGAAACGCAAATGCTGTTTCTGTGATTCTTGATTCGTGAATCGCAGGATAGATGATCGTGAGTCCGTGATGGTACCCCTACCCCCCCCCCCCCCTCCTCCCCTTCTTCGTACTAGATAGATGATCATGCGAATGTTTTTAGCTCAAGGATCTAGACGAAATAAACACTGATCAACACCAGACTCCGCCCTTTGCCCTGCCAGTCGACGCAGACTGAGTTTAGAAATCATCGTAAATTCAACGTCAAAGATCCCCTGCCGTCACAGAAACATAGATACAGAGTGGTTTCAGCAAGAGGCATAGATCCTCATGAGCCCCCGCAACTGCGGGGGCTCATGAGGATCTATACCTCTTGTAGCTAGATGGCGTTCACGTTTTCTCGACAGTGAAGTTGTTGCAACTTGACCCTTTCACACGCAGAGCAAGCGACGAACTGGGTTGTTTGGGTTTTTTTTTTTTTTTTTTTTTTTTTTAAACCATAGACCGCCGAAGTTCATTGGACTGGTGACCGATCTCGATCCCCCACAGCAGCTTATTGTTAGTGCCTCATTACAACGATTAAAAAGCGACCTACTCAGGCAGTAAAGGGTTAATAGATCGCAATATCCCTTTTCAAATTTGTTTGGACAATAGGGCTAACTCAGATTCATGAATTTAAATTATGAAGTCCGAATGTCGTAAAATGAAAGACTTTTCTGCTCTTCTTCTCTTTTGTACGCTGGAGAGTTTCTTCCACCCCCCACCCCCCACACTTTGGTACCGGTTTCAGGCCACTTTACAAATTTCAAAAACAAGCGATCAAATATCTCTGTAACTTCAGTAGCTGAACTGGCCCTTCGTCTGTCTTGTACTGTGTTTGTCTTAAATGGCGTAAATCCGTGTCTGTTACGTGAGTGTGCGTGTTGGGTTTCATTTCGCGGCGGCGCTTTGAGTTGATTTGCCCAAAAATTGAGAAAAAGCGCCTATATAATAACGGTATTATTATTATTATTATTATTATTATGGAGAGTTCCTTCCTTCACGCTCACAAGGCAGTGGAAAACATCTGGTACGTGTGCAACTCGCATGGATTGTGAAAAGAAGGGTCAACGCGTCTTAGTTGAGGCAAGACAACATTGATAACCCGTGGTATCGGCGAACAGTTTTAGCAATCAAAACCTGTCATGGAGCACGTCGCTTTAATTGACGGTATACAGAACACACCGGATTGCGCGTCGCCGCTTTAACTGCGCATGCAGAACACATCGGATTGATTCGATATCTAAACTACCCATCCTTTTTCTCATCTGGCCGATGTCAAAATATTTGTAAGAGGCATAGATCCTCATGAGCCCCCGCAATTGCGGGTGCTCTTGAGGATCTATGCCTTTTCTTGGCTTCATTTAAACACGCGTTTCTCAGGAGCGGTTGGTATGTACACGAGCTTTCAGCTGCGTGATTTTAACGACAGTCGTGCAGACGAACGCTCATATTAGATTGCATGCAAATACACTAAAGCTTTATTCGAACGCATTAGGATACACGAGATTTTAACAGCAGCCGTGAAGACAAAAGCTCATATTAAATTGCACCATTCCATTAAAGTTTTATTCGCATGCAGTTGATGTACAGTACAATAACCCTTTCACTGCCATTGTACGTACGCTGCACGTGTCGCTGCACGTGTCCTTACACTTATTGTTTCTGAAATCTTGGTTCATTCAACGACCAAAAGACAACGCCGTCCGGCAAACGTGGTTACAAACTGGTCTCAGCAAGAGGCATAGATCCTCATGAGCCCCCGCAGTCGCGGGGGCTCATGAGGATCTATGTCTCTTGCGGTTAGACCGTGTTCACTGTTTGTCCTCGGCAGTGAAGGGGTTAAAAAGTAAAAAGCAGGACGTCAAAGCGTAATCTTCCCGCGGACCGTAACTAAAGGACAGGGTTCGCGAAAGTGTAAATCACGCGAGCTTATTGCATCAGACCTCCCAGTCAGTGATTAGTCAGACTGCTACGGGGGTTCCTCCGTGTTGTAAAATACGTCACAGGTCTCGAGCAGGTCACTAGACCATAGGTGGTGCTGGGAAAGGAATGCTACACGCAGCGGAGAATGTTTTGCTGCAAAATAAATAAATAAATAAATAAATAAATAATAAATAAATAAATAAATAAACATAATCACTGAAAAAAACATGCACTTAGACAGTAAACATATGTCCGGTCTGATTAACTCTATTCACGAGTACTATTTGAACAACAACCAAAAAACTTCACTTTGACTTCCGGTTCAGCATGCAAGGTCAATCCGTTCCACGTCTACGTCATTCTACGTTTGCTAAGCGTAGACATAGGAACACGTCGGAGCGCAGTTGCTAGGCTAGAAAACGCGATGTAGTGTTATCGGCGGATCTACACATATTCTCTGAGCCGTGACGTCCATAGTAATCAGACCAGCGCACGCGTTCGTCTAAATCCATTAGCTCCCCGCCCCTCCCCCCTTCCCCCTCCCACCCCCCCCCCCCACACACACACATTCACCAAGTACAACTTCACGAACATTGAGCTCTTGAGGATACTTCGGTTTTTTTTTGTTGCGGTGGGCGTTGTCTGCAGGGGCGAAATCCTACACTGAGGAAAATTTACTCAAGCAGCTTGTTGATAACAACCTGTACCCGATGCGCAAAAGGCCATCGGGCCGACGTCGGCCTGATGACCTTTTGCGCACTGGGTAATAATTTATAACAGGTGGGCAACCATCTTGCTCCGTGGAGTACCTGACTTCGCCGTGCATGTTATTGTCAAACGTCGTTTCTGAGGCAGGCTACATGATAATTAAACCCTTGAGAAAAAAAAAAGTGATCAGGAACAAAATCATAAAGGGAAGAGACATATATCCTCATGAGCCCCATCAATTGCGGGGGTACCTGAGGATCTATGCCTCTTGCTGGTACTGCTTTGAATCCATTTTGTTAGGACGGCTGGTGCACAAAACAAACACAGACACAAACTATACAACAAAGTTCCTGCCTTTCACCAGTACGCCGAATGGTGTGCTGACGATGTCGCCAAGACCGAAACAACTGTCCACACCGGCTAAACAATCTAAACCCCCCTTGGGGGAACTAGATCTACATTTCCATGCATGAAGGGGCTGGAAATCTAGTCACAAACCAGATAGGTTAGGTAGAATTGTACACAAACCAAGGGGAATTACTCAGCGCTGAACAGACAAACAGTTAAATCCCCTGCCTATCAGGCACCCAATCGCCCACAGAAAAATACGCAAGTATAGAACCAGATGATCATCTACGTCCCTTAAAAAGGGTGCACCAGGTCTAGCCTATAACCCATGTCTTCTTCTGGAACTTAGGAAGTAGGCAGGAGAAACACACATACACAAACAAGAAGGTGCACTACTAAATGTTGTCGGGTAAATACCCTGATTTCCCACAGTGCACAAGACAATACACAACAATGTAACGATACAAGTTTTGTCTCGTTAGAATACTCACAAAACAGATAGGTGAGGCTAGCGCTGGTAGAATTGTACACAAACCAATGGGAATTGCTCAGCGCTGGACAGACAAACAGTAAGATCCCCTGCCCCCGCCTATCAGGCACCCAATCGCCAGCCCACAGAAAAATACGCAAGTATAGAACCAGACGATCATCTACATCCCTAAAAAGGATGCATCAGGTCTAGCCTATAACCCATGTCTTTTTCTGGAACTTAGGAAGTAGGCAGGAGAAACACACATACACAAACAAGAAGGTGCACTACTAAATGTGGTCGGGTAAATACCCCGATTTCCCACAGTAGATGCACAAGACGATACACAACAATGTAACGATACAAGTTTTGCCTCGAGTTAGAATACTCACAAACCAGATAGGTGAGGCTAGCGCTGGTAGAATTGTACACCAACCAAGGGGAATTACTCAGCGATGGACAGACAAACAGTTAGGTCCCCTGCCCCCGCCTATCAGGCACCCAATCGCCAGCCCATTGGAAATCTAGTGAATATGCGATACGCCCCCCTTAGGGGTGGGGGTTGGGGGGGCCTGGGGGGGGGGGGCTTCCATATTCACTACTTCCAGTCACTTACTTAACGCACCCTTCTTAGGGCGGTCCGCCGTGGCGCAGCGGTAAAAGCGCCTGCCACCAACGCTAAAGGCTCGATACCCGGTTTCGATGTCGGACTTTTCTCCTTTAGTGTCACCGTTAATTCGGGCGGACCGTCGGGGGTTCTTTCTCCGGGTACTCCGGCTCTCCCCCCCCCCCCCCACACACGACTTTGGTATCAATTTCAGCCCTATTAATCAAATTTCAAATATAAACGATTTGAATTTCCAAAACCTTCAGTAGCTCGCTTGCGCTTGCCCTGAGCACCACGTGAATGTTCTGTGTTTACGTACAGTGTGTGTGAATGCGCGTGATTCACGTGAGCGTGCTTGCTGGGTTCAGTTCGCGGCGGCGCTTTGATTGGGATAAAGCGCCTATTTCATGCGCTGACTTATTTATTTATTTATTTCCTTTTTTGTGCTTCGATCAAACTAGATCTATGATCATTGGTCGATACTGCACAATTCTCTCCCCTGACAGTGCTATTACCTACTTTACTTTGTAATCTTCCTAAAATATTAGCACTGGAGGTCTCCCATTTTCTTTTCATACAACAAACAAGCAAACAAAGAAACAACCAAGCCAATCAGTAAACCATCCAACCAACAAACAAATAAAGAAGCAAGCAGGCAAACAAACAAACGAACAAACTACATCACACAAACAAACGACATCAAACAAACAAGCAAGCTATTTTAAGGAAACAAACAAACAACAACAAAACAAACAACAAGATGGGATGAACCATAAGCCACAAAGTCCCTTTTATATGCACGCTGCCCTCGCTGTCAAAGGTTTCTACCCTTCGTCTTTGACCTGATTCTGATGTTGAAACATCTCCTAGGTAGTGAAAAAGCGCAGATGTTCCAATGCGTCAGTGAGTTTCTATAAGGGCGCAGTGCATACGCTGCATTAGTTTGTCAAATGTCATTTGTCATGACGTTTGTTTCTTCTTTTTTTGTTTTTGTTTATACGTAATTTTATATTTTATGTGATATGAGTTTCACTTTCGCTTCAGTTCAAGACTTGAGAAAATGGTGACAAAAATAAAATTTCACGGTACGATTTCAGTCTTGCTATAATTTGTGTGAAATCAGGTTGACTTTACCTAGCTATGATACACTGTATGCTCTTCTGAAAGCGCGTCCATGTGTGTGTTTCTGTGTGCGTGTGCATGCGTGCGTGCGTGCGCACGGGCTCCAAACATCCCCAAGAGGCATAGATCCTCATGCGCCCTCCTGGCGCATGAGGATCTATGCCCCTTGGAGATGCGCGCTTGTGTGTGTGTGTGTGAGAGAGAGAGAGAGAGAGAGAGAGAGAGAGAGAGAGAGAGAGAGAGAGAGAGAGAGAGAGAGAGAGAGAGAGAGAGAGAGAGAGAGAGAGAGAGAGAGAGAATGACAATGACAATGACAATGATTCTTTATTTTACAACGGTGAAAGTTTTGGTGAAACCATTTTTCGAACTTGCCGTTGCTAATCTACTTTACATATAATGCACAAATCACAAAATACTATCATTAAATTGGGAAAAACTAAATATATAACTAGAGAGAGAGAGAGAGAGAGAGAGAGAGAGAGAGAGAGAGAGAGAGAGAGAGAGAGAGAGAGAGAGAGAGAGAGAGAGAGAGAGAGAGAATTACGTCATAATTAGAGTGCTGCGTCAATGTCTGCGTGGTGACCTAGTTGCTTCTTTTACGTCACCGCCGCTATCTGACTTTTTTTTTAACTAGTCAAGCTTTTTTACTGTTGTATTTTTTTGTTGTTGAAAATAATTCATTTTTACTGCAGAAGTTGAACGATGGCTAACGACTTTCTATAAGCTGTCTTTTATGTCTTCAGAGATATCCCGCTACAATATTTATGCTCGGAGGCTCTCTTAGCCACCCCTGGAAGAGAGTATTTCGTCAAGTTTCAGGCTTGTGCGTACAGCAATATCGGAGATTCTCGTGTTTACATACATACGCGCGCGCACGCACGCACGCACGCACACACGCAGGCACGCAGGCACGCACGCACTGGCGCACGCACGCACCCACGCACACACACACACACACACCCACACACACATACGCACATACGGCGCTTCGCGCCCAATGTACGTTCAGCAGCGAGGTTGGCGTAACTAGACATGACGTAATTTTTATCTTGTTACTAAAGTTGTCAGAGGATTAGGCCTGCCCGCCTTTGACACCATGGACACGCTATTAAATTCGCCCCACCGCGACCCGTCCTTAAAAGTCCCTACTATAAATAAAAGAGACTTAAAAAAAAAAAAAAAAAAAAAAAAAAAAAAAAACCACATAGATACAATCAAGCAGGTAAACAAGCGAGCAAATATACTGTCAGAGAGAGAGAGAGAGAGAGAGAAACAAGCACTAGTACACAAACAAACAATGAGCAAGAAGAACTTGCCTCTTCCCTGTGAATCGGGCAGTGTTGTACAGTGCGAGTCACGAGTAACTGTATCATTTACAGATTCAGTCAGACACTGCAATGTATTGTTTCCACCATGATGAAGGACGTCAGTGTCACCAAGGACAGATCATCCAGCTATGTGCACAGTTGGCAGTGCAATTAACTAATTAAATGTGACTGTTTACACATGCCATCCTCATTCATTTGAGACGAAGGCATAGATTCTCATCAGCCTGATGAGAATCTGTGCCTTCTGGCTTGGATCCAGTTGTACACTTTTATCTGCATCTTTGTTCCTCGAATGCAGAAACCTTCAGGGGAGGAAACTCCGTGATTGAGGTGTGACTATTTACACTGCTACAGGGTCACGAGCAACCAATCTGGCTATTTGCACGGTCTCCGGGTAAACTAAGCAGGCTGACGTGAAAGTGTGGATAATGAGCCTTCAGTTTGAAACATCCTTTTCTGGAAAGGTCGCCAGTTCAAACCGACATGACTGAAAAGCATGTTTAGAAGATGATTGAAGTCAGTATCCGAAGGAAGTTAGAATCAGCCCAGAAAGAAGATCGCAACAAAATCAGCCCAGAATTATCAGCCCCCCCCTCCCCCCCCCCCCCACACACACACACCACCTCCCTCCCACCCCGCTCCCTCTCCCCCCTCCCCCTCCTACCCTCTCCCAATCCTAAACCAGAGGTGGCATCAGCGGCCTGGATGAACTCCGCTTCGGAATTCGAATCGTTTCTGTGCCGTGTTGATCTGTGGTTTTGACTTCAAGTTACAGTATACTGCATTAAGGTCTAAAATCACAGACTAACACACACATAATCTAAACCCAAACCAACCGATTTATCCTTGTTTCTTTGTGTTGTTTTGTTGTTGTGTGTTGCTTACTCTTTGTCTTCTAAAGATTACAACTTTACTCTTAATTTGTCTTCTAAAGATTACAACTTTACTCTTAAAATTACTAACATAAAGTTCTCTCTCTCTCTCTCAAAACTTGAGCAGACGGATTTATGGCAATAGACTTGATGCAGGAAAGCTCTGTTGTATGTCGTTAAAACACCCAGACACGTTGAAAACAAAACATTATCTTAAATCACGATAATTCACTTTGACCTTTACTCTTTTGTGAGACTGAGTAAGCTAGTAATAAACTGAACTATACTAATGGTCAAAACTTAAGGGCCACTTTTTATCACAGACGCACCGACAATACCACACAAATAATGTAACAATACTTAGAGTCAGTACTTTGCTAATTTATTCAGTAACAATTTCATTTAAGTTTTGACTAAATCAAGCAATTGTAACAACAGCAATACGGTAGAATGTTCACACACCCCTCATTTGAAAAGTCACGCAAGACTGGTCCAGTCAGTAGCGAGTGTGCCCACCGTTTGCAGCCAAGCATTCAATGCAGCGTGACGCATGGAGTTCCCCAGGGTTCGGAGAACATGTTGTGGGATCGATTCCCACTCTTGATGCAGGAACTGAGTCAGCTGAGGGACGCCTTGAGGTAGGGGTGGTTGCTGACTACACGTTGCCCCAGCACAACCCAGAGGTGCTCGATGGGAGCCAGATCAGGTGAAAGAGCTGGCCACTCCATCCTCATGATGCCCCGTTGCTCAAGGTACTCATCCACCACACGGGCGCGATGAGGTCGAGCGTTGTCGTCCTGCAGAACAGCGTTGTCACCTATGGCTTGGAGAGCTGGCTGGATGAGGGGCTGCACAATCTCGTCCCGATAGCGCAGTCCAGTCAGGGTTCTTCGGATGACGTGGAGGGGGGTCCTGCCTTCCCTGCTGAAGCCTCCCTAGACCATGACTGAGCCTCCTCCGTAGCGATCCACCTCTTGGACGCATCCATCCGTGAATCGCTCGCCCTGGCGTCTCCAGACCCTCACCCTGCCGTCGCTGAAGGACACAGTGAACCGTGACTCATCAATAAACAGAACCTGAGTCCACTGGAGTCTGTTCCACCTCACATGTTGACGACACAAGTCAACCCGGGCTCTGAGTCGAGCTGGAGTGAGGGGTATTGTCACTACTGCTCTGCATGAAGCCAGGCCAATTTCGCGCAGACGTCGGCAGACTGTGCTTCTGCTGACGTTAACATTTGCAGCTTGCATCAGTTGACGTCGCAGAGTGGTTGACGTGACAGTTCGGTCGCGTAGTGCCGCTACACAGAGGTATCTGTTATCCCTTCTGCTGGTGCAGCGCGGGCGTCCTGAACAAGGTCGTCGTTCTACCCTTCCAGTTTCTTGGAACCGTGCAAGCAGCCTCTGGATCACTGATTGGGACACCCCAAGACGTCTCCCAACTTCTCGTCCGGAAATTCCATCCTGCAGCCATGCTCGCGCCCGGCCTTGATCTACTGGCGTTAAGGCTTCGTCCCGGTGGCATGGTTAGGAAAGTGACAATTATGCCCCTACTGTACCGGTATTTGTAGCGAAAGAGAAGTGTTCAGTGTTCACGACTGACCCCTTTAGCACGTGCATCACAACTTTACTGAGTTTTTCCACCTGCCTGCCTTTGGTACGCTTGCCAATATCGCACAGCTTTTCATTAAAACTGATGATGTTTCAAGTGCATTTGACACGTTCGTGGAAATTGATGAATTGTTGTCTATAGTTCCCTGTACAGTGGACTGTCTAAGGTCAACGTTTAACCCATTTAGATCGAAAGAACATAGTATTTTATTAGCGTACTTGCGACGATAAACAATGTCACAAAAAGTGGGGTGGCCCTTAAGTTTTGACCATTAGTATATATTCCAAGCGGGTCTTGCAGGTGCATTCACTCAAATACTTTCGTTGAAAATAGCAAAACATGTTTGGCTGGAAAGAACAGAGACTGAGTGCACAGCAGGGGACAGTATATGCAGCACACGTGTCTCGATGCCAAATGATTTCACGCGCCACCTACGCTGTGATACTGGCCGCCAAGTCTCAGTCGAGCGCCGGTAAAACTCCGACAGGACAAAAGCGGAGTACAAGCCCGCACCGATTTGTTCACTATGTGGAGAAGGCCAGTAAAGATAGTGCGTTAAGGCGGGGATATCGCGTTGCATTGTGAAACTAAACCACCACGTGAAGCAGCAGACATTGAAATAAAAACACACCTCCCTCCAATTTCTGCGTAAATAGGTCACTAAAATCGTGGCATGCAAGAGGCCCTGCGGGGGCTCATGAAGATCTATGCCTCTTGCAGCGAAGCAAGATTGCCCTCCGCGATAGCCAGCCTACCTGTTTCTCAAGCCAACCTGCGCTGTCCCAATTCTGTATTCGCAAGCGTCTAAGACGTATGGTTGGAGTAAATGAACCACGCAGGCCCCGTATGTAACTGCATATCGGCAGACGACAACTTTACGTAGCGGTGTCCTGCAGTATTCAGTTGTTGAGGTGAGGTGCTCTGTCTCAGTCATTGAGTTTTGCTTTTGTGTGTGGCTTGTTCGCTGAACTCTCCGAGCTGTTCCGATTGGATGACAAGGCTGGGACATGTAACCTGACTTGAGACAGCAGACGACATCAAAGTCCACACATCTCGGATTAACTGAAGCAGACGACATCGAAGTTCATACACCAAGGCCTTTTACTGTCGAAGCAGACGACATCAAAGTGCGGGGCACATGTTGCACTGATTCACTAAAGTGATTGTGCAGTGTTGTGACAACGAGATCATTTTATGGATTTGTGTTGGTTTTCGGTGTAAGATTTCTTTTTCTACTGCAGGCGGTGGATTTGTTTACGAGGTTACCTCTGGCAAACAAGCCGCAAACAAGTTCTTTAGTGCCGGCGTGCGAAGAGGCCCGGCTTAAGTATAAGTGCTTTCCCGGCCGTGTCAGTCCCTCCTGAATGTGAATATTATTCGGGACTGTGTTTACACAGGCGTGGTAGTCCACAGGCTTCTGTCGAAAAATGCTTTTTTTCTCTGATGACCTATGCATTTATGTGCTGGTGTTTGATCCTAGACTTTCAAGTTTGGCTGTAGGCCGCAAAGTTCAAAATCTCAGACCTGCACAGTCATCGATTTTCAGTATTAACCTGTTTTGTCCCACTTACACCATTTCAGCACTTTGGCTGTCGGTAACGATTTCAGCACTTTGGCTGTCGGTAACGAAACATCGCGACAAAAAGCGCTACCGACAGCCAAGGGTTAACCCTCGTTTGCATGCAGCCACCGGTATCACTTTTAAAAAGTACCGGCAGATGGCTGCATGAGCAAAGCGGTTAAAAATCACTCTTTTTTTCGACCGCAGCCTGTGGCGGCAGTCAAAATTGACAGGATTCAACAAGTGGCTTTTGTGACTGAAATGCTTTTCGTCTGAATTCAAAGGAGGAAAGCCGGAGTGTACCCACGGCCGTTGTTCACGAATGCGTACCACTACAGCATAATTCAGTTTTGGACTTAGTACCCACGAAGATTTTCAGTGCGCGAGGCAGAGAAAAGCTGCGGCTTCGGTAAGTTTTTGTTTGGCTTGTCTCAGTGTGCCTCTGTATGAGTGAATGACTTCTGCTGCTAGTGCCTGTAGCGGTATTTCAACCCCCTCTCTCTCTCTCTCTCTTCCTCTCTGTGCTTAGTCGCTGATCGTGTTCACAATGCGCAAAAGGCCATCGGGCCGACGTCGGCTGCCGTTGGCCCGCGCGCGGGCCAACGGCGGCCGTCGTCGGCCCGATGGCCTTTTGCGCATTGGATTTTTCCTCCCTACTACGAACGACAACTATCGTAGTGGTTTCAAGTTATTGGCGTGTGTGTGTGTGTCAGTGTGTGTGTGTGTGTCAGTGTGTGTGTGTGTGTGCGTGTGTGTGTGTGTGTGTGTGTGTGTGTGTGTGTGTGTGTGTGTGTGTGTGTGTGTGTGTGTGTGATTCACTCATTCATACATGCTTTTTAAAAATAAGTTGTGTTCTCTTATTAACGTATTTTCATTGTGTGTAATGTATTTCACTAATGTATTTTCACTGCAAGGTTGTAGCTTTAGGATCGGTTGCTGGTTGATGGTGAATTTGTGATAAGGGGTAATCCACAGGACCAACAGCCCCCCCCCCCTTCCCTCCCCCTCGCCGCCCCCTCCCCCTTCTCCCAAGCCCACCACACATACACCCTGTGTTTGTGTCCAGAGCAGAATGTCATTAGTCTCACCTGTACATTAGGCTTAAGTCAGTCTGTCCCTTTCCCCCCCCCCCCCCCCCACACACACACACACACCATCACACACACACACCATCACACACACACACACACACATCACACACACACAAACACATACACACACACACACACACACACACACACACACACACACACACACACACACACATCACACACACACACACACACACACACACACACACACACACACACACACACACACACACACACACACACACAAACACACACCCGCTACTTATCCTCGTTTTTAATTAGGCGCATCCCCGCATTTCTTCAATGCACAACTGATTCAAGTTAACACAACCTTCTCAAGTTAGCACTATACTGAACTCCCTACCGTCTGCAAGAGGCATAGCCTTCTCACGAGCCCCTGCGACAGCTCGGAACCATCAGAATCTATGCCTCTTGTTTACCCATTTAAATGTACTTTTGACAGGCGTCTCGAGTTAACCCCTTCGCTGCCAGTTGACGAAGATTGCGTTTGTGAAATCTGAGTTAATTCAACGCTCATGAGCTCCAGCCGTTCAAGGAAGATAAAGACATAAAGCGGTGTCAGCAAGAGAAATAGATCCTCATAAGCACGCGCAACTGCGGGGGCTCATGAGGATCTATACCTCTTGCTGTTGGGTGTTGTTCAGGTTTTTTTTTCTCAGCAGGGTAAGGGTTAAGGTTCAACGTAAGTTTTTTTCGCGGCCTTCATATCAGCAATGCCCACGACGCGTGGTTACACGGACAGAAAGCTATGCAGATAAATTATGTCGCCCGAAGTCTTGAATGTAGCCAGCAAGATAAAACTGCCCCTGGCTTGTGTAGACACACGCGACCTGTGCACTGTAAAACTAAACCATCTCACGGTACGCTCAAACCTGTAACAAGAACCTCTTTTTTCAGTGACGAATTGAATCTCTTTTTACGAACACACAAACCTATGATAAAAAAAAGGCGTTTTCAACGACACAAACGTTATTGATGTTACTTTAATCTCTTGGTTGCAGTGCACAGCCCCAGTAGCAAAACATTTTCGGGCCCACGACGGCTGCAGTGGGCACGCGCACTGCCGTGCGCGGGCCCACTGCGGCCGTCGTTGACCCGGGGACCTTTGTTTTCTGGGATAAAACTTATGACATCAGTTTTGTCATGTTGAACTGGATTGCTGTGACTTACAATATCGATCTCTTCTATGAAATCGGGAGCCGGATGGCAAAACTTTCGACTCTAGTCCGAAAGGTCCCGGGTTTGAATCCAGCTGGGGTCAAAATTTGTTCAGACCCTAGTCGGTACCCGGTCTTTGAAATCACCTTCGTGGTGGACAAAAGACGTTAAACTCTACGTGGTGTAACTTTCTTTTTCTTCCATGAAGTACACACACACCTCTGACGACAACCACGTTTTTAAATGACGAACTGGACTGTATTTTACAGTGTCGCTTGCTGTTAGGTCTCAACCCCGGCGAAGAACCCAACCTCGGCCAAAGAGACATATACTCCTCACAAATAGTAAGATATAGATATAACGGTTATTATGTAAACACATTCTGAAAAGTTAATGTATCTTACTATTTTTTAGCATTATATGTCACTCCGGCTGAGGTTGGTTCGCTGCCGAGGTTGGGGCCCAACACTTTCTTCATGCAGCGCGCAGTCACCAGCTTGAAACGATCCAGAACGCACTTTTCAATGACTTGTTCTATTGATCATCGCATTATTGACCTGTTCATGCGGTGCACATAGGATTATGCTGAGAGACGCCTTCCCAATGCGCAAAAGGCCATCGGGCGGACGTCGACCGCCGTTGGCCCGCGCACGGCCGTGCGCGGGCCAACGGCGGCCGACGTGTGCCCGATGACCTTTGCGCACTGGGTTATCAGTGACGACGTGTTTACCAGACGGTATATTTTTTTTTCAAGCCGACGATGAACTTAAAAAAAAAAATTAAATTAGTGGAAGAAAAAGCAAACGAATCAGTCGTGCGAATAATCAAGATATCGCCACCGCCTCATTCAAAGTGAGAAAATCCGCGCAGTACTTTGCGGCGAGTAGGTTCCCCTGGCTTTACAACAATGGGGTGCCCTTTTTTTTGGCTGTATATTTCTTCAGTTGTGACCATAACAATGTTCATTTTACTCTCCATGACGTTTTCTCTGATGTGCACCTGCGCTCAAGCAATCTTCGTCTATTTGGCAGCAAAATAACTCGACCTTCCATTTCTATTTTACTGCAAACACGCTTTAAGTATCATTACGCGTATATTTGAAGACACATTTTAGCACCATTTGTGTTCAGTATGCCTTGTCGACACACCTAATGAACTTAAACAGCAGTCAGTTGGGACAAGCAGCAAAAGCACAAGCATGATCGCACTTATTTATTCTGCACAGACGTTAGCGTGTCAACTATGTTTAGCTGTTTCTCGTACTGATAGTGTTGTATTTCTAGAACCCAGTGTCAGGTTACTTGAAATAAAGACGACGTGTGCTGACCTGGATTCTCCTGCGTTTAAATGAACCATAACTAGACCTGTGTGTAGCGTTTCATAACCATGTGTTACAGAAGCGTGTGTTTGAATGGGCCTTCAAAAAAAAAAAAAAAAAAAAAAAAAAAAAACTTCAGTACATTATCGACCTTTTCTTGCAGTACACACAGGCTCAACTACTTGAAACGCGTTTGCCAATGTCGCACTTTGTGGCTTGTATTATAGATCTTCGATTTCTCTTTTTCAGTACACACGTGTTTAAAGGAGTCACAGCGAACTATTTATTCATTCTGCCCGCGACACACCACAGCAAGATATGGCTCGACCATGACAGTTCAAGGGTGGTGGCAGAATAGCTTGGCGCCTATAGGCGCCAAGCTATTTTGCCACCACCCTTGAACTGTCATGGTCGATCTGTCTCCTGAAATGTAATGCGGTCCTCAGAGGATAACTCCAAAACGCGGGTATTTCGTACCTCGGGCACAATGAGTTAATCATTTACTGCTTGCAATAGGTCGCTATAAGCTCGCTTACGCAACTGGCCCCAGTGGCTGTAAAGTCCAAAACCACAGACCAGCACTATCGCTGTTAACCCGTTCAGAGCCAGCTGACTCAGGTTGTGTTTCTGCAATCTTCACTATTTCAAAACCAGAAAACCGTAGATGCCCAGGAACGGGTTCACAGTGGAGTCATCAAGAGGCATAGATCCTCATGAGCCCCCGCACTGCGCAACTGCGGGGGCTCATGAGGATTTATTCCTCTTGCAGTTGGGTGATGCTCAAATTTTCTCACTGAACGGGTTAATTAACAGGCAGCCGGCGACTACCGTTATAGCTTCGCTCGTAAGAAATCGAAGGTGTTTTTTTTTTCAAATTCACTTATTACCCGACATTGTCCTTTGGACTGAGCAGGCTGGATCTGAATGGTCAATTCAGGGTTTAACTTCCACGGCGCGCCACCGCAACGGTCTTTTTCTTATCTGGGGCCGCTGTTCTAGAACGAACTCTCCTCCCATGTCCTCCACAGTGCTTCAAAAGACGTTTTTTTTTTAAATCTGCGCTAAAAACACACCTTTTCCTTCTTCATTACCCCACCGATTAACATTGACTGCTGAGGATCTGTTGTAGTTTTGCTGTGGTGTCTGGAATGTGTGTGTGTGTGTGTGTGTGTGTGTGTGTGTGTGTGTGTGTGTGTGTGTGTGTGTGTGTGTGTGTGTGTAATAACTGTGTACAGATTTTGTAATTTTATTGGAAATTTGTAAGGCGCCTAGAGCTCTACCTGAGGTTAGGAGCCATAGAAATCATCACAGAAATCATCATTACTGTAATGGCCGGCCATTACGGACGGTTTACGAGGGAGGGAGACAGCTATAATTGCCTGTGGGATACGATCAGAATACTGAAGAAAAAACAAATACACTGAAGCGCACTGCAACCTGTTTTACCAGGGCTTTTCGACGGACATGCTATAGCTCCGAGTCCCTACAGCAGGAGATGGTTTGACCATGATAATTCAAGGGTAGTGCCAGATTAGCTTGGCCCCTTCAGGCGCCAAGCTAATCTGGCACTACCCTTGAATTATCAAGGTCAAACCATCTCCTCCAACTGGTACATAGTCGTTCAGTAACTGACTTTCAAAATTTGGGAAAAGCACCCGTGGGGCTAAAAGGGTTAACAATCCTATCATTTTGCTTGAACTGTGCTGAGTGGCACTTTATCAATAGGTTTTTATATGAATTATGCAAAACCTGCGGTCGCATTCTCTGCGCAGTTATTAGTTTTGTCTCCAGTGTTGGCGTACTGCAGTGGGTTTCACGATAACCATGGTAGCAACACGTGCGTACGCTAGGTTGAAAGTGGACAAGACTACAAAACTGCTTCACAATAAAGCTCCCTATGTTTATGCAGCACTGATGGCTCTCTCTATATTATATTTGGAAATCTGATTGCTGTGGCCTTGCGAGATTATTCTTTCGCAAGCTCGCATGACTCACGATATATTATATGAACAGACTGTGGATTTAAGGTTATCGCAGGGAGGAAAGCAATAATTATGGAGCTATGCGTAAACAGCATACTGTCGGCTTTCCTTTCTTCCTTTTTTTTCTGTTTCCGTTAACGTTTGGGCTTTCGGTAGCGGTTTTGTCGCGATGATTCCTGCAGGAATCATCGGCGACAAAAACCGCAACCAGCAGCCAAAGGGTTAACGCATAATCACTAATTAACGGCATGACTGCTACTGACGATGCCATTCGGCAAAAAAAAAAAAAAGACTCGTAACTACACGTCTCTTTTGCCGAACGATGTCGTCAGTAGCAATCAAAAGGGTTAATAGATCGTAATATCTCCTTTAAAAAAAAGAAAAATGTTCTTTGTATGTCTTACACTTATACTGGACGACAGGACTAAACTAAAAGTATGAATTTGAATGTCGTATATTGACTCGGTAAAAATACGTTTCTGCACTCTTCGTCTCGCAGGAGAGTTCCTCTCGTCACGCTCAAAAGGCAGTGGTAAAACTCTGGTGCTTGTGCCTACTCACATGGTTTGTGAAAACAAAGGGTAGAAAAGTCTCAGTCGAGCCAAGACAACGTTAACCCATTCAGACCTGACGCACTACGGCAGGAGATGGGTCGACCACGATAATTCAAGGGTAGTGCCAGATTAGCTTGGCGCCTGTCGGCGCCAAGCTAATCTAGCACTGCCCTTGAATTATCATGGTCGATCCATCTCATGCAACTGGTGCATAGTCGTTAGATGACGCCTCTAAAATTTGGGAAATACGTGCGCGAATAACTCCTTGTATCAGCGAATTTATGCAATCAAAACCCGCCATGGAGCAGATCGTTTTAAGATTTTAAACAATTTCGAATGTTCCATTCATTTTTTGAAGTGCAGGAGGCATATGATAGATAGTTTAAAGTACCATTATGCATAAATCTGAAGACACATTTCTGCACAGTGTGTGTTTGTTATGTCTTGTCGACACACCTAATGAACTTTAACAACAGTTTGGACAGGCAGCAAGATCACATTCGTAATCGAACTTATTTATTCTGTGCAGCCGTTAGCGTTTCAAACTATTTTTAGCTGTTTCTCGTACTGATAGCACTGTATTTATAGAACGGAGTGGAGTCATTGTCAGGTTACTTGATATTAAGACGACGTGTGCTGAACTGGATTGTCCGGCTGTGTCCAAATGAACCATAACTAGACACGTGTGTATGTTACGTGGTACTAGTCGTAGTATGATAAACACACCAGACGCACGCACGTAAGGTTCTTTTAAATAAACTTCATTCAGCTCCAACCCATCACACGTGGCTTAAGGATGTAGACAATACTGGAGTAACAGTTCCAACAATAATTTAATTCAGCGATGCGATCTCCACACAATGCATTCCCAAATGCACCAACACTGATACAAAGTCTCTTCTGCAAATGTCCACACTGGCGACACAAAGTTCCTCACACAACGTACACCACTGTTACGCTGTGTCTCTCACAATGTACACCCTATACGGGCCACGTACCTACGATAAACTGTGTGTCTCTACAACTGACAATGCAAGACAATATATATCAGCGCTTTCCTAGCACCAACGTTATATATAGTAAGACAACTTTCTAGAATAATCCAAGAAAATTATTCAACGCAACCAATCAGAATGGAACCCGTAACTGAAACTCATAAATATTAATAAAGAAAGAATTTTCTGGAATAACTACAATAAGCTACAAAAATTCGGCTGCTCAATTCAGCTCCAAATCCTAATGCAAAATGACATCTCACAAAAGTATGGCAGGCAGTTCACGACCTAGTCGGAATCTTCCAGAACTAACACGATCTTTCAAAAACCGTACTGACTGGCTGCCAACTTCACGCGAACAGTAAACAACTAGGACTCGTCTATAAAACAATGTAGCAAAACGTTTCTTACTCTTCTGACGACACACGTACGCGGTCACAAAACAGCGTGACCTGCTTGAAGGTTCCAATCTATACTCCGCGAATCTACGTAAAACAAAGATCGACCGCTATTCTCCGTGCGACTTTTCTGGAAGCTTCCGGTTAAACTTAGCGTATCATAACAAAGCGAATTCCGCTCTACGCGCGAACGAAAGAAAAACTTACTAAAATGGTACATGAATCGTGACCATGATAGCACAAATAAATATCGGATCGTTTCCTACGATTAACACATGTATGCTCTCACAGGACAACACAACCACAATCGTAACAGTGTAGCGTTTCGTAACCGTTTGTTACAGAAGTGTATCTTTGAACAGTTACGGCGGTAGTGGGTTTTCAAGTGTGGCTGGGCGCCAGGCTATATTCAAAAGTAAGCAAAAGGCCCTGGGTCCGATTTCGGCCGAAGAATGATTGCAAACTGGGTGCCAGTGCCCTTTTGATTTCTCATCACAGTCGGCCCATTTCAAGTCCTGACTGCGGAGTCAGTATCAGGACTAATAGGGTAGAGCAACAGTGCCTCGGCTCATCGTCGGCCTTGGTTGGCCCCGCGCATGACTGGCCAGTAAAGGTGAACGTCGGCCATAGGAGGTTTCGCTCACTGGACTTTTACCTGAGTCATTTATGGCGCAATTATTTCTGACTTGGTCCTCATTGTGACAGAAGTTGACAGTCCAGTACACGGTTGTCGTAAAACTTGGGGATTAAGTGGTTGAACGACTGCCATCTATGGAAAGAAGCATGGGTCTTATGAGGATATAATATTTATATGCCTCTTGTGAGCCAAATTTTCCATTCAATTATTATGAGACGTGCAGGTGGTTAAATCGCGTTAAAAACGATCTGCTCCATGGCGGGCTTGGATTAACCCATTCAGCCCTGACCCACAGCAGCAGGAGATGGGTCGACCATGATAGTTCAAGGGTAGTGCCAGATTAGCTTGGCGCCGACAGGCGCCAAGCTAATCTGGCACTGCCCTTGAATTATCATGGTCGACCCATCTCCTGCAACTGGTGCATAGTCATTAGATGACACCTCCAAAATTTTGGGCAATACGGCCATCGGACTGAATGAGTGCAGACTTTTCTATCCCTTTCACAATGTGAGTCAGTATGCACACGTATCACAGATTTTCCACTGCCTTCTGAGCGTAACGAAAATAACTCTCCTGGGTACAAAGGAGAAGATGAGCAGACAAGTCTTTCGTGTTACGACGGTGAAACTTAATTCTTTAACCCCTTCCCTGTCACCGTACGTACGTTGTACGTATATGTTATCTTCGTTCATTCAACGCCAAACAGGGGCATCACCGTCCCAATAAAACGTGAATACAAATTGGTCTCAGCAAGAGGCATAGATCCTCATGAGCCCCCGCGGTCGCGGGGGCTCATGAGAATCTATGCCTCTTGCAGTTGGATCCTGTTCACTTCTTTCTCGGCAGTGACTGGGTTAAGTTAGACCTTAACCAGCATAGTGTTGTAAGACGTGCTAACAACATTTATAAAGGAGATATTGCGAACCATTGACCCTTGATTGCCTTGAGTAGGTCGCCGTAGTTGGCCCAACAGATAAATACGGCCGTCGGAGTGAGGGTTGATACGGTTTACTGTCCGTCACTGTGAGAGCAGAACAGAGATAGCGTGTACAAAGCGTGTGTATCACTGACCCATTTGTAATAATGGGTGGTGGTGGTTGGGATGGGGTGTGGGAGGGGGTTAAGAGGTCTTCTCTTGTGACCGACAGAGGAGAGGACTCACTGTCCCCATTACATCACTTCACGGACGATTCATTGGGTCCTTGCCTCAGGGACCGACTGAAGTGCTATTTAAGGCTGTGTGAGCTGTTCGTTTGCAATAGTCCCCGATCACTTTTAGTGCCAGTGGGACAAAAAAATGAAGAAATCAATCAATTCGTTTGCAGTTCCTTGATCGCACTCTGTGCCAAAGGATCTTAAACTTGAGTTAGTTCGTTTGTGCACATGCAACTGCGGGGGCTCATGAGGATCTATGCCTCTTGTAATCGGGTGGTTTTCTGTTTTCCTCGGCAGCAAACGGGCTAAACACGTTATAAGGACGTTCATGCTAGCAGAAAGTAAACCTCTTCAGCCACGTTAAGTTAATGCCTATTGTGAGTCTTGTTACATGTGTGACTTGTGCTGTCAGTGTCCTTGACGCAGCGCTGGCCGTCCTTGTCGCAGCGCTGGCCCCTGTCAGTATGTCTCGCGTAGTGTCTATAGAAGAGGGGCACCTTCATTCAACAGGACCGAGTCATTCAAAGTATGCGAAGGTGCCACTGCTCGTGTACATGAACGTCTCGCGAGATTTTCCAAATAAGGAAATAGCGCACACGCCTCTTGCTGAGAGCTATCGCCGTGTACGGTGAAAAACTATCAACCAGATAGAATAGTCCGCCGATAGTTTTCTATCCTCAGGTCAAAACTATCCACGTGTACGATTGCCTTAATGTAGGAATACTTTTAAACTATCAGGACTGATCCATTTCCCGATGTGCCAGGTACTTTTTAACTCTTTCGCTGCTGAGAACCGGTGAGCACGACCCAACTGCAAGAGACATAGATCCTTGTTACGTTTGTGGTTGTGTTATTCTTTTAGAGCTTGTTTGTGTTAATCATTTTTTTTTTAAATCCATAAAAAAGTCCATGCTTCGGAGCCGGCTCCCCTCCTCTTCCGCCGATGCCGGCTGTTCCCGAGTGAGTGATTCGGGAACTGTGACCGGCGGTGGGGAGGGCAGGAAGTCCGGCTCCCCTCCTCTTCCGCCGATGCCGGCTGTTCCCGAGTGAGTGATTCGGGAACTGTGACCGGCGGTGGGGAGGGCAGGAAGTCCGGCTCCCCTCCTCTTCCGCCGATGCCGGCTGTTCCCGAGTGAGTGATTCGGGAACTGTGACCGGCGGTGGTGAAGGCAGGAAGTCCGGCTCCGACGAGGGCTCCGACGGGTCCCCGGGCTCCTCTTGTTGTGGGGGTGGTGACTGGGTGCGGGCGTGTGCCGTTCTTTCTTCGTAGTAGTCTTCTTGGGGGCTGGGTTGAGTTCCAACTCCCTTTTGGAAGAATCTTCTTAATTCTGGTGGTGGAGGAAATCTCCGGAATATTTACTCCATTGTCATGGGGTAGCGTTCCTGTGGTGGTGGTTGAATAACCTCTTGCATGGAAGCTGGGTCCCATGTTGCTTGACTTTGCCTCTGAATAGGGGGGGGGGGAGGGGGGGGGGGGAGTGGGGGGGGGGACATGGGCGGTCTGTACTGTCTTGTTTCTCTTCTTATCCTGGTTTCAGTCTGTGCCTGTTGGAGATGACTGGTCACGTAGTCTTCTGCTTGTTGGCGGTTGTTCTTTCGTCTGTTCGCTCTGAAAAGGGCGGCTGGTTGCTTCTGTGAAGCCATGTTGTCGATGGTCGATCTTGGGCTGTAGTCTGTACGGCGCTCAGCGCGGAGATCCGTTCGCTGTTTGCTGGGTCTTTGTCTTGTCTGACTTGCTAGCTGTGGGCTGGATGGAGCGCAGCGCGGAGGTCCGTTTGCTGTGCCTGTTGAGCTCCGATGTCTTGTTGATGATGATGAGATGTCCCCGGATACAGACTGGTCTCAGT
>BTPG01000001.1:314786564-314884064 GCA_036245525.1 Semisulcospira habei | reverse complement strand
GCCGCTAAAAATGAGTCTGTCACCCACTGAGCTGCTTGTTTTTGTTTGTTTGTTTGTTTGTTTGTTTGTTTGTTGTTTGTTTCAAACGTTAGATCATTCAGCCACGACACACCACAGCAAAATATGGCTCGACCATGATAGTTCAAGGGTGATGGCAGAATAGCTTGGCGCCTATAGGCGCCAAGCTATTCTGGCACCACCCTTGAACTGTCACGGTCGATCTGTCTGCTAAATTGTAATGCAGTTCTCAGAGGAAAACTCCAAAATGTGGGTGTTTCGTACCTGGGACACAATGAGTTAAAGTACCATTTCGCGTAGATCTGAAGTCTCATTTCAGCACCGTTTGTGTTCATTATTCCTTGTCGACACGCCAAATGAACCGTTAGCGTGTCCATCTATTTTTAGCTGTTTCTCGTACTGATAGCTTTGTATTTATAGAACGGAGTGGAGTCATTGTCAGGTTACTTGATATTAAGACGACGTGTGCTGAACTGGATTGTCCTGTGTCTAAATGAAACATAACTAGACCTGTGTGTAGCGTTTCGTAACCATCTGTTACAGAAGTGTATCATTAATCAGTGACGGCGGCAGTGGGCGTTTCAATATTTTAGGGCTGACCAACGTCACTTGTCCACGACGAAGGTGATTTCCAAACGGGCCGCCCAGACAAAAAGACTAAATAATTATAGCATGTCCGTTGAAAGGTCATGGCAAATCAAAGTTAGAGTGCGATTGAATTAATAAGTGTTCAGGTCGAACTCCGTCATAGACAATAGTTAGCTGCCCCAGCTAACCATCAACGATCATCCTACGCCTGTGGTGTAGACTGCAGCAAATTTAAGTGGCCTCTCATAATTATGCGGTCTTTGTCACTGCGCGTCTCAGTTGACATCAGAAGTACGCACTTCGTCGCACGGCCCCACTTTGCACCTGTGTATTTCCCAGACTGTGGGCGTAAACTAGCAGTTAACCCTTTTACGGCCGCATTTCCTAAATATTGGAGCTGTCACCTAACGGATGAGTATGGAGATGAGTCGACCATGATCATTTAAGGCTAGTGCCAGGGATTAGCGTGGCGCTTTCAGGTCGACCATGATCATTTAAGGCTAGTGCCAGGGATTAGCGTGGCGCTTTCAGGTCGACCATGATCATTTAAGGCTAGTGCCAGGGATTAGCGTGGCGCTTTCAGGTCGACCATGATTATTTAAGGCTAGTGCCAGGGATTAGCGTGGCGCTTTCAGGTCGACCATGATCATTTAAGGCTAGTGCCAGGGATTAGCGTGGCGCTTTCAGGTCGACCATGATCATTTAAGGCTAGTGCCAGGGGTTAGCGTGGCGCTTTCAGGTCGACCATGATCATTTAAGGCTAGTGCCAGGGATTAGCGTGGCGCTTTCAGGTCGACCATGAGCATTCAGCGACAGTGCCAGATTAGCTTGGCGCTTTCAGATCGACCGTGATCATTCAAGGGTAGTGCCAGATTAGCTTGGCGCCTAAAGGCGCCAAGCTAATCTGGCACTACCCTTGAATGATCATGGTCGATCTGCTGTAGTGCGTCGGGGAAAAATGGTAGTTAAAGGTGCGGATAGGCTGCAGCAAACTGCCTCCTGCGGTTTTAGTTTCCCGGCCAGTAATCTCAAAGTGCTATCATCTGCAAGAGACATAGATTTGCATGAGTCCCTGCGACAGTCCCTGCTGTCGCAGGGACTCTTGAAAATCTACGTCTCTTGCTGGCCGAGGTTGGCACCAGATGCATCGTTACATCCTTAGACTAAGCGATGAGAGTCATCCGAGTTTATGTGAAGAAAAAGAAAATACCAGAGGAGGATCAGTTACCGCTCGACGTGGCGGGAGTGGTGGTCGGTGTTTCAGCTTCTCGTTTGCGACACTTAAACCACAAGGGGGAGAAAACCGAAGTTATGGCAGTCATGAAAAGAGCTGTGCCTCTGACTCGGAGCGTCAGAATACTCACATGCTATATACCTGTGACGCTCCGAGTCGGGGGGGACAACTCTTCACATGCCTGCCATAACTTCGTTTTTCTCCCCCTGTGTTTAAACCTGAAGCAAAAGGCGCCTATACTCCAGATCTTGCTAAAGTTTCCACTGGCTAATAATATTTGGTGATGGGGGGTGGGGGGGGGGGGGGGAGCGTGTGACGATCTTTTCACCTCTGTCAGAAAAATCAAATCAGGATCCATCCAGATCTTGGTAAAAATTTTCCCTGGCAAAAAAGCTGATTGCGGGTGGGGGGGGGGGGGGGGGGGGGACGATTTTATCACCTATGGCCGAAATATCAAACCGCAGAGGGGTGGGGAGGGGGGCGATGGGCGGGGGGGGGGGGGCTGAGGGGGGGAGCCTGAGGGGAGGGGGACCTGGGGGGATGGAATTAGTGTGTTTTCAATTTTCCAGAAAAGGGGGGGGGGGGAGGGAATATCAAAGTCCGAAAACGGGAAAATTACATAGCATTGTAAAGTATTTTAGCACAAGAGGGGAGGCCGGGAGGCGCTTCTGGAACCACGCCTAATCCCTCCTCTGGAACCCCGCCTAACCCCTCCTAATATCCGCCTCTGAGCTGATTTTGACTTTGGCGGTGAAATAATGCAGGTAGGCTCGCCTTAGTACTAACAAGAAACAGTGCATGTTACACTCGGCGTGTGTTCGCGTTTGTGTGTCAGTTCCTTTCATCTGCAAGAGGCATAGACGCTGATGTGTTCCTGCGGCCGCAGGGACTCTTGAGAATCTATGCCTTTTGTCTCAAAACGTCGGCACCATTTAATTCACATCCTCAGTTTGAGGTTCATAACCATTTGACGCTTATTGTGTTTCTGAAATCTTTGTTAGTTCTACGCCAAGGATCCCCAGCCGTCCAGGGAACATTGATGCAGAGTAGTGTCAGCAAGAGGCATAGATCCTCATGGTCATGAGGCTCTATGTCTCTTGCAGTTGGGTCGATTTACCTTTTTCCTGGCGGTGATGGGGATATAGAGCAAGCTACGTGTTACGCTACGCGATAGTGCTGGTGTGTCAAGATATTATACGCGTGAAATTTGGACGTTAAGTGCAGGTGTTCTCAGCGACAGGTAGGCTGCGTGTGTGTGTGTGTGTGTGTGTGTGTGTGTGTGTGTGTGTGTGTGTGTGTGTGTGTGTGTGTGTGTGTGTGTGTGAGTGTGTGTGTGGATGTTTGCATGTGTGTGTATCTGTGTGCGCGCATGTGTGTTTGTTCAAGTTTAATGTGTGTTTCTGTGAGTGTGAGCTCGCGTGGGTATTTGCACTGTGTGTATGTGTGTGTGTACACGCACATGTGTGTGTGTGTGTTGTGTGTGTGTGTGTGTGTGTGTGTGTGTGTGTGTTGTGTGCATGTGTGTGTGTGCGTGTGTGTGTATATGTGTGTGTGTGTATTTGCGCGTGTGTGTGCACGTGCGCGCTCGGCGGTTAGGTTGGAATTTTCATGTGCATGTGTTCAGGATGCCTACATGCTTTTGCAATTTATGTACCTCATTACGCCACATTATTGTAATAAGGTGTCACAATCCATCGGCAACGTGTGAACAGGTATGAGAGAGAGAGAGAGAGAGAGAGAGAGAGAGAGAGAGAGAGAGAGAGAGAGAGAGAGAGAGAGAGAGAGAGAGAGAGAGAGAGAGAGAGAGAGAGAGAGAGAGAGAGAGAGAGAGATGGCGTGGCTAAAATCTCCTAGATAATTTTGGCCTTGCTAATGAATTAGCTGCATGACTACAAATCCAAAATAACACTTTTTTCGTCAGTGCGCGCGCGCGCGCGTGTGTGTGTGTGTGTGTGTGTGTGTGTGTGTGTGTGTGTGTGTGTGTGTGTGTGTGTGTGTGTGTGTGTGCGTGTGTCAGTACGTGTGTGTGTGTGTGTGTCCATTGGTGTATGTATGATTCTTTTAGAAGGGCAGTATGCAGGCATAATATGATAATACTTGATATACATGGACACCAAACTGTAAACATATCGGACTAAGTAAGACAGACAGGCAAATAACCCCTATCCACAACTCATTTGAGATATGCCGCATAGTGATACACGGCAAATAGCCGCGTATCCGTATGCGTCACGCCTCGAATTAATTTACGTTAGACATTTAACTGCATTTAATATCTATCAGCAGTCGAGGTAAATCTAACTAGTATTGAGTTGTTTTTTTTTAAATCTCTCTCACTATTATTTAATAGTTTTACCGATATAAAAACCACTAATTACCCCATTCAGCCCTGACGCACTACAACAGGAGATGGATCGACCATGATAATTCAAGGGTAGTGCCAGATTAGCTTGGCGCCTAATGGCGCCAAGCTAAGCTGGCTCTACCCTTGAATTATTATAGTCGATCCATCTCCTGTGACTGTAACATTGCCGTTGGGTGACACCTTTAAAATTTGGAAAGTTTGAGAAAAGTTTCCTTGGTCTAAATAGGTTAAACATGCAAAGTAACTGATATGCACACACACAATTCTGACACTACAAAGGGCTGTCAAAGAAAAACAGTATCGCGCGCAGCGGAACAAACAAAGCATCACAGCAGAGGCGCAACATAATCGTTGGAGACAGGCACACCTGTACTTTCTGTTGCTTGTGTGTTTCCGTACATATATATGTCGTTTGACGTCGGAGCACACAACGTTTTTCGCAAATATCTCCGGAAAAAAAAACACTTTTATTTACCAATCTTAGAACAAATCATTCAGTGACCTAATACGATTTACTTTTTAAAAAGTCAAACAATGTGTCAGTTTTGCTGTGCAGTCGTAACAAGTTGGCATTTTTCTTGAAATGACGGATTTTAAATCCCTAAATGTGCCCCATATATATTTAGCCTAGTGTAAGAAAGATGCGTTTTCGCGTGAATTGACCAAGTTTTGAAACCTGAAACGGCGCAGGCATACACTGAACAATGCCGGGGCTCTATTTAAGGTATAGAAAATGGCTTGTTCTTGATTTTCACCAAAGTTGCCACGACCGTACAGCAAAATCAACAAATCATATAGGAGTTCAGTATTAAAAGAAAAATCATATTAGGCCAACTGGCAGTAAATGACATTTGTTCTTAATGTGGTACAGAAAATCACCGCCTTTGCGGAAATATCTGCCGGGGAAAAACGTTGTGCGCTCGGTTGGTTAGTTCGGGTTTAACGTCCACGGCACCGAAGTGATAATAGACGGCCCTCACGGGCACGTTATGGGGGACAGGGAAATCTATTACCTATGGAGTACGACCTGAACACTGATCAACTCAGGCGCACTCCAACTGTGCCACTTTGATTTACCAGGACCTTTCAACGGGCGTGCTATTGAACAAGCCCGTCCTTTCCCCCTGGATTGCGAGTCCAGCTACCGGGGCGGGACGGGGATTCGTTGTGCTCTCCGATGTCAACGGCCTATATGAACGACTATACTAAAATGCGGTCTAGCAGGGGAAATTGAATTGTTGAAGACAGGTATCATTGTATTTTGTTTTGCTTGTGTGGATACATCTATCAACGGCTATCGCTGTATTGTGTTCTAGGAGAGAAAATTCAATCGTCGAAGACATGCATACCTGTACTTTTTTTGCTTGTGTATGAACGACTATCTCAGAAATTCGTTGCAGCATAGGACACTGATTTAATCGTCGAAGACAGATATAACTGTACTTTCGTTTGCTTGTGTGTATACACGTATGAACGAATATATCTCTCTCCTGCGGCCCCGGGTCACGGGCAGTTAGCGCTGCTGCTGAGGCGAACACAGCGAGATTAGAATGCCAGCGGCGGATTCAAGTCACGTAACACATTTCAACCTCTCACGCGCAACAGCAAAGTATAGGTCCACCATGATAATTAAGAGGCGGGGCCCAAATAGGTTGGCGCCTCCTCAGAAGACCAATCGCCAGTTGCAGGAAACTTTTTTCAAGCCAGTAACTGCCAATCAACTGTCCCTGTGCATTGCAGCGAATATTTTTTGCGAGGGGCATAACCCCTTACCTGCCGGGGCAAGACGATCGCTACCCATCTGCAAGAGACATAAATCCTCATGAGCCCCCGCTATCGCGGGGGCTCATGAGGATTTATGTCTCTTGTAATTCCGGTGTTCTTTGTGTCCCACGTTTGGTCCCGTTGTATTTTTGTTGGCGAAAACGTCGGTCACTGTGCAGTGTCTTCAGACGCAAAATCCGCGTTCACTGGCTGTCAGGGGGTTAAACTAGCTGAAATTAAGACCTCAAGGCCAATGATAAGCACATACTGGCTGTTAAAAGTTACGTGCGTGCGTGTGTGTATGCCGTACTTATTGTTCTAGATATGCCACCCCCATCCTCCACCCTTGCCGCCGTGAGATGGCCTTAGTCGCCTGCTCGCAGTTAAACTTATATAACTAACTAACCCCCCCCCCCCTCCTTATCCTACCCCTACCCACCAATCCTCTTCAGTCGCCTTTAGTTTCGGATCCGCTTTTGAATATCTAGAGTTATTTTCGGAGAGGCGCCAACATTATAAATATTTATGTATTTAAAGAGACTCTCATTGTGTTGCCGTATCTGCTTTTCTTGAAGCATCCCCACCCCCACGCCCACCCCCACCCCCCACCCCCAACCGCCTCCCCGCATTTGAGTAGAGTTATATTCGGAAGGAGCCAAATATTATGTATATATTGAAAGAGATTCCCTTTTCGTTTTCGTATCTGCTTTTCTTTAAATACCCCCCCCCCCCCCTTTTCCAACATACACACACCATTCCTCTGCCCCCCCTCCCCACCTCCTCCAGAGCCCCTCACCCGCCTTGTAGCTGAGATCCGCTTTTAAGTAGAGTTATTTTCGGGAGGCGCCAAATATTATATAGATATCAGCGCGTGTTTTCCTACGAGTTCCCTTTTTGTTTACGTACCTACTCGCCGGTAAATGCCAAGAGATGCTCGCAGCCAGGGCGCGATGGTGCGGTGTTTATTTTGATGGGAGAACCGGCTACCTATCCTTGTGTGGTGGTCTGTGATTTTGGACCTTACGGCATGTAGGCCGTAAGATCCAAAATCACAGACCGGCACACGCATCTAGCCTTTTGGGCTGCGGGCGATATGGTTGGAGTGAATATGATGGCTGATTGCTCTGTAGTCAAGAATCTGGGGAAGTGTACATCGAGAGTTATACGATGCATTATGTATCGATTTAGTTTCGTGGCTTAGAAATGCGAAAGAAGCAGAGTTTCTTTATTTGTCTCTGTGCCAGGAGATTATGTGTGTGCAATCATTGCATTTCCATGGAACAATGTTGCAGCTGCTCAGTGATACGGGGGCGCCTTGAATGCAATAACTACACGTGATCTTTAACGGGTTTCAATTGTTTTCAGCACAATGAATGCATTCATCGTGCAGTCACGATCTTGAGATAGGAAGGGTAGATAATAACTGAACTGCAGCGATTTTCTTTCTTCGATTGAAATAGATATAAATTTGGACTTACTCCAGCCAGATAGAAGCATAATTTCTCATTAGTCTCTGCTTCTGCAGGGGTTCATGAGAAGATATGCCTTTTGTAGTTTGGTGGATGAAACGGACTGAGAGTCTGTGAGCAGAAAAGACAACGCGATCCTAAAAGGCAAATCGTGTTTTCCTTTTAACCCCATCACTGCCAAGAAAAAGAACGAACACAATCCAAACGCAAGAGACATAGATCCTCATGAGCCCCCCGTGACTGCGGGGGCTCATGAGGATCTATACCTCTTGCTGAGACCGGGTTGTATCCATGTTTATTGGACGGTGTTGGCTTTTGGTCGTTGAATGAACCAAGGTTTCAAAAACAAAAACGTACGTACGGCGTGCTTACGGTGGCCGGAAAGGGGTTAACTATTGTTTGCCTTGTTCTGTCTGCGGGACTGCTGCGAGGGTTGGGTTGCTATGCGCTGCGTCTCTTGGTCTAAACACAAACTGTCGGCATGATTCAGGTTCGTGTGCAATCAACACGTACAGGGTTTACGCAATCCAGACCAAAAACGGTGACCGCCAAGCGTGTAAAATGCAGAGATGAACCCAACGGAGAAAGAAATACGCTTAGGAAAGACAGTTACATCACAATTTATTAATATAGATCTCTATGTGTTTGTTTGTCTATTTTGAAATACCTGAAATATTAATAAATTGTGTTGTAACTGTCTTTTCTAAGCGTGTTTCTTTCTCCGTTGGGTTCTTCTCAACACCTACAGGGTTTGCTCGCAAATGTGCGTGTGCGACTCCATCTGCAACAAACAGACGCGCAATTCGTGACCAATGGCAGCGAAAGGGTTAATATATTTGCACACTTCTGCCGTCATTTGCCAAAAGCCACTATATACTTTTTGTTTGTTTGTTGCAAAAGCGAGATTTGCATTGTATAACAATGAAACTCGCGCTTTTCTTTTTAAAAAAATTAATGGTTTCTCCAAATAACAGCACTCTTGCTGAACAGCCGGGATTGTTCTGAAGGAAATTCGCACAGTTTTACTAGCCATTGGCGATTGAGACAAATCCATTCAGTCGCCCAAAGCAAACTTTAGTCGTAAAGGCAGTCGATTCACATGTGTTGTACAGGGCTGGGATTCGCTCTGAGGACAAACACAGTAACAGACGAACGCAGGACACTCTCGTGGTGGGAAGGGTAAGCTCAGCCACTGAAGCTTACAAATCTGTAAGCTTCTTCGGAAACTATGTTTGTTTAACCCATTCAGTCCCGACACACCCCAGCAAGATATGGCTCGACCATGATAGTTTAAGTGTGGTGCCAAAATAGCATGGCGCCTATAAGCGCCAAGCTATTCTGGCACCACCCTTGAACTATCATGGTCGATCTGTCTCCTGCAGTCCTCAGAGGACGGCTACAAATTGTGGGTATTTCGTACGTGGGACACAATGGGTTAAGCTGTATTTGAAATGTATTGAGGGGCCTGAAATCGCTACCAAAGTAGAGGGGGAGGGGGTAGGGGGGAGTGGAGAGCCAGATTACCGGGATAAAGAACCCCCGATGGTCCGCCCGAAATTACCAGTGACACTAACAAGAGGAGAATAGTTCATCATCATTATCATCATAATCACCATCATCACCACCATTATCACATCGTCATCATCATCATCGTTATCATCATCACCATCATCACCACCATCATCATCGTCACCACCATCATCATCATAATCACCACCATTATCACATCATCACCATCATCGTCGTCATCATCATAACCATCATCATCACCACCACCATCATCATCATTACCACCATCAGCATCATAATAACCACCATCATCACCGTTGTCACATCATCATCATCATCATCACAACCATCATCATCATAATCACCATCACCACCATTACTACCATCATCATCATCATCACTATCGTCGTCATCACCATTATCATCATCGTCGTCGTCGTCATCATCACTATCGGCATCATCACCATTATCATCATCGTCGTCATCATCATCATCATCATCGTGCCCACTTGTAGTGCGTCCGACATTTATTTTTGGCTAACGAGCTTGTGACGTATTGTCAGGTACGCCGAAACTCCATTAAACAAGCGATTGATGGCAGGCGTTTTTACCGCTGCGCCGCGGACCGCCCCGGGACGTCGCGTTTTCCAGAAGGTGACCAATGTGCAGTGGCAAGAAAGGAGCTGAGAGTGGGGGCGATTTTATCTGTATTGATTGCGTTCTCAGATATTGATTTCACCACATGGCAACGGGGCCCCGATAAGACTGCCAGTGTAAAGACCATTGTTCCGTGCTGATAGCTCCTTGCGCATTCCCGTGGAACTAACCCTTTTGCTGCCGGGAACCGTGCGAACACGACCCAGCTGCAAGAGGCAAAGAACCTCATGAGCCTCAAGAGTTTTTTTGCCTCTTGCTGGCTTAGTGATTTATGAGCATGCTTCTTCACATGTTCAACGCGAAAAACAAGTGCCACAGAGTATACAAAACGATACCGAGCACTAATCGAAGGAATACAAATTAAGGGTTGTTAGACGTTCCGATTTTCTACAGTTTTTGTCACAGATACAAACGGTCACCCACCTTGAGAACATCAGGCAGATGTATATACTGAGAGAGTGTGTGTGTCCGTCACTGTAGAAACAGACAGATGACAGACAGCGGACACACTTAGCCCTTTGCGTGTCGGTAGCGGTTTTAGTCGCGATGATTCCTAGAGGAATCATCGCGACTAAAACCGCTACCGACAAGCAAAGGGTTAGCATGCACCACGCCGTTTCAACAGAAAACCGGGTATACGGTTAACAAGCCTAGCCAAACGAACACTGAAGCAGTAAATGACGCTTGTTTTTATTAGAAATCTACTAAAGATCTTATCAAGGTTTCCTAATGAAGACACTGTATGATAGTTCAGAACCATAGTAAACAGTTAATGGCCCACTACCGCCGTAACTGTTCAGAGATACGCCTCTGTAACATATGGTTACGAAACGGTACAAACAGGTCTAGCTGTGGTTCATTTAGACACAGGACAATCCAGTTCAACACACATCGTCTGTATATCAAGTAACCTGATCGTTCTAGACATGCAACGGTATCAGTGCTAAACACAACTAAAATTAGACTGACACGCTAACGACAGCGGAAAATGAATAAGTGCGATTACGCGTGTACTTTTGCTGCGTGTCCCAACTGCTGTTAAAGTTAATTTTGTGCATGTGTGTCGACAAGGCATAACAAAAACAACTGGTGCTGAAATTAGTCTTCATATTTATGCGTAATGGTACTTTAAGCAAAATTTAAAATTTCTCCGAACTATTGAACTCTGCACAGATTGGTGTACTGTTCTGAGATATTCGGTTGTTCGGACCTGATAGAAATTCAAAGTATGTTTAATTAGCAGGTTACAGATTTAAAATAGGCGTCAAGAACTATTTGGCTAGTATTGCTTTATAAACGCACAGTCGCTTTTCTTGCGTCGATACGATGTGGTGCAGTGTCGCTTTCAACTTATATTCAAGTATCTCTGTTTTTACAGTGACGGGTACACTCTCTGTCAGTATATACGTCTACCTGGTGTCCTCAAGGCGGGGGACCCTGTGTATCAGTGACACAATCTGTACAAATCCGTGCATCTAAAGACCTGAACTTTAAACCTTTGGCTCGGTATAGTAAAGCGTTTTGTGTATTCTGTCGCACTTTTTTTTTTTTCGTGTTGAAGATGCGAAGAGGCTTGCTTAGAAATGACAGAACCAGCAAAAGGCAAAGAACTTCATGAGCCCCCGCAACTGCGGGGGCTCATGAGGTTCTTTGCCTCTGGCAGTTGGATGGTATTCACACTGTCTCTGGCAGCGAAGGAGTTATTTGGTGCGTGTCCACTGCAGCCGCTTTTTAAGCTATCAGTCTGGGTCTTTTTCTACAGTGACGGAAACGCACTCATTGTTAGTACATCTGCCTGATGTTGTCAAAGAGGGGAGTGTATTGAACTGGTGACAAAAGCCGTAGAAAATCGAGTCAATGAACCCCCTTTGGGTAATATTTTTTTTACAGCGATCTGTTCAATGGTGGGTTTTGATTACGAAAATTGGCCGATACGACGAGGTATCAATGTTGTGTTGCCTCAGCTAAAACTTTTCTACCCATCTTTTCACAAGCCATTTGAGAAGGCCCATGTAACAGAGGGTTTTCACTGCCTTTTTGAGCATAACAGAAGGAACTCTTCTGCGTACAAAGGAGAAGAAGAGCAGAAAAGTCCTTCATTTTACGACATTCAAATTTCGTAATTTAACCCATTCAGCCCGGACGCACTACAGCAGGAGATGGGTCGACCATGATAATTCAAGGGTAGAGCCAGATTTGTTTGGCGCCTTTCGGCGCCAAGCTAATTAGGCACTGCCCTTAAATTATAACGGTCGATCCCTCTCCTGCAACTGGTGCATAGTTATTAGAATTTGGGAAATACGGCCGTCGGGCTGAATGAGTTAAGTTAGCCCTTTTGTCTAGCAATATTGTACGCCATACTAAGAACAGTTGTAATAGAGATATTGCGAAATATTAAGCCTTAACTCCATGGAGAATGTTGCTTTAACACTTTTGGCGGTCGATAGCGCTTTTTGCCGGGGCGATTTCTTTGACTGTCGGTAGCGCTTTTTGCCGGGGCGATTTCTTTGACTGTCGGTAGCGCTTTTTGCCGGGGCGATTTCTTTGACTCAGGTAGCGCTTTTTTGTCGAGGCGATCGCCTCGACAAAAAAGCGCTACCGACAGCCTGAGCGTTGACAACCCAGGTTTAAAAAAAAACAAAAAACAAAAAAAAAAATATTAACAAAAAAATGTCAGTATACAATCTCCGCCACTGATCTCTACAGTGACACTGACGGAGGTCTGGGCTGTGTCGGTGTGTACAGTTATTAAAAGTCTAGTCATGCGTGAACGGCATGACCTGACTTGACGTGGCCCCAATGCGCAAAAGACCATCTGGTCGACGTCGGCCCGATGGCCTTTGCCGCGCACTGGGTCCCTTTTCTCTCCGGTTTCATTGTCACTGCAGACGTACCTGTTTCGTCAGATCGCATGGGAGAGGCTAAACTTGACTTGCATGATACACAAATGAAGTCGAGCGTTCACTGACGTGCAGTGTTGGTGCGACAAGCCGTAACGTAATGTCTTTAGGTGCCGATTTTTACAGTACTGGAACTTGGATCACGAGCAATCTGTCTCCTGAACGGATATGTAGTCTTGAGAGAGAGAGAGAGAGAGAGAGAGAGAGAGAGAGAGAGAGAGAGAGAGAGAGAGAGAGAGAGAGAGAGAGAGAGAGAGAGAGAGAGAGAGAGAGAGAGAGAGAGAGAGAGAGAGAGAGAGAGAGAGAGAGAGAGAGAGAGAGAGAGAGAGAGAGAGAGAGAGAGAGAGAGAGACCCAGACAGACAGACAGAGAACGAACGAACGGAACTTTATTTCCAAGGATTGAGATATTAGGCTCCTAGGCCTTTCTTACAATCTGTCCTTGCTAAGCTGCTTAAAAAAATAAAAGGACATCAACCAAACAACAAAGACTAACTAGAAATAAACATCACATACACACACACACACACACACACACACACACACACACACACACACACACACACACACACACACACACACACACACACACACACACACACACACACACCGTCAGAACACACACACACAGAACACACACACACGCACGCACCCACGCACATGCACAAAGACACACACATACATGTACTCGTGCACGTGCGCACTTGTGTACATACACACGTACGTGCACACATATCTAACATTTAAGCAGGTAGGATATTTTTGTACTGTCAAAAACAAGTTGGAAAACAGAACAAACAATTTTGAGGCTAAATGGGAAGCAGAAAAACTAGCGAAAAGTAACAACATGAAGCGTATCATGTCTAGAAACAAAGAAGAAGAAAAGATCAGCATTTCGTAGTCTTAGAAAGGTAATCATGTACTCTACTTTTAAACACAGAGAGGGAGGTGGTTTGTTGAACAGTCGGAGGAAGCGAGTTCCATGAAAGAGCACCTGAATAAGACAGGCTAGATTTGAACAGGTCTATACGGGGCCTTTTTATAGAGAGACTGTTTCTGGAGGTGCTGTATTTCTGTTCGGTTGGCGAGAAAAGCCTAGATAAGTAAGATGGAGCTTTCTCGTTAAGAATTTTGTGCATCAGTACACATTTGTTTAGTGCGAGGTGCTTAACCAGAGGGAAAAGTCCGATGGCCTTAAGCTTGGCATCAGTGGATAACGACAGATCAGGGAGGACAGGCTTAGCTGCGCGCTTGTATAGTGAGTTTATCTTCTTGAAGTGATTTTTACTGCAGCCATCCCATATTGTTGAGGCGTAATCAATATTTGGTTTAATGTAGGCATTAAAAATAGTTTGGACACATTTTTTCTTATATAAAATAGGTGATCTTGCCAACTTACATCATCATCTATTATTACTCCAAGCAGGCGGTGTTGACTGACCTGCTCAACTGGTTTGGAGTTTCAAGAAAGGTTGAGCGATGGACGTTTGAGCTGATGTTTCTGGCGGGTTGTTATATGCATGCCTTTTGTTTTTGTGGGATTTACAAGATGCGATTTTCATTACACCACCGATAGACTTCATGAAGACTCTCTTGAAGATTATTTACAATTGCAGGCACAGTTTTACCAGCGGAATCTAATGTTGAGTCGTCGGCAAACATGTCACACTCGGCCTCAGTACACGTTACATGTAACGGTAGATCGTTAATGAAGATACGGAACAGTAGTGGGCCTAAAATAGAACCCTGGGACCTCCATACTCGACAAGTTGTTCAGAAGAAAATTTTCCATTGACGCAGACTGTTTGTGTTCTTTTTGTAAGATAGCAGTTCAGAAACGAAAGAGCTGACGGGCGCTCATTGTTGAAGTAGGTGGCAAGCTTTTTCAGTAAGATGGTATGATCGATAAGATCGAAAGCTTTCCTTAGACCCAAGAAGACAGCACCAACCATTTTGTTATCATTTATGCTGTTGACCCACGAATTTACTATTCGTGCGAGTGCAGTGTGACATGAATGCTTTGGACGAAAGCCTGAATGGTACTGACATAATAGGGACCTTTCTTCAAGAAATTCCAGAAGATGTTTGAGAACATACTTTTCTAAAGGCTTCGAGAGAACTGATATGACGGAAATGGGGCAAAAATTATTAATTTCAGAGGAATCTTTTGCTTTAGGAACAGGCACTATTTTTGATTTTTTGAAAGCTACAGGGAAGACAATTTTTGTATACACAGGTTATAAATGTATGTAAGAGGTTTCACTATGTACGGTTGCGACAGGTCAAGGGAGTACATTTTCTTTTTTAGGATGGACATGTATTTGCCTACCTTGTGTACAGCAATATCAGGGATGACGAAAATATCATCTGAAGACAATCTTTGCTTACAGAACTCTGATAGCTTCTCCAGTGTAGAATATATTGCCGGATTGACTGATCGCGATTGTGAGGACTTAGTAAGTCTTTGGGGGCTGATAGAAAGTGGTTATTAAACTCCTCAGCTGAGAGGTTTTCTGGAATGGTATTGCATTGTTTACGCTTGTTGTGGGTAAGCGTATTAAGTGCTGTCCAGATAGGAGTAGGGTTTCTGTCTTCTTCAACTGTTTTGGTTACAAACGATCTCTGCGCTTCTCTAACGAGAGAAGAGAGAGAAGAGAGAGAGAGAGAGAGAGAGAGAGAGAGAGAGAGAGAGAGAGAGAGAGAGAGAGAGAGAGAGAGAGAGAAATGAAATGAAATGAAATGAAATGAAATGAAATGAAACTTTATTTTCCAAGGATAAAAGAATAGGTGCGCAGACCTGTTTTCATTCTTGTCCTTGCTACACACTACAAAACAAAATAACGTACACACACACACACGCGCGCCGGTGTGCAATTGCCGCGTGCACAGGCTTGTGCCAGATTAGCTTGTAGCCTACAGGCGCCAAGCCAAGCCTGCACAACCCTCCACACACACACACACACACACACACACACACACACACACACACTGACACACACATACACACACATCAGTATATCATGTACACATACATTCTTTCGCTTAAAACTATACTACAGCAAATATAAAAAGTATAATGGATTTTGTACATAAAACCGCTATTGTTCTCATCATAAAAACCAACACGGCGGCTCACTCCAACAAACATAAACAGGCATACACACACACACACACACACACACACACACACACACACACACACACACACACACACACACACACACACACACGCACACACACACTCGCACACACACACACACACACACACACACACACACACACGCGCGCGCGCGCGCGCGTGCGCAAGCACGTAGGGATGCGCGCGTGCACACACATACACTTGCACACACTGACACAGATAAACACACACATGCGATAGCGGCCTCCCCGCGCCACTAAACCGCGCACAGCTAGATGCTAGTCTGCCATGGAATTAGACTAGACTTGTATAGCGATCCCGCAACCACCGCGCGCGCGGGTCGACGCGAAGAAACCACAGCACTGCCACGCCTCGCGAGCGCCCAATGCTGTGTCTATCGACGGCATCCCGTCTGGCCAGCCGAGTCCATGGGGTCATGGATATTACATAATGCGGCTTGCTGGAATGCCAGCGGTATATTACATGCGTTCATAAATTTTTAATGTTAGAAGAGAATGCAGACTATCCGGGAAATGCCGCATAAGGCATGGAGTGCTACATGTAAAAATAAAAATAAAAATACAAAATAAAAGAAAAATTAAGTTTTGTCTAGATGTTTGAGCAGCTTGGTCTTGTAAGTTTTAAGCGATGGCGCGGCTCTAACATCCGCAGGAATGGAGTTCCATAACTTTGCACCAGAATAGGACAACGACGACCTATAAATGTCTAGTCGAGGCATCGGTACAACAAGATTGTTCCCTGGTGTTCGACTGGACCTCGTATGAGCAAAGTGGAACAAACTATTGAGATAGGCTGGTGTTTCTGAGAGGGTGATTTTGCGCATGAGCACCAACTTATTATACTTAAACTGTTTTTCAAGTGGCAAAATGTCTAACAGCTTGAACTTATTGTCAGTATTAATGACTTCTGAGGGTCTGTCAACAATAAGTTTAATGGCTCTTCTGTGGAGCGAGTTCAGACTTTTTAAATTAGCATCGCTACTACCGTCCCAAATAGATGAGGCATAATCCAAATGTGACTGAATATGGGCATAGTAGAAGAGTTTCCTTGTTGGCTCATCAGCAAAATGTCTCAATTTCGACAGGAGGAATACATTTTTAGATACTATTTTACACAGTTTAGTAATGTGGCCTTGCCAGCACAACTTGTCGTCTAAGTTGATTCCAAGCACGCGCTGTTCTCTGACTTGCTCCACAGGCTGGCCATTAAGTGTTAGTTGAAGGGGAGGGGGGGTTCAACTGATGCTTTTGCCGTGTGGTAATCAGCATGCATTTGGTTTTAGTGGGATTAGGTATCATGGCGTTATTTCTGCACCATTCAGATACCTCATTTAAACTGTCTTGGAGAATCTTCACCATACATGTTACGTCTGATGACGAAACGTCCAGTGTTCCATCGTCTGCAAAAAGACTGAAAGTTACACTGGAGTCAGATATATGTAATGGAAGGTCGTTTATGAAGACAGAGAACAATAATGGACCAAGAATCGATCCCTGTGGTACTCCGTGCTCTATCACCCCTTCAGGTGAGTTTTTACCATTCACGTAGACATACTGCGTACGCCCATGCAGATATGACGTAAGGAAGGCAAGTGTGTCTGCGCTTAGTTGATAGACATTAAGTTTTTGAACTAAAGTTTCATGATTGACGAGGTCAAATGCTTTTGAAAGGTCCAAAAATACTGCTCCAGTCATTTGACTGCTATTTATGGCAGTAAGCCATCTGTCAACAAGGTGTACCAATGCTGTGTGACAGGAGTGTTTCCGCCGAAAGCCAGATTGTAATGGATGTATGAGTTTGTGTTTTTCTAGAAAATGTTGTAAGTGTGTGTGAATGTGTCTTTCTATCGGTTTCGACAGTGTTGACAGTAGCGAAATGGGCCTGAACTTGTTAGGGTCGGCAAGGTCTTTCGTTTTAGGTAGTGGGATCACTTTGGCTGTTTTTAGAGAAGATGGAAATATCCCCTGCTTTATGCAAAGGTTGTATATATATGTCAAGGTATCTAAAATATACGGTAGGGCCATTTTCAGAACTGAGCTACTAATACCATCATGGCCAGACGTACGTTTGTTCTTTAAGTACGAGATGGATTTTCCCACGTCGTATATCGTTAACAGCGGAATGCTGAATGACGTGTCAGGGTCCAGCCGTTCTGCACAAAACGTCTTTAGCTTTTCGGACACAGCTGAAGACTGACCAGAATATGTATTTTTTAGCAACGTACTGGCAGCCGAGAGGAAATGCTGATTCAAGATATCAGCTGATAACTGTGTACATTGTGCGGTATTTTTGGACCTCGTAAAAGCATTGATCGCTCGCCACACAGATACGACATCTTTCTTTCCGTTCATAAGACGGTGAAAAAGTGACCTTTGAGCTTTCCTCACTAAATGTTTAACATGGTTTCTTTGCCTTCGATAAGCAATAAAATCCTTCTTTCTTTTATAGTCATCTCGGAGCTGCATGGCATCCTTGATTTCCTTACTTAACCAGGCGGGAAGCTGGGGGTTCTTCACCCGTTTCTCTCTGAATGGAGCGTGTTTATCGAGAACACCAAGGAACAATCCGTACCACTCAGACAAAGCATCGTTGGGGTCATTATGGTAGTACACTGTATCAAAGTGTGTGCTACTTAAATCACAAAGAAATGTTTCCTTGTTGAAGTGTTTAAGTGATCTGTATCTAATAGTCGTGTGCTGATGTTTTCGGAATGAATTATCCGCTTTTAATGCCAAGCAACAGCACACCGGGTAGTGATCGCTAATCCCTACCTGAAGCACGTCTACTGCCATCACCCTTGATTGAGTAGTTGTATATATGTGGTCTATAAGGGTGGAGGAAGTTGGACTAACACGAGTTGCTGTTTTAACTAGCTGCTTTAAACCAAACATAGACATGGTGCACTCCCAAGCAGGGTTATTCAAAAACATGTTAATATTGAAATCGCCTAGGATCAAAATTTCAGAGCTGGACTGTCTGACCTTATCCATCATGGCGATAAAGTCGTCGAACCATTGAAATGTTGATGCTGGGTTCCTGTAAATGTACCCGACCAGCACGGGGCTGGATTTGTTTGCCCTTAACTCAACCCAAATGCATTCTACGGTTTTTGACTCCAGGTCCCCACGCCTGCGAGTAATACCGCTAATTGAATTATGAATGTATACTGCAATACCCGTATGTCCCGGGTATTCAGCATCGCGGCGCAGTACAGTGAAGTCCTGGATAGAAACGGCCTCATCGCTGATGTTACGATTGAGACGCGATTCCGTTACACCAAACAAGTGAAATGGATTGGATTGACTCAAGAGCACACACAGATCGGGAACTTTGTTAGTTAAATGATAAACATTTAAATGGCCAATATGTAACTGGCGATCATACACCATGATTGCTAATGTATGTCAATACCAAAGAGTACAAATAAAAAAGCTTATAAATGATACAAAGGCAAATAAGAGCTGAAATAATAAAACAAAGCAAAAGAATATCAGTCCGCTCTAACACACAGAATGTGGGAGGCAAGTGAAAAAAAAAAAAAAAAAGAGTTTCTTCTACGCATTCACTGATATAGACCACACTACCGGTCACTAACGGTCACTAACAGGGACTAATCCCTTTAGCAAACTTCAACAGTCAAAGCTAAACGACCCCGCTGCGCGATAGGGGAAATAAAGTCAGCGCTGCGAAAGGACACAGATATGATCGTAGTGTGAATATACGTAGAGCACTAGTAGAGAAAGTGTCACGGTGCACAAGTACTAGTGCTATAAGCGTCACAAATCGCACAGAGTGAGAAGATCGGTATTCACGAATACTGTCGGCAGAAGTCAAAAGGATGACAATGTTAATATTGGACCACGCGCAGTGGTTGAAGTTAAAAACAAATGAATACGTCTCTGCGCAAACACAATAATTATGAGCAATGAGACGCAAGAAAATCAATTCGATATTGTTCAGTGTTAGCCTGGAAAGTAAAGCACAAAGTTATGTAAGGAAGAGTAACTGAATGTTCTGGAAATGAGTCTAATACACACGCACGGGGTGGCTGTACTGTGCCCACGGTTCCTGCTGTGCGTATGGCGTGTATGTGAGCGGGGGGACGCTGAAAGGATACGTTGGTTGCGTCATGCTGAAGTGTCCCCATGGTCCGGCCTCGCGATACTGTGGAAATGCGGCACTGTATGGTGGTAGTGGCGGTTGCTGCCACATAGGATACTGGCCCGGCATTTGTTGCTGATAGCTACATTGACTCTCTGCTGTACCACCAAATCTGGATTCGCTGTACTGTGATTCCAGACCTGGTGCTACAGCAGAGGACACTGACAGTCCACCTTGACTCTCCGGTGCAGCACCGAAGCTGGATGCACCACAGAGCGATTCCAGGTTGGGTGCTGCAGCGGACACTGACTGTCTGCCGGCTGCGACATTAGCGTAAGTGTTGGTGGTGCCAGCGTGTCCTTCACGTCGCTGACGGCGGTGACGGTCACCACCTGCAGGCTGGTTGTTGGGAGTGGTGACGTCAGTAGCTGGCCCTCCTCTCTTTATGTTGAGGGCCAGACTGATGGTGCCCTGGCGACTAGGATGGATGGGGTCACCGCGCCTGTAGAATTTTCTACGCGGCAACCCATCAACAGCAGTAAAGACCTGAGTGTTGTCTATCAGTGTGACACCCAGCTTTCTGCACACATGGAACAGGTTACTGTTGGAGGCGGTGATGGCCCTATACAGCTGGTGTCTACTGTCGGTCGGCAGGATGGAGGATGCCTGCAGACGAGCGCCGGGAAATACCCGCCTGCATTCCCGGACGAGCTGTTCCCACACAGCGCTGGTCACTTCCTTCTGTTTGCAATCGTTGATCCCCACGTGGAAGGTCACCAGTGCCACCGCTGTGTGGGACGCGTGTTGTCGCTGGAGCCAGTTCAGCAGGTGGACAGTCCGCAGGCCAGAGACAGATAATACGTCTACTTTTTCTATAGGGTAGGTGGGCATCTTCTCTGCCTTGATGTTGCGAACAACAGAGTCTCCAATGACCAGCGTGGTGGTGTCACTCTGCACTGAATGTCGCAGTATTTGCTCATCTGGAGACATTTTGTTATTACGCTGCTGCTGGCTGCTGGCGTGGTCATACCCGTTGTTGACCTCAGGCAGGCCGCCGGTAATCCGTACTGGTATGAGTCGCTCTGGGCTCTTCTCGGCTGCACTCACAGCCTGTACCGTGGCCAGTTCTTGCAGAACGGGTGGAGGGGAGGGGTGACAGGGAGCAGCGATTGCGCTGCCCGTTACCTGGCGCGGAGACGCACAGATATCAACATTGGCAGACAGGTCAGTTTGAGTGTTACCACTCATGGCAACGTCTGAGTTGTTGGACGCAGTGGCTGATTTCTTTTTCAACTGTTTTTGAATTTCCCTCAGGCGCTGCTTGTGGCTCTGTTTGGCGGAGGATAGCTGGTTGACAGTGCCGTCTGTGGCGTGTTGAGCTGTCTCCACACCAGTTATCCTGTCGTCCAGGCCGGACAACACTTCGCCCACACTTTTCTCCGTAACCTGTAGATCTCTGGCTCTCTTGACCGCCTCGTCACGGAGCTGACTCTCGAGCTGATCAATCCTGGCTAGGGCTGCTGAAAGTCCTTTGAACAGTGTACTGACGTCAGCGCGAAGGTCCGTGATGAGGTTACAAGCACTTTTGAGTTGTGCTCGCAGAGTATCAGGGTCAGTGGTGTCCTCGTGAGGACAGGTAGTCCCGAGGGCCGTGGTGGGTGCGGCCTCTGTATTACGTAATCCCAGTCCCGGAGACGCGGGACTGGCGTTCGTGTTTGGTCGGGTTGGGGGAAGGGGCGTGGCAGTGGACATTACGCCATCAACTGTTGCCGCAACAAGTGAAAAATCAGTGCGGGCGTTCTGAAGTGGCTGGCCAGTAGATGTGATGATGGGATTAGTCGGGGATGAGTGGTCGGATAGAAGGGGCGTCGGTTGATAATCCCCCGGAGACGCGGGACTGGCGTTCGTGTTTGGTCGGGTTGGGGGAAGGGGCGTGGCAGTGGACATTACACCATCAACTGTTGCCGCAACAAGTGAAAAATCAGTGCGGGCGTTCTGAAGTGGCTGGCCAGTAGATGTGGTGATGGGATTAGTCGGGGATGAGTGGTCGGATAGAAGGGGCGTCGGTTGATAATCCCCTGTGATTGACGACTCTGCCGGCTGCACAAGAAGAGAGACTTCTTTGTTGTCCGAGGGAGTGGAGAGGGTAATATTGGATGTGTGTTGTTAAATGGTCTTAGAGAGAGAGAGAGAGAGAGAGAGAGAGAGAGAGAGAGAGAGAGAGAGAGAGAGAGAGAGAGAGAGAGAGAGAGAGAGAGAGAGAGAGAGAGAGAGAGAGAGAGATGTTTTGTATGCTAATAATGTCACACGCCTTTGTTATATTATGCGTTCAGAATTTTTATGCGCCTAACGTATTGCTGTCGGTGTTTGTATACTTTTGCCTTACGCCAGTGACGACTCACTTCCAAATTGCCTTGCTACTCACTGTTTGTTTTAACCCTTTCGGCTGTCGCTAGCGCTTTTTGTCGTGGTGATCACCTCGACACAGAAAAAGAGCTACCAAAAGCCAACAGGCTAAGCTGAAACCACGAGGTAAATTAAACATTTATGACGGCAGAGAGACAGCAATTATGGAGTTTGCAATTGGTATTTCGTGCGCATATATATATATATAATGTCGGTAGTAGCATTGACCCCTTCAATGCCAGTTGACTGCCGAGCCTTTCTGAAATCTTTATTAACCCTTTTCATCCTAATACACCCATTGCTCGAAATACATTTTGACTATGATAGTTCAAGGGTGGTGCCAGAATAGCTTGGCGTCTGAGGCGCCAAGCTATTCTGGCACCACCCTTGAACTAAAACAGGCTCCACCCGGGTCTGCCCTGGGGGACTTGGGTGGGGTTAACTACTTTTTAGTTCCCGGAGTCACCCTGGTCAGCCCCTTAGGGTGAGGTTTTCCCTCTATTCTGGGGCATGTGTTTCTGTCTACCCGTGGTCCATTCACCTGTATTTGTCTTTTTAAAACTCTCCATACTGTCTGCACTGCCCGTAGCTCTTAATATTGGATGTGTGTTGCTAAATGGTCTTAGCTTTATTTTGGCCCCATGGCGTATGTTTATTTAACGTATTGAACCGGCTGGCGACATACATTCAATATTCTGTTTTTTTTTTTTTTTTTTTTCACAAGCAGTGCAGGCACGTCCTGAGAAAGCCTTGTTGCTGTCGGGACGTTAAGCAATGTACAGTCAATCAATCAATCAATCAATTGAACTAAAACAGTTGATCCATCTCCTAATCTGTAATGTAGCCTTCATAGAACAATAAACACATTTTAGAAAATCAGGCTCAGGATGAAATGGATTAATTCAACACAAAACAGACCCAGCCGTCCTGGGAAACAGAATGGTTGCAAAGATGTATATTTATAGATCACCATCAAATGCGAATATAAATGTGCACAAAAAAAAAAAGCGAGGCAAGCTTTTCTCAAACGGACTAGACCATAAATCGCGATATACACGCTGGCCAAAGCACACTGCTTTACTATAGCCTGTGAGGAACAAGTGGTGTCAGCAAGAGGTATATTTGTAGTTCGTCAGGAGTCCCCCGCAAACGTGAATTTAAGCGCGCTCGTATAAATATGCACACACAAAAACACCACGAGGCAAGCTTTTCTCAAACGGACTAGACCATAAATCGATATACGCTGTCAAAAGCGCACTCCTCTATCATAGCCTGTGAGGGAAAAGCCCCATACATAGTACTAGCTGCACTCGGTTCCAAAAGCCCTGAAATAACAGCTGCATAATGTACTTTGTATTAATGCCAGACGAGAGAGAAAAAAAAGTGCTGTTTATGCCGATAACAAAAAAAAAAAAAAAAAAAAAAAAAAAAAAAAAATCCGACGAAAAACGATCTGGGAAATGTAGGTCAGCCGAGTTTCAGTGTTTCAGAGCTTTGGGTTCATGCTGTATACAATTTGCAGGAAATAATCTCGGGAGATGGATCGGCGACCGTGACAGATCAAAGGTGTGTGATGAAGTAAGTACAGTGACCATAATAGCGAGTATGTACCTCTTCATGCCAGTGGAGGCAGATTGTGTTTTTAAGTCTCTTATATTTATAAAAGGGACTTTTTAGGACGGGTCGCAGCGGCGAATTTAATAGCATGTCCATGATGTCAAAGGCGGGCAGGCTGAACCTCGAACAATTGAAGTAACAAGATAAAAATTACATCATGTCTAGTTACACTAATCTCGCTGCTGAACGTAGGCTTACATTTGGCGCGAAGCGCCGTATGTGCGTATACATGTATGTATGTGCGTTGTGTGCGTATGTATGTAAACAATAGAATCTCCTATATTTCTGTACACACAAGCTTGAAACTTCCCGAAATACTTTCTCGAGTGGGTGGCTAAGAGAGCCTTCGAGCATATTGTAATTGAATGTCTCATTGAAGACATAAACAACCGTTTATAGGAAGTCGTTTGACCCAGACTAGAGTCCGTAATTTTTGTCATATTTACTTGAACTTTTGCATATAGCTAGTTTGGAGAAAGACATTGGAGGAGTTTGTTAGCCAGCTTTGTATCCTTTCAGCTTCTTTAGTAAAAATTAATTCTTTTCAGAAAAGAATTAAAACTCAAAAAAAAAAAAAAAACTTGTAGAGAAAGTCAGACAGTGGCGGTGACGTAAAAGAGGCAACTCCGTCACCTTCTCGCGCGCGGCTCTCTCTCTCTCTCTCTCTCTCTCTCTCTCTCTCTCTCTCTCTCTCTCTCTCTCTCTCTCTCTCTCTCTCTCTCTCTCTCTCTCTCTCTCTCTCTCTCCAGGAGGAATAGATCCTCATGCGCCTGGAGGGTGCATGAGGATCTGCGCCTCTTGGAGATGTTTGGAGCGCGCGCGCGCACATGTATTACACGCACACACACATCGACACGTTTTCAGAATAGCATGCAGGTGACCCGTGTACCTAGTATATCATGTAGATAGGTAAAGTCAACCTGCTTTCACACAAATTATGGCAAGACTGAAATTGGACCGTGACGTTCTGGTTTTGTCACCATTTTCTCTAGCTTCTGAAGCGAAAGTGAAACTCATATCACGTAAAATATAAAATTACATAAAAAATAAAACTTACGTCATGACAAATGACGTTTGACAAATCAATGACGCGTATGTCAGAAACTTTCCCAGCTCCCTCCCTCCCTCCACCTTCAACTCGACAGCACCCCCATCTCCCTCTCTGGGCCAAAAACCTTGGCGTTATCCTCGATTCCTCTCTTTCCATGACCAGCTTTGTTTCCGCCACAGCCCAGGCATGCTATTTCCACCTCCGTCGCATCGGTCAGATCAGAAAATACCTCACTACTGAAGCTGCGACCAAACTTGCTGTCTCTCTCATCCTATCTCGCATCGACTACTGCAATTCTCTCCTTTCCGGCCTCCCTCACTCCACCACTTTCACTCTCCAGCGCGTCCAGAACTATGCTGCCCGCCTAGTCCTCAGAAAGAAAAAATCCGACCACATCACTCCCCTGCTCAAACTCCTTCACTGGCTTCCCATCCCCCAACGCATCCAATACAAGATTCTGTCTCTCTGCTACAAATTCCTGAACAACTGCGCTCCCGCCTATCTCTCAAACTTACTTCACCCCCACACTCCTCCCCGCTCCCTCCGCTCCGCCTCTGACCCTCTCCGCCTCCACATCCCCCGCACTAAACTCAGCACTTACGGCCCCCGCTCCTTCTCAGTATACGGTCCATCCATCTGGAACACCCTCCCACTCTCACTCCGTCAGAAACTCTCTCTCTCCTCCTTCCAGTCCGCCCTCAAAACTCACCTCTTTCAACAGTTCTAGCACTACACCATCACACTCCCCACCCTAAGCAGACTGTCGTAATGTTTTTCACTATTTGTGGTTCGTGAGTCGTTGTCTAAAGCGTGCGATTGCGTGCGCGAGTTGTGAGTGCGCGCTTAGAGTTATAATTATTATAAGATAAGCGCTTTATAAATACCGTCATTATTATTATTATTAGTATGTCCTGCGCCCCTTATAGAACTCACTGACGCATTGGAAGATCTGCGAGACTTTTTCAATAGGACATAATTCAACATCAGAATCAGGTCAAAGACAATAGGTAGAAACCATTGACAGCGAGGACAGCCCTCATATAAAAGTGACCCCATCTTGTTGAAATTACCGTAAATGCAACGTCAAAGATTCTCAGCCGCCCAAGGAACGTGGATTCATTCAAAGGTTGTGTCAGCAAGAGGCATGGATCCTCATGAGCCCCCGCGACTGCGGGGGCTCATGATGATCTATGCCTCTTGCATTTGAATCGTGCTCGCTATTCCTCGGCAGTGCCAGGGTTTCGTATTGCAAATGTCATTTGCATATCAGTTGTGACGAACGTCGAGACGGAAAATTTGCTGACACTAAAATACATCGTCTCGCGAGAAAACCTGCAGCGTGTAGATCGTCCGCGATAGCTCAGGGGTAGTGCGGCCTGAATAGCTTGGCGCCCTCTGTAGCCACGAAGCTAACCAGGGGCTTCTCTGGAGCTGATAGGAACTTGTCCATCCTCGTTAATTCGTCCGTCGAGGCGCTTGGTATAAAGCGGATGAGGCTCATTGGCGTATAACGCACCTGCCATCCTTGGCACTAAAAGGGTTAACTGTTTAGGAGAGAAAGGCTCAATCCCTTCAGAGCCATTGGCCATGAATAACATTTCTAAATTTTTGGCTGTCGGTAGCGGTTTTTGTCGCGATGATTCCTGCAGGAATCATCGCGACATAAAACGCTAACGCCAGCCACAGGTCTGCACGCACCACGGTGTGAAAGCTTGACAACTGTTTTACCTGAGTAACACAGATATGAGTGTGGTCAGCAGGAGGCATACAAGTTCAAGAGCCTCCTCAAGGATCATGAACGTCTGTGACTCATGCGGGTTGGGTGGTGTTGTGTGTGCAACTGCAGCGAAAGGTTTAATGCTGCGAGAAATCTTTGCCAATTTCAGTGGAGTGCGACTAGTCAGGTTTTTGGCATGGCCCGCGACAGCTTCGAAACTGCGCCAAAACATTTGACGGAACAAGACCTGTATACTTTGTGTACTTTGGCCCATCTCTCTCTCTCTCTCTCTCTCTCTCTCTCTCTCTCTCTCTCTCTCTCTCTCTCTCTCTCTCTCTCTCTCTCTCTCTCTCTCTCTCTCTCTCTCTCTCTCTCTCTCTCTCTCTCTCTCTCTCTCTCTCTCTCGCTCCCCCCCCCTCTCATCCTCCTCTCAATCTCCTTTCTCATAACAAGCGGAAGCCAGGGCACGATCATACTGATTATTGCTATGGAACATGGAAAATGGCTATCGGTTCTTGTTGCGAGCAAACGGTCCTCGGGCCGACATCAGCCTTAGCTGGCCCGTGCACGGGCCAGCTGAGACTGACGTCGGCCCTAGGACCTTTTGTTTGCAGCGATTTCTGTGTTTGATTACCTTTGAAGTTAAATCGCTTTTTTTTTATTGTAAGTACTCCAAAGACCTAGCTTATTCCTATCCACTTCGGTAAAGTGGTACTTACACATTTCGAAATGTCTGATCAGGTTACGTGTGACAGTTTGCTGGTTCCAGGGGCGGATTAGTTACTTCGCCAGAGAAAATAGGGGGGGGGGGAGGGGGATGGCTTCCAACTTTTTTGTTTAGGACCTTAAACCTGATACAGGAGGCCTCCCAACGTCAGACCTGGCTTTGCCGAAAAGTCACACAACTAATGCCCGAAATAACAAACAGCGGTTAGAGGCGGACCGGGGGAAGGGCGAAGGGGGGAGGACTCCCCCCCCCCCCCCACCGAAAAAAAAGGACTTTGTTGCAGCATTTAAAGTTTTGTTTGTTTGTTTGTTTTTTGGGGGGAGGGGGATCTTTTGGGTAATTTTTATTTATTTATTTATTTATTTATTTATTTTAAATTAAATTTAATTTATTTAGTTTCATTTTATTATTTGGTTTTGTTGTTGTTGTTGTTGTTTATTTTTGTTTGTTTTTTCGTGTGTTTTTTTTTTTGTTTTGTTTTGTTTTTTTGGGGGGATGGGGCTGGGGAAGGGGGGGGGCCTGGGGAAGTGTTGGGGTGGGTGGGGGGGCAGTTGCAGGAAACTTTTCCAGGTCAGTAACTTTCAACCAACTGGCCCTGTGCATTGGAGCGAGGTTTCTTTGCGTGGGGCTAAAACAGCTTTGGAAATATGGCAGGCAGGTACCGGCTGTTGAAACTTTCGTGCAACTTGACCCGGAACTCTTGCAACACCCCCCTCCCCCGATCCGCCCCTGGGTTACGTGCATTTACTTTCCGCTTTTGGCAAAAGTTCTTGGAAGCCAGCGGTCCTGCTCCGGAGTACTATTTTGGACAATTCCTTCTCATGAAGTCATTGGCAGTGTTATTCAGCTTTGGGGAAAGTATCCTCTCTCATTTTCAGTTTTATTTGTTTGGCCCTGCTGACTCAAAACGAATTTCCCTTTGGGGACAGTAACAGTGAAGTGTTGCAGTAAAATCTCTGTAAAATGCTGACCCAAGGGACTATCAAACAAATGGTCACCTGGGACAGGTGGTCTCCGTACACCGGGTCCTCTAAGGAAGTAACAGAAAGAAGAACGTGGGACCAAGGCTGGTTGGTCTGCTTGGACAGATGGTCGCCTATAACAGTAGTTTCCGTACAAAAATGAACATATGGTGACCCTGTTTCTCCCAGACAAAAATTGTCGTTCGCGTTTTCAAAGAGAGCTCTTAACGCCTGATGCACACAGTCCTGCTGCAAGAGGCATAGATCCTCATGAGCCCCCGCAACTGCGGGGGCTTATGAGGATCTATGCCTCTTGCTGACTCCACTTCGTATCCATGTCATTCGACGGCTGGGGATCTAGAGTGTTGACTTAACAAAGATTTCAGAGGTGTGATCGTCCACTGGCAGGCAATGCTATAGACTTTGACAATGAAAACGGCTGTATGCTATCAGTATGTATAATTGGACAAATAAGCCTATGAGTACGTCCCATCTGTATGCAAGAGGCGTAGATTCTCATGAGCCCCTGCAGCTGTAGGGTATTCATGAAAATCCTCGCCTCTTGCTAGCAGCGCCTGGCCCTCATTTATAGCCTGATACGACAAAAAGTCTGGGTTTTAAGTCTGGGTCACGGGACTATCAGCATAAAACCAACACATCTGTTCTAGCAGGGCACTCGAACTGACTATTTGCATATTAAAGTACCATTACGCATAAATCGGAAGACACGTTTCAGCACATTGTGTGTTTGTTATGCCTTGCCGACACACCTAATAAAGTTTAACAGCAGTTTGGACACGCAGCAAAAATACACGCGTAATCGCACTTATTTATTCTCTGCAGCCGTTAGCGTGTCAATCTATTTTTAGCTGTTTTTCGTACTGAAAGCGTTCTATTTATAGAACGGAGTGGAGTCATTGTCAGGTTACTTGATATAAAGACGACGTGTGCTGGACTGGATTGTGCTGTGTCTAAATAAACGATAGCTAGACCTATGTGCAGCGTTTCGTAACAATTAGTTACAGAAGTGTATCTTTGAACAGTTACGGCGGTAGTGGGCCTTTATCAAGTGCGCTTGTCGGTTGAAAAGCTTTTATACTACAATTTACTATTTTTGTGCAATATGCGTTGGCTGACCAGTTGGATTTGCGTCGTTTGTTTGTTTGTTTGTTTGTTCGCTCATTCGTTCCTTCGTTTTTTCGGGTCGTTCGTTCGTTCGTTTGTTTATTGTTCCGATCGTGCGATCTTTCGTTCCTGTGTGTGTGTGTGTGTGTTTTTTTTCTTTAACCACCTAGTCCGTATATCCATTCATCCACCACCCCCCCCCCCCCCAAACTCTCTCTCTCTCTCTCTCTCTCTCTCTCTCTCTCTCTCTCTCTCTCTCTCTCTCTCTCTCCTCTCTCTCTCTCTCTCTCTCTCTCTCTCTCTCTCTCTCTCTCTCCTCTCTCTCTCTCTCTCTCTCTCTCTCTCTCTCTCTCTCTCTCTCTCTCTCTCTCTCATCAGCATCGTCATCATAATCATCATCGTCATCATCATTAGTTGCAGTAATATTAGTAGTAGTAGAAGTAGTATATTTCTATTACTTATTTTCCAGGTGACTGAATGTTAGGACGCAAAGAGGCCCAACATCATAGGATAATGATGGCTAACCCCTGCAACGGCAACCGACGACGGGGTCGTTGTGCATCCTCGGTGTGGTTTCCGCTGTTGCTGAAGTTCTCCGCCGTCGTGCTGGTTGTGGCTTGTATCAAGCCGTTGAGGAACACGCTGCTGTACCCGGTGAGATGTCATTACTTACAGTGGCACCTGTTTAGCAACATAATAAGCGATTTCACCCACAGGCTGCCGAGGAAACGTTAACCCATGTAACCCCACGGCCACATTTACCAACTTGGGTAGGTGTCATCTAACGACTATGTACCCGTCGCAGGAGACGGGTCTTACATGATAATTCAAGGGTAGTGCTAGATTAGCTTGGCGCCTGAAGGCGCCAAGCTAATCTAACACTACCCTTGAATTATCATGTTAGATCCACCTCCTAATGTTTGGCATTGTGGATAAACGGGTTAACATGACCCAGCTGCAAGAGACACAGATCTGCCGCCGGCAGCGCTGTGCGACACGTTCGCAGCTATTGATGCGGGACGCCTCGGATGAGTTAAAACTACACTACAGCAGAAAGGCAAAATTGTACCCACCTGGTCTTCACAAACAAACTTCTTCACTGTCGACAAAATGCTGACATCAACCATCTGCAAGACGTACAGAACCTCATGCACGCCCCCCCCCCCCCCCCCCGGTCCCCCCGCACATGAGGTTCTATTATACCTCTTGATGACCCTAGTCATATCTGCGTCCCTGGATAGGGGTTGAGATTAGTCGGTGATGAGTCTGAGCTGCTTTCAGAGAAATAATTTACGTCTACTGACAGAGACGTACAGTTCGGTTATGGCATTATTCCCAATCACGGGACAGCTGAGCCCGACGTCAACCCGAGAGCCTTTAGCCCACTGTGACTATCATTCGGATCATTAGCTCATTGGAGACGTGCCGCCTACGGATACGCGTCTCCAATTAGTTAATCTGCCATCTGTATCAGCCCTGTGAAGGAAAAAAAAGCAACAACAAACAAACCACAAAGACCCTTTTTGTTCTGAACAGCAAGATTTTCTTTGTTTTGCAATGAGAACCTTGCTTTTACCACACAAAAAAATGGACTTCCTGTCCCTTGCCTTAACACTTTCACTGTCGGGAAAAAACACTGAAGACGTCCTTATTGCAAAAGGCATAGATCCTCATAAGCCTAAGCAGTTGCGGGGGTTCTTGAGGATCTATATGCCTCTTGCTGACACCACTTTCAGTCCACGTTCTTTGGGCAGCTGGTGCTCTTTGGCAATGAATTCACGATTTCAAAAAACAAATGTGCGTCCGCCGGAAGTGAAGTGGTTATAAGCCCAGTAAGGAAAGGTCCTCGAGCCGACGACGGCTAAAGTGGGCCCGCGCACGGTCGTGGGCGGGCCCACTGCAGCCGTCGTCGGCTCGAGGACCTTTTGCTTAATGTGAGGTCAGATATAGTTTTGGCAGGCTTGTGCTCTGATCTTAATTTTTTCCCCCTTCATATTCTGTCAACAGGTGTGGCCGTCCCAATGGCGCCCGATCGGCAGCTACAAACTGATCGACATGCACCTCAGGGACCTTTTCTACCCCATGGACTTGACGCCATACACGGGGCCTTGCGATGACGTCATAGAACGTGTGACGCAACTGGGCATCTTGAAGCAAGCCGACGATCTCGCCAAATCATTCCGGGTTTACAAGATGGAGGACTGGAACACAGCGGAAGCGCAGCTGCGGAAAACCCAGGACGAAGAGACAATGAATACGCTCTTGTTCTTCAAACCGGCGCTGACGGAAGTGGAACAGAGGGCGCTGCTAAGAGCGCTGTTTGTGGTGACGTCAGCACTCGAAGCGTACAACGTCAGCTATGTTGCGGCGGAAGGTACACTGATCGGTTCTGTGCGACATGGGGGTATTATACCATGGGATGATGACGCCGATTTGACATTCAAGGCCGATCAGTGGCCGATCGTGCGACGCCTTCTATCCTGCATTCCCGGCTTCCAGTTGAAGATCTACTCAGACTTTATGTACAAATTCTTCGCGGCTGACTCTCCTCTGTGGTCCGGCGAAACATTCACGAAATTCCCTTACGTTGATCTTTTTCCGTACGTTGAAGACAGCGAACATATGTGGCCGCTGGTGATTTGGCTTAAGGACAAAATGTTGTGGCCTCTTGCGCAAGTCTTTCCTACACGCCACGTCACCTTTGAGAACTTCCGGATACGCGTACCGGACGATATTGTTGCCGTTTTGTCGCATCTGTTTGGAGACGTGAAGATTTGTGAGTCTCGACTATTCGAGAGAAGGGAAAGAAGGCTTACCCCGAGCGAGGAGAGAGTGAGAGTTGCCTGTAAACTTTTGGAGAATTTTTACCCATTTTTGGACATGGAAAATGTCAACAAAAGCAGGCAACCGATAAAATGAGAAGTTGTATGTTTGTTGTTATGTGTGATAAATTAGTCAACGACATAGTGATAACAAGAACAACGGTAATGATGATAGTAATAATAGTAATGCGAATGTTTAATGGTAAAGGTAATGAAGGTAATGATGAAAGATGTTGATCACATGTGATCTAATGTGAAATACCAGTAAGAAAAGATCATCGGGCCCACGACGGCCGCAGTGGGCCTGCGCACGGCTGTGCGCGGGCCCACTGCGGCCGTCGTGGGCCCGTAGACGTTTTGCTACTGGGGTACGTTCTACCGTTTACGGTGGACAACTGTTTGGAATATTAGTGACGATGATGATGAGGGAGGTTAATCGACTGAAAATCAGCGGGCTGATTTTGAGGGGTTTTGGGTGGGTATGAAGTTAGTAAATTATTTTGAATGATCTAATGATTATTTTGGTTTGTTTGATTATTGAGTGTTGTGGAACCACACACATTGATTTAAACAATGTGCCTCGATGAAATGAGAGAGAGAGAGAGAGAGAGAGAGAGAGAGAGAGAGAGAGAGAGAGAGAGAGAGAGAGAGAGAGAGAGAGAGAGATGAGAGAGAGATGAGAGAGAGAGATGAGAGAGAGGAGAGAGAGAGAGAGAGATGAGAGAGAGATGAAATGAAATGAAATGAAACTTTATTTCTCAACGGATGAAGTAATAAGCACATGTGAAATTTTTCATACTTGCCGAGAGAGAGAGTGAGAAAGAGGGACAGAGAGAGAATGGTTTGCAATAACAGTGAACCACTAATTAAATTAACGATATATTTCACACAGATAGATGATGCTAAAACGTTTTTATTCAGGATAAAGTTTTAGGCATGCGAATGCCTCTCTTACAAACTGTCCTGCAGAGAGAGAGAGAGAGAGAAAATGATGAGGATGATAATTTTGATGATGATCTTAAAAATGATGATTTTTATTTGTAGAGCGAATTTTTTCGTGCATTATTAAATGCTAAAAGTGCTTTGTTGGGGAAGATTTTGAAAAGTAGAGACAGCAAGGCGCATTCACCAACTGTAGGGAAGAGAGAGAGAGAGAGAGAGAGAGAGAGAGAGAGAGAGAGAGAGAGAGAGAGAGAGAGAGAGAGAGAGAGAGAGAGAGAGAGAGAGAGAGAGAGAGAGAGAGAGAGAGATGTGATTGCAAATTGTCAAAAATGATCGGCTTCCCAGTGCGCAAAGGCCATCGGGCCGACGTCGGCCGCTATTGGCCTGCTCACGGCTGTGCGCGGGCCAACGGCGGCCGACGCCGGCCCGATGACCTTTTGCGCATTGGTTTGGTACAGTCCCTGAACATGTGGATGCAAAATGTGCCATTTGTCATATTGCCTAACACTTTTTGCGCAACTCAACTTTTCAAGTCACCAAACCTTAGAACACGTTCACACGTCTATGCATGGTGTGTGCTGGTCTGTGATTTTGGATCCTACAGCTTGAAGTCGTAATGTTTAAAATCGCAGACCGGCACGTTATTGACCAATTATCTCGGAGAACAGGTTAATGTTATTTTCATATTTCCATCGTGTGCATTACTGCTGGGTACACAAGATGAGCGTGCGTGTGTGTGTGCGTGTGTGTGTGTGCGTGTGCGTGCGCGCGCGCTTGCGTGTGTGTTCGCTTGCTTGCGTGCGTGAGAGAAAGAGATGATGATGATAATGATGAAAGGATAAAGCTATTTTGGCAACTCAATGCTTCTCTTACGAGCTGTCGTGTATACAAACACGACAGGAAAACAAACGTATCATACGAAGAAAAAAAAAAAAACGAAAATGCAGAGAAAAAATTAACTTATTATTTTTATTTTGTTTTAAACTTGCATTGGATAATTTGTAACTGCTGCCGATGCAAAAGGAAAGGAATTGAATTGGCGCATATCATTAATCTTATACATATCTAAGACAGTGTCGCATAATCAGAGAGAGAGTATGCAAATAGTTTGAAAAGGTTTGATCACTGTCTTGTGTTTTGTCAACTTTCGATCAAGAAGATGTATTATGCAGAGCAAATAGTTCTGCAACTTTGATCACGAGACTGTATTGTGCAGGGCAAACAGTTGTGCAACTTTGATCACGTGACTGTATTGTGCAGGTAAAATAGTTGTGCAACTTTGATCTCGAGACTGTATTGTGGAGGGCAAATTGTTAACTTAATTTTGATCATGAGACTAACAGCAGAATAAAAGAGACTATATCGTGCAGGACAAATCGAGGGCTGACTGCTAGAACTTCGTAACTCAGTTTTCACACTTTTTGAGAAAACGCGAAATGAAAGTTTACACAGTTCTCCAAACGGCAGTTTTTATTCAGTCATCTTAATCTTTGGAAACAGACATCATCAATGTTTAATAAACATAGAACAAGCACACAAAATACAGTTACATGCATGGTCTTTATTTTAGAAATATTTTTTCTGCATGAACTGACATACTTTGTTCTAGCTGCATTTTCATTCTGTATTTGCCCCAGATTTTGGCTGCTAGACATCAGTAATGTGAGGTACTGATATTTAGCACGGCTGAGGTCTAAGAGGATTGGTGAATACTTGGCTGCTAGAAGTCTCTAACAGTCGATACGGAATTATAGCACGCAGTTATAGAACGGCATTTCTGAACTCAACAAGGGCGCAACAAGTCAGCATTTTGAAATACGCACATGTAGCACGGCAAAATTACATACACAATAACCTTGTGTTACAGCTCAAAACTGCGTAACTTGACATACGGTATTCTGGTCTGTACCTTTGCACAACATTTGTCAGGTAAAGTTGATGATCAGAAGTCAGCAACCCTCTTTACTGCTTTTTAGCATGACACAATGGCACACAATACGGTTTCACATTGTGCAAAGAACTTCGCAACTCTGTTGGATCCCATTACTAAATTACTGAGATTAATGTGAGATGTTGCACACTTGGGTTAACTGACAACAGTGAAGGTAATACCGGGAATACTAGATGTGAAAGAAGAAATACAGAAGGAAATTTGGCAGAATGGTATGTACTCACCAGCTGTGTGTTCGCCATGAAAACAAAGTCCAGAAACACAAGTGTCAATAAAAGGTCACATCCGTTCACAGATAGTCCTACACAAAATGTTTACCTGTCACTGACTCCCAAAAGAAAGTCCAACCTGCTGATCGCAGCAAAAGTCGCACACAGATGCAAACCCATTCACTGAAAGTTTAGTCTGTTTCTTCACCATCATCGTCCTCAATGTCCAGCTCGTCAAGGCGATCAGTTTTGCCGGCAACAGTTGGCAACCTCTCGAAAAAGGCATGATGCTCCTCGAGAATCACACCTGATCAACACAGGGACAGTAGATCATTTTTCTTGGCATCAGAAACAGGTAACTTTGGCACTGTAGCGAGTCGTCAGAACCTTTGCTAAAGGAGGCTGTCTTCTTATGGCAGATGGAGTTGACAGACACAACTGGTGGAAATCACTTTCATCAAAGTCATATTTGAAGTACATTACGTCTTGGCCTTTTGTGAAGTGGATTGCCCTTACTTGGAGCCACCTGGCCTTCTTGCCTTCTTTGTCAACCTTAGTGTCCCGGATGACCTGTGATGCAAGGTGCTTACAGTCTTAAATCTGTGTAAACCGTAGAGGTATAACCACGTATGGATTTGTCCGTCTTGCCATTCTTATTACTATGTCATATCTACATGGAGTGAACACTGGACTGGCCTTTTGCGCGAAACTGATGGCAGAGTGCATTGAATCACACTCCATCTGCGTGCGTCCTGTTTCGAGATACTTGTGTGACAGAGACAATGTGTGGGATGGTTTCAAGGGCATAGAGGAAGGCTGCTGCCATATACTGGTTGCGATGTTGTCCACTACAGCAGTCGGAACATAGGATCACATCTGTAACAGTCACCGGAAGAGACTGAAGATACATGAAAAGACACGTGGTGATTTCCACAGATCCTCTTTTGCTATTTGTTTCATCCCAAACAAAGCAGGTCGCCTTTCCGTCTGCCAGTGAATATACGTGAAGTTGTAAACAGTGTCCGCTTGTAGTATATCTGGCTTACCAAGCCACAAGGTGCTGGCAGAACAGCTTGCAAATCTAATGTCACTACATGTGTGGTGGGTTTTTTTTTTTTGTTGTTTTTTTTTTTTGCCAGGTCTTCTGCTTTTTCTATACTTGCCTTAATTTTCATTTCGGTGTGTCTTTGATATTGTTTTTCCTCCTCCTCGCTGGTGAGCCCCTGCTTCTTCTTTGGTGTATAATTGACACACGTTACACATTGATCCTTTTTGGGTTTGTGAAAGGATTGAAGTTTCAATTGAAAATATCTCTGTACTTTTGACAGGACACTGGAATTTTTCCGTCAACCGCACAACTTTTCTTGTACAAATGATACATCTTCATGACCGACAGCGATGCATCAAGATAGTGTCACATAGTATCTTTCCTGGTGTAGTGGGACTCGACACAAGAGAATGATCCGCTAATGTGATCCTTTGCATACTCCACAGTGTCGTCGTGTGTTCGGTTGTGAGCACGATGCTTCCCTCGCCCATCACCTCCAGTGAAAGTGGCAATGTCGCTGCTCATCTGCTCATTGCTAGTGAATATAATCACCTGTTTCTGTATCTATTCTTCCAGCACCAGAGGCAGCAAGTCTGCCACACTACTGCGCCACCTTCCGGCGTGACGAAGGTTGTGGACACTTGACACAAAATTCGCTTCTCTTGCTGTGTCATCATCGCCGCAGGTATTCTCCAAAAATTTCATAAAGTCATGCCGGTTTTCTTCAAGAAGGTCACACAGACTGCCACAAAGTTCAGCAGATGTGGTGTCCACTATCTGAGTAGCAGCAGCTTTGAAAAAGCAGTTGCCATCCGCTTTGACAGGTACAAATCCATTTGATGCCAAAATATTATCCAGAACTGTCTGGTGGATCAGCAACTCCTTTTGTCTCTCATTTGCCGTTTTAGTTTTTTTTTCTTTTAATTGCATTGATGGGAGGCTCCTCGTCAGACAGACTGTCTCTTTGCTGTCTTGTCCGAAGAGCTGACAAAGGTTCATCCTCAACATCATCTTTGCTTGGCGGCACCATTTCACCATCAGCCAGCTGATTTATCAGCCATTTAGGACCCCCAGGGCTGAAAATAGTAATTAAACAAAATCACTATTGATGTTTAGTGAGTTTCTCTTTCCAAATGCACCGTTAAACACATTTTGACTGCTTCTCTCAGTATGCCCAGTAGGACTTGCATCTAGAGTGCGTTTTTCCATATAGGAAAGTGGAACTAAAAAAAACGCCCAGAAATTTTACCAATGACAATGTTCCTTTAAAGATCAGTGTTACAAACTATCATTGTTGTTGTTGTTTTGTCGGAGAGAGAGAGAGAGAGAGAGAGAGAGAGAGAGAGAGAGAGAGAGAGAGAGAGAGAGAGAGAGAGAGAGATGAGAGAGGAGAGAGAGAGAGAGAGAGAGAGAGAGAGAGAGAGAGAGAGAGAGAGAGAGAGAGAGAATTACCTCACAAGTTGATGTGAAAGAAAACTTGGCAAGCGCAAAAACAATGTTCTTCCTTCGGAGGTTGTGTGGCGAAGTGCGTTTTCCTTAAATTCCAGACAGTCAGCAGAATACTCAAGGGTGAAGCAGGATGAGACCAAGTAAAGTAGTATATTCCCATGGTCATGTTTAATCCCTTGACTGTCAGAGCACACGGAGAATGTTCAGTCTGAACCAAGAAGTTAGATCTATGAATTGGGCAAGCAAGTGGCATAGATCCTCATGAGCCCCCGCAAATGCAGGGGTTCATAAGGATCCATACATCTTTCATCAGTTTGGGTACGTGGTTTTATGTCGCTCGGCAGCCAAGGGGTTGACTGAATGCATGCATACAAAACCCCTACCATTATAAACAGGACTGGTGGCGAGATAAGTATATTTCAACACCTGGCGCCTGATATCGTCTGGAGAATGTGCATGCTACAAGTTCGCATAGTGAAGTTAATGAGTTTCTGCCTTCATCCCGGATAAAATAGAACAAAATTTGTCCGTACTATATCTCAGTATCTTTAGATGCTTTCTTCTAGCACCCGCCTTTCACGGCAAACGTTTTGTCGGCCGGTTGTGCTAGAAGTTATTATCGCGAGATACTGACATCTAGCAGCCAAACATTCAGATAGCCAAAGAAAAAACAGCAGGCTATAAGTTCGTATCTGAAGTTACTCAGTTTTGGCTGTTCCATTGATGCCTGCAAAAAGATAATTGGTTTAATCTCTAATTAATAACTCGCTGAAAAATTAACTTTCCTTAAAAATGATGTTACAGGGTGAAAGAGATTGCGGAAATCTATCAGAAAAGTACAAAATCTCAAAATAGAAAAAAATCGAGTTACGGAGTTCTAGCAGTCAGCCCTCGAAATAGTTTTGCAACTTTTGATCATGAGACTTTATTGTGCAGGACAAATCAGGAGACTGTAACTAATATGCCGGGCAAATAGTTTGCAACTTTTTTATAGGGAACTGTATTTTTTTGTTTTTGTTTGCTGAAATAGTTTTTGAATTTTTGATCACGTGATTGTATTGTACATGGCAAATAGTTTTTGAGCTTTTGATCATGAGACTGTACTGTGCAGGGCAAATAGTTTTACTATTGTCTGATCTCGAGACTATATTTTGCAGGTTTTGGAACTTCTGATCATGAGACTGTGTTGTGTATATAATGTTGTTTGTGATAGTGAGAACAGTCATACATATATATTTTTAAATTTATTTAAAACTTGTTTTGATTGTTATTTTTGCACATAATGACACGAAGGCAAAATAACTGATTGATTGATTGATTAATTGATTAACAGGAAGCTTAATCAGCAAAAAGTGCTACCTACAGCTAATAATAAATTAGGCAAACCTTTCCATTTGTACATGTACCTTCTTTAGAAATTGCCGTGTATTAAGAAATGTACTGCCATCTGAACATTCTAACTTGCATAATTTTGCTACATTGCTACATTTTATTGGAAATCCATTATTGTCATGAGCTTTGTGACAGTGTAACAATTTTCACAAAGATCGTGGAAACTCCCTGATATCTCAAGTAACTTTGTGACAAAATTATGGTTGGTCCTTGGGCCTACGTCGGCCGCAGTGGGCCCGCGCACGACTGTGCGCGGGCCCACTTCGGCCGTCGTGGGCCCGAAGACGGCGTTTTGCTACTGGGGTTGTGACAATGCCACACTCTTTCTGACAATTTGTTACACATTTTGTGAAGTCTCCACATGCTTTGTAATAATTGTCACAAAACAAACGAAGAGACACCAAGTTGTGTACACATCCTTTGTGACAATGGGCGGTTAGAGAATTGCACGTGCTTCGCCGAAAACAGTGGATTAAAAAAACCCGGACAAACATGCGATATCGCATGTTTGTCCGGGCTTTTAATCCACTGTGTTCGTCGAAACACGTGCAGATTTGACCCACTTCTGACGTTGCGACGTGTGTGCGGGCTTTTCATCCACAGTTTTTGTCGAACCACGTGCAGGTTTGGCCTACTTTTGAAATTATCGCATTTTTGTCCGCGCTTTTAATCCAATGTCGTCGTCGAGACACGTGCATTTTCGATCTATTTTATGATTTCCTAACAACAGCATATTGTTACATTGTTAGCAAGCTCTTTACGGCAGTTCTCCATCCACTTAATCCATTCGAAAGTGTGGTGATAGTCACTTGCTTACATTTTCTGCTGGACTTTACAAAACTGTTGTGTGTGGTCGTTTGTAATGATCAGTTTATGTGTATTCTGGTCCGTTACTTTATACCTTACGCCTTACTGTTTGTGCTAGTCTGTGATTTTGAACGTTCAGGCTCCCAGTCGTGAGGTCCAAAATCCCAGACCAGCTCGTAATTATATACTTTTGCTATTGCTTGTGCCGGATAAATTGACTTTGGGTCTTTTTGCTTTCAGTAGCGCTTTTTTGTCCAGGTGATTTTTACAGAAGTCTTCTCTACAAAGAGCACTGCCGACAGCCAAAGGGTTAACATGCGAAGACATGTGTTGTTCTGTGATTTTGGACCTTATCCTTTTATTATTATTATTCGTAATACTTTATGATGCATGCTTGGTTCAACCGCCGCGTTTTTGCTGACTTTTTGACGAACTGTTTTTTTTTTTTAACCGCAGTATATGAAATAAAAAAATGCAATCTGAAGTTATTGTAATAAGTCCTTGGGCCGAAGTAAGCCTTAGCTGGTCCGCGCACGGCCGTGCGCGGGCGGCCAACTAAGGCTGACCTCGGCCCGATCATTTTTTGTTCACCGGTGTCGACTTTGTCTACGTGCCTTTTCAATGTTTTTTTTGGTTTTTTTTTCACCTTATGCAAAGCCGTGCCCGGGTAGGCAGCTGCTCCTGAGGCCGACATTGGCTCGATGACATTTTGTTCGCTGGTTTGAACTCCCATTTCTGTTGTAGCTGGTTTTAGCCGCTAGCGCCTCACGCAAAGCCATGCGCAGATCAACAAAGGGTGACGTATGCCCGAGTAACTTCTGCTAGCTGTATGACTAGACACTTTGTCTACGCCTACGCGAATTTCTAGTTTTAAGATGATCTGCTTAACTCATTCTATCCCAAAACCGAAATCCCCAAATTTTGCGGTTGTCCTCTGAAAGCTGCACTCTAGTGCAGGACGCAGATCGACCATGAGAGTTCAAGGGTGATGCCAGAATAGCTTGGCGCCCATAGGCGCCAAGCAATTCTGGCATCACCCTTGAACTATCATGGTCGATCCTTATCTTGCTGTGGTGTGTCTGGGGTAGAATGAGTTAAGGGTGGGGTTTGATTGCTAAAATGTGTGGATACAACAGATTTTCAAAGTTTTTCTCGGTCAAGACGTTTCTACCCGTCGTTCAACAATCTCTGTGCAGGTGGAAAAAAGGGCTTGTTCATATAGCATGTCCGTTGAAAGGTCCTGGTAAATCAAAGTGGCACACTTGAAGAGCGTGTATTCAAATTGATCAGTGTTCAGGGGCGGATAGTTACCTCGATAGGGGTTCCAACTTTTGGTTTGGGACCTTCAACCGGATACAAAAGGCCTCCCCGACGCTAGACCTGACCCGAGGTGTGGGAAGGGGTGGGGGGGGGGGGGTGGTGGAAAGAAGGCGCATGCGTGTTAAGACTTTCACCATTCGCCAAAATACAAAATATCAAACAACAGTGGATTGGGGGACACCCCAAAAGGGACTTTGTTATAGCTATTTAAAGAATTTTTGGTAGGGGCAGGGGGCGTCTGGAACCCCCCTCCCTCCAGATCCGCCCTTGGTGTTCTCGTCGTTTTTCAGTCAATAGTTGGGGGGGGGGTCTGGAACCCCCTCCCTTCCCCCAGATCCGCCCCTGGTGTTCAGGTCGTTCTTCAGAGGCAATAGTTGTCCCTGCCCCTAAGATCCGCTCTTTAAAGGCCGTCGATTATCACTCAGGTGCCGTGGACGTTAAACCCGGAGCTAGCCAGCCAACCAAGCAACCAACCTACCAACAAAACCTGTGAGTAGACACGAGTAACGGAGGCTTCCTGCTGCGCCCGGTGCGAGTGTGCAGAACGTACAAATTAGCCCGTTCAGTGCCAGTTCACGCAGACTGTGTTCCTGCAGTCTTCAGCGATGAAAAACATACAAAACCCTAGCCGTCCCAGGAACACGGATTCAAAGTTGTGTCAGCAAGAGGTATAGATCCTCATGAGCCCCCGCGACAGCGGGGGCTCATGATGATCTATATCTCTTGCAGTTGGGTTGCGTTCAAATTTTCTCAGGGCTGAACGGGTTAAGGAAACGAACATCGGAAAAGTCCTCACTGATCATGAAATTAATTTGATTGTTATAGTTCAAGGGTAGTGCCAGAGTAGCTTGGCGCCTCAGGCGCCAAGCTATTTTGGCACCACCCATGAACCGAAATGGTTCTATCTCCTAATCTCTAATATGGCCTTCATAGGGCAAAAAGAATTTATTTTTTTTATAATTATCAGCACCAGTATGCAGTGGGTTAAACTAGCCGTGTTGTACAGCATTATTGAGACATGCATAGAATATTTGTGAAGAAGATCATACGAACTATTAACTTTATTGACCAGAGCGGGTCGCTTTAGCCATCGTATGCAATCGACGAAGCGAAATCACCATTATTACTGCCTTTCGCCGTTTGGTTTTGTATGTTGTTTAACACTCAATGCAAGTTTTGAAGAGTGTGTTGTTGTTGCTTGTTTTTCCCCACAGACATGGGGCGACATTTTGTAACAGAGATGGGTCATTCGCATCAACCGTAAGTCTGTTTTGGCAATATTCTTGTGTATCAACGCAATGGCGAGTGGGTGGTTTTAGAACAAAACTAGCCGAGCGGGGGAAAAAAATACCCAAAACAAACTAACACAATAATTGACGCTCGGGCGCCAAATTACTCTGGCACAACCGTAGAGTTATCATGGTCGATTCATCTCTTCAGCCGTTACATAGTCTTTAGGTGACACCCCCAAAACATTTGGGAAATACGGCCGTGGGGTTCAATGGGTTAAAAAGATCGGTTTTTGTTCTATTCCGTTTACTACTTTGGATTTTTCTTTTCTTTTCTTTCTCAGAACTGTCCACTCGATTCTGCGTTGATACAGCGTGTAGTTGGGACTCCTAAAACCATTCTCGAAGGCATAATTTTTGTCAGTTTGTATCAAAGCCTGATGATCCCCACGAGCGTTGGAACAATTGTACCAGAGACTCCTTAAGCCTTTGTCGCAACTAAAAATGAGAGAGGTTACGTTTGACACGAACGATTCCCAACAACGAACGAAAAAAGAATTCATGGCGGATAACCAACTCGTACCATAAGCAAAGGCAACTCTCCAAACATTTCCAAGAGGCATAGATCCTCATGAGCCCTCCCCCCAAGGGAGGCCCTCATGAGGATCTATGCCTCTTGGAGATGTTTTTTGGTTTTTTTTCTTGGGTGTGGGGGAGGGGGGGGGGGGCTCATAAGGATCAATGCCTCTTGGAGATGTTCGGAGTGTTGTTCTGTGTGCTTGTGGCAAACACGGGTTATCCACCGTCTCTTCACTCTCGTTTAGGAGATTTGGGGGTCGGTTTTTGGAGTCGTTCGGCTTAAACGAAACCTCACTTATTATATCAGAAATGAAGTGGAGGCTTCTAGGAGTGTACACGCGCTTTGTGACGTTTGTTACATTAGTCACAAAGCTCCTTACAACACACCTGTGTAGTTTACAGCCATTTTCATGAAGTGAGTTTTGAATGGCACCTACATTTTGTGAGACTGAACAAAAGAAATGCATAATCAGATGATATTGAAAATAACATTTTTGATTGAAAGTGATTTTTTTTTAAAATTTGTTTGAAATAAAGGCAAGTTTCTTTGGTGTTCATTGCTGAATATGTGTGTGTTGTGTTGCGATTAGATTGTGCTCTCTCCCTCTCTCTCTCTCTCTCCCTCTCCCTCTCTTACCCCCAACCCCACCCGGGTCTGCCCTGGGGGACTTGGGTGGGGTTAGGTATTTTTTAGTTCCCAGGGTCACCCTGGTCAGCCCCACAGGGTGGGTTTTTCTCTCTATTCTGGGGCATGTGTTTCTGTCTACCCTTTGTCCATTCACCTGTATTTGCCTTTTTAAAACTCTCCCTACTGTCTGCACTGCCTGTAGCTCTTGATATTGGATGTGTGTTGCTAAATGGTCTTAGCTTTATTTAGGCCCCATGTGTTAGGTTTATTTAACGTATTTGACCGGCTGGCGACATACATTCAATGTTCTGGGGTTTTTTTTTTTTTTTTTTTTTTCACAAGCAGTGCAGGCACGTCCTGAGAAAGCCTTGTTGCTGTCGGGACGTTAAGCAATGTACAATCAATCAATCAATCTCTTACCCCCACCCGGGTCTTCCCTGGGGGACTTGGGTGGGGTTAGGTATTTTTTAGTTCCCAGGGTCACCCTGGTCAGCCCCACAGGGTGGGTTTTTCTCTCTATTCTGGGGCATGTGTTTCTGTCTACCCTTTGTCCATTCACCTGTATTTGCCTTTTTAAAACTCTCCCTACTGTCTGCACTGCCTGTAGCTCTTGATATTGGATGTGTGTTGCTAAATGGTCTTAGCTTTATTTAGGCCCCATGTGTTAGGTTTATTTAACGTATTTGACCGGCTGGCGACATACATTCAATGTTCTGTTTATTTTTTTTTTTTTCACAAGCAGTGCAGGCACGTCCTGAAAAAGCCTTGTTGCTGTCGGGACGTTAAGCAATGTACAATCAATCCCTCTCCCTCTCCCCCCCCTCTCTCTCTCTCTCTCTCTCTCTCTCTCTCTCTCTCTCTCCCCCACCCGGGTCTGCCCTGGGGGACTTTGATGGGGTTAACTACATTTTAGTTCCCAGGGTCACCCTGGTCAGCCCCACGGGGTGGGTTTCCTTTCTATTCTGGGGCATGTGTTGCTGTCTACCCTTGGTCCATTCACCTGTATTTGCCTTTTTAAAACTCTCCCTACTGTCTGCGCTGCCTGTAGCTCTTGATATTGGATGTGTGTTGCTAAATGGTCTTAGCTTTATTTGGGCCCCATATCGTAGGTTTATTTAACGTATTGGACAGCTGGCGACATACATTCAATATTCTGTTTATTTATTTATTTTTTCACAAGCAGTGCAGGCAGGTCCTGAGAAAGCCTTGTTGCTGTCGACAATCAACCAATCAATCTCTCTCTCTCTCTCTCTCTCTCTCTCTCTCTCTCTCTCTCTCTCTCTCTCTCTCTCTCTCTCTCTCTCTCTCTCTCTCTCTCTCTTAAAAAGCCTTCCAAACTGTCATGCTACTCTACACATATATTTATACATCAGACGATACAGAAGAAGAAATAAAAAACATATAATAAAAGAACAAACAAACAACAATATATATATATATATATATATATATATATATATATATATATATATATATATATATATATATATATATATATATATATATATATATATATATATAGTATATAGTATGTATAGTATATATATTCATATATATATATTGGTATGAACAAGCAGAAAAAGAAAAAAAACCTAAACTGACATGTTAATGCAAACAGTCGAACTATTACATAATCTGCAGCAACGGTAGACGATTATCAGGTGACGGGGAAACTCCTCAATAACTATACAAATAATAGTAGATTCCCATACTATTACTATTACCGAACATACTATTACTTCTGAAGTAAATATTTGTAGAGGCGATCTTTGAAGACGCTAATCTTACAAATTGATTTCTGGTTTGGAGGTAAAATATTACACGCTTTAGCGCCTGAAAAGGACAAACTCGTTTTACATATGTCTAATCTAGTTTTTGGAAAGTGGATCGATATTTGATGCGCTTAAGCGCGTGTCCATCCAGAACAGTGAGAAACAGCTCGTACCAGCGTGACATAGCCTCATTGGGGTCGTTGCAGTTATGCATATCATAAAATGGTACTAAAGATAGATCATGTAGAAAAGCAGTTTTTGTTTGAATTTTTTAAAACTTCTATATATTACTGTAGTGTGTCCTTTTATTGACTTTGTTTCACAAGCAGTGCAGGCACGTCCTGCTGTCGGGACGTTAAGCAATGTACAAAACCAACCAACCAATCTTTTGTTGACCGTTCAACTAACCTAACAGACAATGTAAAACAGACAGAAAAATGATCACTATTGGAGGTATTAGGTACGTTAACATTTCTTACAGCGCTGACGTTTGTGGTATGTGCATGGTCTATCAGCGTTGAAGATGAAGAATTAACTGTAGTAGGTGACTGGACAAGCTGTTTCAACCCTAAAAAATTCAACATGGATCTCCACGAAGTGTGTCCTTGCTTTTGCAAGTCTATGTTGAAGTCTCCTGAGATATGTACATCACCTTTTCACTTTTGAACGTTATCCATCATTATTACAAACTCGTTCTGCCAGGAGACTGTGGCCGCTGGGTTTCAATATACAAAACCTATTAGAACAGGCGAGGAGGACTTGTCTGTTAGCGGATTCTAAGTCACAGCGCCTCCTTACATACGTGTTGATGGAATTGTGTACGTACACTGCTAGGCCAGTCCGATGCATCTCACCTGAGAATGGAGTAATTGTATATAGCTATGGCAGGGTCACTAATGTTAGCTGTTAGACGAGAGTCCGTAAATCCAAAAATGGGAAATGGTGAAGACTGGTTTAGGAGAACAGTTATACCTGGTATTTTGTGACAAAGGTGATATACATTAAGATGTCCGACATTTAAAAGATGAATGCTGTTGTCACCTGTTGACATTATTAAAAGGGGTAGATAATCAAACAAAACAAAAAAGTAGCAACAATAATAACAACAAATGCAAAAATAGACAACATCAAGAAGAATGTGTGGGCTGAACAAAGAGTCGTGTAAATACTTAGCATGTAATTACACATCATAAAGTGTCTAAGTATCCGATTGGAACTAGAGGATTCAAATAGTCAAGAGCTGTAGGAGATTCAAATAAACTATCACACGCTCGAGTCCGAAATAGCTCAGGCGGTTAAACGTCGGAGCAGGAGAGCGAAGGGAATCGCCGGGTCGTGGGTTCTAATCCCGTCCAGGCCCCGGTAGCTGGACTCACAATCCAGGGGAAAAACGGATTTGTTAAATAGCATGTCCGTTGAAAGGTCCTGGTAAATCAAAGTGGCACAGTTGGAGTGCGCCTGAGTTGATCAGTGTTCAGGTCGTACTCCATAGGCAATAGATTTCCCTGTCCCCATAACCCGCCCGTCACGGCCGTCCATGATCACCTCGGTGCTGTGGACGTTGAACCCGAACTAACCAACCAAACTATCACACGCTTAAACAGTCGTCCCACGTGACAGTTGGCGATAGTTCAGTCGATAATCGGGTTATGACTAGCGCAATCAAAGCAGCCAAGACGCAGTCAACACAGTCCGTCACTCTTTGATTGGATTAGCTGTGTACCGCCGACTGAGATCTCACTCGAGCGTTGAATTGTGTCTGTGCCTGCACAGGCCGCACTGATTCGCCATTCACCCAAATGCAGGGATAAGCAAGGTTGTCAAGTCCACGGTGCTAACGGGATCACAGAGCTAAAGTAATATGAGCTAATCACTTATAACAAAGTGAATCCTGTTATAACAAACACTCGGTAGTGAGCGTGTAAGGCTGTTCCTATCGGGACTGACCCAATGTTAGAGTCCTTCACGGTCTATGCAACAACACACGTAGTTGTATTAGTTACCGTGTACGAAGAAAAAGTCCCATTCGTGGTTTAAATGAAACGTTATGCAACATACTGTGATAATAAGTTTCTGCAAAAGCAAATCACGTTGTGAAACGAAAACGTCATAAAAGTCCGAAAGTGTGTGTGTGTGTGTGTGACCTTTTTCAAAGAATATATTAAATATAATCAGCACACCTTTACTTCAAATAAACCATCTACAAATTTCTAGCATATTGTTATGGCACATCTTGTCGAAATTAGTATGTGATATGTGAACCAAGGAAAACAAAAAGAACGTTCAGTTCTACACTAAAAAATACTTTCATGTTAGAATTGTAAGGTTTTTATTTTTCTTCAGGTTAGAACTGTAAGGTTTTTATTTTTCTTTCTCCTTTGGTCATAACAAAATCTCATCATACATCAAACGGCAAAAACAGCGCTAACACATTATATATTAGTATAGTTATTAACTCTTACAACAACGACACACCTCTGGAAGACATGGACTGAGCGTGATAGTTCAAGGGTGGTGCAAGAATAGTTTGGCGCCCATAGGCGCCAAGCTATTTTGACACCACCCTTGAACTAGCATGCTCGATCTGTCTCTAGAATATGTGATACTGTCCTTCAGAGGGCAACTTCAAAACTTGGGGATTTCAGTCTTGGGGTTGAATGTGTTAAATTGTATTGGGCACAACTTTAGAAAGTATTTGTCTCAGTTGTTTACGGTGGAAAATTCGTGATTATAAATAGTACAAAGTGGGCTTGGCTGCACCCGCTGCAAGTAGTGCTTTTGGAAAAGGTCCTGTCTCCATTTATTATTTTCTTTGAAACATTTTGGTAATGTGATGATTGTAGTCACATTGTACAAAATGGGAAGCAGTAACATGGCCTTGAACATATTTTTGATTGCTCTTGCCATTTCAGATACTAACCTTTCATGCACAGGACTTTTAAGAAAAATGATTATATACTATCTTCGTGTTGATATTTTTTTTTACCTTTAAGTAGTTTATCCTGCAAAATTACGTCTTTTTGGCGCCAAAGCGCCGTGTGAGTGTGTGTGTGTATGTGTGTGTGTGTGTGTGTGTGTGTGTGTTTGTGTGTGTGTGTGTGTGTGTGTGTTTGTGTGTGTGTGTTTGTGTGTGTGTGTGCGTGCGTGCGTGTGCGTTTGTGTGTGTGTGTGTATGTGTGTGTGTGTGTGTGTGTGTGTGTGTGTGTGTGTGTGTGTGTGTGTGTGTGTGTGTGTGTGTGTGTGTGTGTGACAGCGACTAGAGCCCGCGTTTGAGGACGGACAAGTCTGAAATTTTAGAATATTGTCAGTAAAAGAATTATCTCGAAATTTTTTTTTTTCGATTTTTTTTATTAAGATGCTCATTGGCGAGAAAATGGCCGTTTCACAAACACCGGTTGATCCATACTAGAGTCCGTGATTTTTCTTATTTCTACTAGATATTTTGCATATAGCTAGATAAAAGAGAGATATTAAATGAGTTCGTTAACCACCATTGTACTTCTAAAACTTTTTGAGTGATAATTAAATTTTAAAAATATATATATTCACTTTTTTGGGATTAATTTCACGAATTACATGGGTTAATCTTAAATCAATTGAATCTTTTTTTACGAAAAAACATTTTTCTCATTAATAATCGCCTGATTTTTCCTCTTCGGTATTTACATAAGCCTACAGTTTGTCTCGGCTGTCGGGTACGATTAGGTCAGTTGTGACCTGTATGCCCTAGGTGTGAAAATCAAACAATTTCCTGCACCGCTTTTTCGGAGTCATTTGTAAAATAGCTAACACAACTTTAATGTTTCTTTTACGAAAAAAAACCCCCCACTATCTTCTCATTAATACCCGCATGATTTTTCACAAACAGTGTTTGCATAAGCCTGCTATTTGTCACGGCCCTGGGGTAGGATTAGGTCAAAATTGTGACCTGTAAGAGCTTGGCGTGAAAATCAGCAAGAAAATTGCAAAGATGATCCTCTGATACGTCATGTTAGTACTGCGATGAGTGACGTATAACATCGAGTCGTCACTATGAAGACGGCGTCGTGGGACTAATAATGCCATGACGTGAAGCTTGAAGTGACGTCATTTCGCTGCACGTGCTATTCTTCTTCTTCAGAATAGCTATGATACTCCAGACCATTTTTTTATTGTCCGTTTTTTATTTATGTGTGTCAGTGTGTGTGGATCAGAGGGTGGGTTAGAGTAGAAGGAGATGGATTTCTGTCACTACGCGAGCCCACAGAGCGTACTATTGGCGGGAAGATTCTCCTCTTCCCAACACACACAGCAAAGAAGAACTTCCGTCCGCTTTTTCCACCTATTTCTCCGACAAAATGCAAACTCTGCGCAACACACTCGACACTCTGCCTTCTCCGCCTTGCCTTCCTGACCCCCCCCCCCCCCCTTTTCCGGCACTCCCCTCTCGTCCTTCCGCCCCGTCTCTCAGGATGAAGTCCTCAAGACCATAAAGTCCATGCCTTTCAAAACCTGCGAACTAGACCCCCTCCCAGCTTCCCTCTACCGGGACGACCTCCCAAAACTTTTACCCTTCATTACCGACATCATCAACACATCTCTAGAGAATGGCTCCGTCCCCGATATCCTCAAGTCCGCCATCGTCCGTCCTCTCCTCAAAAAACACAACCTCGACCCAAACGAACTCAAGAACTACCGCCCAGTCTCCAATCTCTCTTTCCTGTCCAAGCTTCTTGAGAAGGTTGTCCTCAACCAACTCAACCTCCACCTCGCCGACAACAACCTCCTCAGTCCCTTCCAGTCTGCCTATCGCAAACATCACAGCACTGAAACAGCCCTTCTACATATCCTTAACGACCTGCTTCTCTCCACTGACTCGGGCAACATCTCCCTCCTTACGCTACTCGATCTCTCTGCCGCCTTCGACACCATAGACCACTCTATCCTCCTCCACCGCCTTCACTACTCCTTTGGCATCACTGACTCTGGTCACTCCTGGTTTCTCTCCTACCTCTCCGACAGACAGCAGTCCGTCACCATCGACGGCGTCTCCTCCAACCCAGTCAGGCTCTCCTGCGGCGTTCCAGAGGGGTCCGTCCTGGGCCCGGTCCTTTTCACACTCTACACCTCCCCCCTGTCCAACATCATCCAGTCTCACCACATACACCACCACCTCTACGCTGACGACTCACAACTACTAGACAAAGACAAACTCGACAACACTCAGACACTATTGACTTGCACGGCTGACTGCTATGAAGACGTGAAAAAACTGGATGACAGCAAACAAGCTCAAACTGAACGACGACAAAACGGAAGCCATGCTGGTTGGCACTCGCCAGAAACTTTCCCTGCTCCCTCCCTCTCTCTACCTTCAACTCGACAGCACCCCCATCTCCCTCTCTGACTCGGTCAAGAACCTTGGCGTTATCCTCGATTCCTCTCTTTCCATGACCAGCTTTGTCTCCGCCGCCGCCCAGGCATGTTATTTTCACCTCCGTCGCATCAGTCAGATCAGAAAATACCTCACTACCGAAGCTGCCACCAAACTCGCTGTCTCTCTCATCTTATCTCGCATCGACTACTGCAACTCTCTCCTTTCCGGCCTTCCTCACTCACCACTCTCACTCTCCAGCGCGTCCAGAACAATGCTGCCCGCCTCGTCCTTAGAAAGAAAAAATCCGACCACATCACTCCCTTGCTCAAGCTCCTTCACTGGCTCCCCATCCCCCAACGCATCCAATACAAGATTCTGTCTCTCTGCTACAAATCCCTGAACAACTACGCTCCTGCCTATCTCTCCAACTTACTTCACCCCTACACTCGTCCCCGCTCCCTCCGCTCCGCCTCCAACCCTCTCCGCCTCCTCATCCCCCGCACCAAACTCAGCACTTTCGGCGCCCGCTCTTTCTCAGTATACGGTCCATCCACCTGGAACACTCTCCCACTCTCTCTCTCTGTCAGAAACACTCGCACTCCTCCTTCCAGTCCGCCCTCAAAACTCACCTCTTTCAACAGTTCTAGCACTATATCACCACACTCCCCACCCCAAGCTGATCGTCGTAATGTATTTTCACTATTTGTGTTACGTGAGTCATTGTCTAAAGCGTGCGTATGCGTGTGCGAGTTGTGAGTGCGCGCTTAGAGTTATAATTATTATAAGATAAGCGCATTATAAATACCGTAATTATTATTTATTATTTTAAGTGCGTGTGTCCGTCTTTATTTGTGTGCGCCGACGTGTGTGTTGATCAGAGGCTGGATTAGAGAGAAGGGAAATAGATCAGCATAATAAGCCTAAAAATATGAACAACTCTGAATGTTCCTAAAAGATAAACGCATCTGAGCTCCAAACAATACGGTAGACTTTGGGATAATAATAATAATAATAATAATAATAATAATAATAATAATAATAATAATAATAATAATAATAATAATAATAATAAGCGCATTAAATAGGCGCATTAAGCGCATTAAATTAAAAGATGAAATCCTCATCTTGTTTGTCCTCTAAATGGCGAAGTTTTTTTATAGTCTGATAGCCAACTAGCCTGCACCAGGTAGAAATTAGTTATTTTCGGAAGGGGGGAGGGGGGGGGGGAAGGTTCAATCCTCAATGTGAATAATGACCGATTTCTTTATTTTTTATCGCACGACATCGCGTTATGACCATATGCGGTCATAAAAATCGATATTTGCACGCGTTTTAAACGACACAATTTCAAAGCCAAATTTGTTTCGCAGACTACGGACTCTTGCTGTGCTGCTGCAATCAAGAGCAATGCGGTAGGTACAAAAGTGTCGTTGCTGTTGACCGATAAATCTGCTTGCCGATAACCAGGTCACAAAATCAGCGGTCGCACGCGGCGCCGAAAAAAAGCAAAATAAATACAATTCATCAATTAATTTTAAAAAATTGGACAAGAAAAAAATCTCTGCATAATTTCAACCTTTCGTCTGAATGATGCCGTCGTTAATTTTAAACTTCGACAAGCTTAAAGTACTTTAATCTCGTCTCAAAGTTAGCAGGTGCAGATAACGGGCCCTCTACGGTAAATCTGAGCCAAGGCCATATTCAAACTAACTAGATGTATCTAACAACAGTATATAAATTACAAGCCAATGAAATATAGATTAAAATTGCTTGTCCAGCAAAGAAAACAAAACTAGAATCGCTGGAGACAATGTGACACTGACACTTGTGACAAACAGTCTACATTTCTCATCACTTTCAAAATGCACATGCGTCATATAAACTGTTTAACATCAACATAAAAAACCAGTCACATAATTATAAGTATAATATATAAGCAATCACAGGGTAGTAGGGTTTGGGAGGTTTGACATGGGGCAAGTATGTTAACTAGGGACTGTGCACAGAAACACGTCCTATTTTAGTCATAAATGTTGTAATCTGTTTTAGGAAGGTTACAAAGTAAAGTAGATAATAGCACTGTCAGGGGAGAGAAGTGTGCATGATCGACCAGTGATCATAGATCTACTGTGGCCAAAGCACACACAAAAAAAAAGAGATAGGAAAGAGAGGGGGCGCTAAAAAAAAAAAAAAGTGGCTTTCAGCCACTTTTTTAGCCCCCTCTCTTTCCTATCTCTTTTTTTTCTTTTTCTTTTTTTGTGCTTTGGCCAAGTAGATCTATGATCACTGGTCGATCATGCACACTTCTCTCCCCTGACAGTGCTATTATCTACTTTACTTTGTAACCTTCCTAAAATATTAGCACTGGCAGTCTCCCCTTTTCTTTTTGTTGTAATCTGTGTCCTCTCAAAGTCCAAGTGACCAATTCAAACCTGAAAATACACTTTGCTGTGCCGTCAGGTACTATGTAGCTTGAGCGCACTGCTGATTGACATGAATTGCCTTCCAGGTCCAAGTAAAGTGAGACCATTCTTGATGTTCTGAAACATTTCACAATGCAGCCATACATTCACTCATTCAGCCCGGCGCACGTATTTCCCAAATTTCGGAGGCGTCATCTGACGACTATGCACTTGTTGCAGGAGATGGATTGACCATGATAATTCAAGGGTTGTGCCAGATTAGCTTTGCGCCGACAGTTTGGAGTTTGCGCAATAATATGGACATATGATCGTGCACATAAAACACGTTTGACTGATTCTTTGCAAGCGACGCAGACTTGAGAAGAAAGATAAATGCGAAAATTGTCGGAACACTATCAACCCTGTGCAAATTTAGGGCCAGGGGCGCTCCAAATCTTATAAAGAGAATTGACCTTTACAAGACTAAGCCGTCGAGATGTGGGTAAGCTGGAATTTGACTATTCCTTCGAAAGTATCGCATTTTGCTGAGGCGGACCCTTTGCTGTCGATGCAGCATTGAACGGAGGTGTCGTCATTCAAACAATACGCTATTACAGTCACTATGCTGTCCGTAATATATATTGTACCCAGTTAGGCATCTCTTATACATAACTGCCGACCTTTGACCTGTCCAAGCAGTCATCAAATTAATAAACATAGGTGGTGCGGGTCACTTACCGGGGGGGGGGGGGAGGGGGCAGTTTTCTTTTTAGGACTTTCAACATGACAAGAGTCCTCCCCAACACTAGACTGTCTTTCAGTGGCCGAAAAATCTACCGGAAGGAGGGGGGGGGGGGGGGGTGTGAGACGGAGTCCAACTTTTCGTTTAGGACTTTCAACATGACAAGAGTCCTCCCCAACACTGGATTGTCTTCCAGTGGCCGAAATATCTAACAAAGGGGGGGGGGGGGGGGGTAACACCCCAAAAAGGGCCTTGACCCCCGGATAGGCAGGTCTAACCATCAGGTATTTTGGGTGTGAGGTTGACAATTTTTCTTAGAATGTATCGACATATAGCCTTTTTAGAAAACCGCTGAAACTTGTACATATTTGTTTACACAGGTCCTGCCACAAAGTATCGTTGGGTCAATTTATTAAGATTGTGGTTTGAGTAGTCTCGGAATAAATATCAACATTAGTTTACCATAGAGAAAGTGTGTGTGTGTGTGTGGGAGGGGGGGGGGTGGTAGTGTGTCAAAACTCGCTCACCCGACAAAAGGCCTTCCGGTGGCCGAAAAATCTAACGGGAGGTGGGCGGGGGGGGGGGGGGGGTAGTAACACCGCAAAAGGGTCTGTGAACACCACCCTCCCAATCCGCCCCTGCATAGGAAGGTCTAACCGTCAGGTATTTTGGGTGTTTGGGTATGAGGTTGACAATGGTTTTTGACAATGTCTCAAAATAACGCCTGTTGAGAAAGTCATTGAAACTGGTACATGTGTATTTTACACAGATCCAGCTACAAGTATCGTTGGGTCAATTATGAAGATTGTGGCTTGAGTAGTCTCAGAATAAATGTCAACATTACAGCTATATTAGACAAAGACAGACGAACAGCCGCTGGCCCCGCAAATATGCTCCCTTTTGCTATCACATGAATTAACAACAATGGCCATCTGCATGTTTATAATATAACTGACACAAATAGTGATTTAAAATAGTAGTAACATACCTTGGCTCCACAGGGATTTTAGACTGAGTACGAGAGCATGACGCCCCCTAGTCACAGGTGATAGCAGCTCCAGGTACCTGACGATATAATAATCATCGAAATCACCAATGCTCGGAAAGCAAACATACGCTGCTATGTATTGTTTTATAACTGATAATAATAATCCTATTATGAAGCATTAACATATACAATAAAACATGACACAGGCAAATTATATATTTGGTTTCAAATGATAGGGGTACATACATTTTTAACTACAATTCATAACACTTTACCATATAATTGGATTACGTCTTCAAATAAATACAGTGGATCACACGATCCTTGAACTGCGGTTCCCCTCTCTGCTGCACTTTGCATCTATTGTCTACAGGGCTCTGTAAAATAAAATTGACAGCCCTACCCTCACTCATACCTTCATCACCCACCATCACCACCCTCCTCCCTCTTGCCAGTCAGTGTGTGTAAGCAGGGGTGGATCTGGGACCCAAAGAATATTTGAAATGCTAAAACAAAATCCCTTTTGGGGGAGTTTGGACACCCCACCCCCCAATCTGGGAAAAACAATCTTTGAAATGCTATAACGAAATCCCTTTTGGGGGAATTTAGACCCCCCCCCCCACCCCCCCCCCCCCCCCACACCTTCAAGTCATTGTTTGATATTTTGGTGATTATTGAGTCTTGACACTCACACATGCCTAAACACACAGACACACCCTTCCCTCCCCCCCCCCCCCAACTTGTTTGAGTTTTTGGTCACTGGAAACAAGGTCTACCGTGGAAAAGGTCCTTTGTGTCAGGTTGAAGGTCCCAAGCAAAAGGTTGACTCCCCCCCCACCCCCCCGCTCCCCCCTCCCCCCTCCCCCCTCCATGACAAATGTCCAACAGCAGTGCACATCAATACTGATGGGAGACTATTTACACTAATTACAGGCTCACAGGTTTTATCACTTTAGTGTAACCAAACCCACAAACACTGGCTGCATAAAATACACCAACATGTATCATGCACAATCACTGGCCGCATAAAAATACACCAACATGACCGGCCTCCGTAGCGCAGTGGTTAGCGTGTCGGACTGGCGGCCGGGAGTTCCGGGTTCGAATCCCAGCCGAGTCAAGCGGGATTTTTCCTACCTGGGTCGGCTCCTACCCAGAGAGGGTGTGCTATGGACCCAATGGGAAGGCTGATGCCACGCAGCCGAGACTCACCCACTTCACGGGTGCAACTTTGGGGGTGCTACCCGGGTTATGACACATCGCAAGGTGTAAATGATTACACGGCTGGCACCGCAGGTGTCGGCAGTTCCCGGGCCTGTTTAACATCAGGATATTTATGACAGGAAGCGTGGAATGCGGCCCTGTCACGCAGTCCCCAACCACGTGGACCACCATGGCATCATCATATAATCACCCTCATCCTCATCATCATGCAAAATGAAAAATTGCTGTTCCAGGTTTCTGATCCCTCAAGTCTCCGTCTCATGGTGAACTCATCTCAGTCCTCCAGGAGCCCTAGGTGCGCGGTTGTCTTCGGCCAGACCTGCTGCTGTGTGTGGAAGGACATAGCGGTTGACTGGCCACCTCTGGGGGGAGCTCCCACTCGTCGACTCTGCGACTAGCAATGTCGTACCCAGTGGGGAACAGTAGGTGTGGTCACCTGTAGGCTACACTGAACACCACCGAAGTGACTCGGCAGCAGAGCGGAGTTTCCAGAGGAGGGAGTCCCCTACTACATGACATATATATAGCGGCAGGGCCGGGAGTCTGGCGAGCCTGGGTGAGCACACTGGGGTTGACGGGGATGAGCGGCGTGAGAGGAAGATCTCTGAGGTCGACAAAAAAAAAAAAACTTGGAATAGCAAAAATAAAATATAAAAAAAATTTAAAAAAAACATCAACATGTATCATGCACAATCACTGGCCGCATACAAATACACCAAAGTGAGCAACTGTCCAAGGAACAAACTAACCAAACAGCATGGTAGTGTGAAGGGTATCCACCAACTCTGGTTTGTGGACGTGCACATCTTTCAATGGATTTGTTTCACCAATTTGCTGCATCGGTGATCTCACCCTCTGCAGTGCTGCAGAAAAATGAACAAGGTTCTGAAATGAAAAGAATAGGAGAATAAATCCGAGGTAGCTTAACTGGTATCTACGCTGTAATGTCAGATGCTGTCTTGCTGATACTTTTATGACGGAAATGAAATTTCCGATGCATCAGACCCTCCTGCCCAGTGGCAGAAATGTTCTTTTATTAAAAATGGTGGGCTGGGGAGGGGGGGGGGGGCAGAACACCTAGGACCACCCCCACCTCGGATGCACCCCCGCATTGATGATTAAAAGGCAATGTGTTGCTGGCCTTTGGGTCAAGAACTGTTGGCTAAATGAAGCTCCAGCCATCCAGTTGAGAAGTTTAGTGCAGTATGTGATCTCTGCGCTGCATTATCACCAGTTGCACTTTTAGTCCTGAGTTTCAGTACAAATGTAGTAACATTGTCACACTTGTACTAAAACATAATGTGGCGCTCATACCTCCTGCATAATAACCACAGGCACATCCTCTATGCATACTTTAACACTTAAACTACATTGAAAATTACATTTTAAATTTTATCTGAATGACCATGTATTGTTAAACAATTTTGCAATAAGCAAGTATTAAAAAACAACAAATACCCAACAGCAGCAAACATCAGAAATGATGGGCAACTATTAGTAGGTTCAGCTTTTTAAAACTTTAGCCCTAACCGAGTGCGTTGCAGTGTGGTGGGATATCCAACGGATACCCAAATCGCAATATGTATGATCATTGTGATCCCTGGAGGGGACGTGAACTTGGTTCTGAAATTTAACACAGATTCATAGTACTGCATGTTCATGGTGATGATCTCACCTGTAATGCAGTCAGTGTCAAATTATTTTACACAAGAATATATCTGGGGTAGATGGCAAAGAACCTCGCGCTGGGACCATATGGCGTTGAGGCGCGTCCCCTGGGTGGTGAATAGGGGGTCCCTCGTGAGAGGGGTGCACCGAATGAGATAAGGTGCCGTGAACCAACATGGTCTAAGGGAAGGTGACCCCGACAGAAAACCCCTGGTCCTCCTAGTAAGGGGGTTGGGCGTGGGGGTAGCTTCCCCACCCTGCAAAAAAGGAAATAGCTACAAAAACGCCGACGAAAAGACTAACAGTAATTCCATTCCTGGAGGAGGAAGGTTCTTCTACCAGAAGACTTATGACGTCCTGTGGTGAAAGCCGGAAGTCTTCGGAAGCCACAGGACCGAGCCGCCTCTCTCTATCCAGGAGCCGAAATCATGTCGGGACTTTTCATTAGCAGGACCACAAACCCAATCGTCCTTTTAGGAACGGTCCCGTAAACAACGCCAGTCAAATGGAATTCATGACGGGCTCGCAGAAGGAATTTACAGGGACGGCAGCTAAAGTCCCAACTATTTATATACTAGTGACCTTGACTTATTTTTTGGGGGGAAGCCCTCCCAATGCGCATGCGCAGCCTCTAGTTTTGTCCTACGGGCATCTGGAAATCATCGTTGAGGGGTCGGCATAACTGCAACTGACCCAGGAAGTTTGCATAACTTTCATTGACCATGTACACCGATGGGTATAACCCAAACCCACCGTTGTCGGAGAGACATAGATCCTCATACTATGGGAGCCTACTAGGTACTCCTTATAACCTAACTGGAAAAAGGAATTTAAAGAACAAACAAAATCGTGGAAGCGAAATCAGATTTGTTAAAAACGCTGAACACAGTATTGTACACAGGATATATATGCGCATGATTACTTAGGCTGGGGGCATAGCTACCCCTATGCCACTGACCGTGCATCGCACTACGACTTTCAGAGTGGTAGAAAGGTGGTTGTAACAGTACCTAGCTACGAAAGTCAGCCTGACATGATTCGCCACATCCACTTCGTCTTTTGCCGCATCAATTATATCAAAAATCTGTTGACGCGTAAATCTAAACTTCTTGTGCAGCTTTACGTCGCCGTAGTGGTCCAAAGGGTTAGTTCTATCCCTGAAAATGCGGTCCCTCCTTCTCAGTTGTGCTCGAAGAATAGCCAGCAGTAAGGGCGCAGCCATCTTGGAATACGACTTACAACGGGACTTTAGCTAAGTTAAAGGAGGGGTGTTGTGCCTCTAACTTACGGGCCCTTAGATGACGTCAGTCGGGACAACAAGTGCTTCATGAATCCCATTGGAACCGCTTTTCCGGGTCGGTAGGAAACAACAGGCCGATAGATACCTAAAAGTCCCGTCATGATTTCGGCTCGTGGGATACAACCATGGGCACATGGAACGTCAAGACCATGTACCAGAGCGGCAAGGCCGCCCAGATAGCAGCGGAAATGCAAAAGTACAACCTTTCCCTGCTAGGTATCAGTGAAGCCAGATGGACGCAGTCTGGCCAGAAAAGGCTGTTAAGTGGGGAGATGATTCTGTATTCAGGTCATGAAGAGGAGAATGCCCCCCATACAGAAGGTGTAGCATTCATGCTGTCGCCAGTGGCACAGAGCGCGCTGATGGGCTGGGAACCTCTTGGGCCAAGAATTATCACAGCAGCCTTTAGAACCAAGAAAAAGCTCAAGCTGAACGTCATCCAGTGTTATGCGCCCACTAATGACAGTGACGAGGAAGAGAAACAAAAGTTCTACGACCGACTCCAGAGTGCCTTGGACAAATGTGCGGAGCGAGACATCACCATCGTCATGGGCGATTTTAATGCCAAAATAGGGGAGGACAACACCGGATACGAAGAGGTGATGGGGAGACATGGACTAGGCTCGGAGATGAGTGAGAACGGGGAGAGGTTTGTAGACTTTTGTGCTCTAAACCGACTTGTCATTGGAGGCAGCATCTTCCCACACAGAAGAATACACAAAGCAACTTGGGTCTCACCTGACCATACAACAGAGAACCAAATAGACCATATCTGCATTAGCAAGAAATTTAGAAGATCCCTTCAAGATGTTCGAGTGAGGAGGGGAGCAGATGTCGCCTCCGACCACCATCTGCTTACCTTAAGAATGAAGCTCAAGCTAAAGAAAAGCCGCACAGAGACAACAAGAAGACAGCGCTATAATGTAGGCCTCCTGAGAGAAACTGGAGTTAGAGAAGAGTTTAAACTGGTGCTGTCCAACCGGTTTCAAGCGTTACAGGAGCTAGTAAATGAAGAGGAGGCGGTCACCACAGAGCAGCAGTGGAAGGCAGTTAGAGAGGCGCTGAACTCAACCTGCAAAGACACTGTAGGGTTCAGGAAACACCATCACAAGGACTGGCTGTCGGCACAGACCTTGAAGAAGATAGAAGTGAGGAAGCAGAAGAAAGCAGCTGTCAACAACAGTCGCACAAGAGCAGCCAAAGTAAGGGCACAGGGGGAATACTCGGAAGCCAACCGCGAGGTGAAGAGTAGTATCAGGGCAGACAAGAGGGCCTACACAGACAGCCTGGCAGCAGAGGCAGAAAAGGCAGCAGGCAGCGGCAACATGAAACAGCTCTACGACATTACCAGAAGATTGTCAGGCAAGTATGGCCATACAGAAAGACCAGTAAAAGACAAAGAAGGCAAGCCTATTGCAGACAGAGCAGACCAACTCGACAGATGGGCCGAGTATTTTGAAGAGTTACTGAACAGACCGAGCCCACCCGACCCCCCAGACATCCAGCCGGCAGAGACCGACCTACCCATCAGCTGTGACAGACCCAGCCGGGAAGAGATCAGAAGAGCAGTGGCATTCTTGAAGAACGGCAAAGCAGCAGGCCCAGATGGCATCCCAGCGGAGTCTCTGAAAGCAGACCTAGAGACAACAGTGGAGATGCTGTACCCACTGTTTGGAAAGATCTGGGAAGAGGAGGTGATGCCGGCTGACTGGAAGGAAGGGTACCTAATCAAGCTTCCCAAGAAAGGCGACCTCAGCAAGTGTTCCAACTACAGAGGAATCACCTTGCTGTCAGTACCAGGAAAGGTCTTCAACAGGATCATCCTGGAGAGAATGAAGAGCTCCGTTGACCCCCAGCTGAGAGACCAGCAAGCAGGATTCAGGAAGAACCGATCATGTACAGACCAGATCGCCACTCTCCGCATCATCGTGGAACAGTCTCTGGAGTGGAGCTCCCCGCTGTACGTCAACTTTGTGGATTATGAGAAAGCATTTGACAGTGTGGACCGAGAGACTCTGTGGAAACTCCTACGATACTACGGTGTACCCACAAAGCTCGTCCGCCTGATCAAGAGCAGCTACGATGGCATGACATGTCGCGTGATCCACGAAGGGCAGTTCACCAGGGAGCTCCAGGTCAGAACCGGTGTCAGGCAGGGGTGTCTGCTGTCTCCGTTCCTCTTCCTACTGGCCATAGACTGGGTCATGAAGATGACCACAGAGCACAGACGAAGTGGAATACAGTGGACACTGTGGACACAGCTTGACGACCTCGATTTTGCAGACGACTTGGCATTACTGTCCCACAATCATCAACAAATGCAGGACAAGACCACGAGGCTTGCTGACATCTCGTCCCAAGTGGGCCTCGCCATTCACAAACAGAAAACAAAGACAATGAGGCTGAACGCAACCAGGGAAGAACCAGTCTTGCTTGCTGGCACCCCGTTGGAGGAGGTGGAGTCCTTCACCTATCTCGGGAGCATCATAGACAAAAAAGGCGGCACTGATGCAGATGTCAGAGCACGAATCGGTAAAGCCAGAGCAGCCTTTCTCCAGTTGAAAAAAGTGTGGAGCTCCAGAGAGCTGTCACAACACACCAAAGTCCGGATTTTCAACTCCAATGTAAAAGCAGTTCTCTTATATGGAGCAGAGACTTGGAGATTGACAAAAACCACAGTCAACAGAGTACAGACCTTCATGAACAGTTGCCTTAGAAGAATTTTGAAAATCCACTGGCCAGAGAAGATCAGCAACGTCAGACTCTGGGAGAGAACAGAGCAGATAACAGCAGAGAATTAAATTGGGCGAAGAAGATGGGGATGGATCGGTCACAGTCTGAGAAAGCCAGCTTCCAGTATCACTAGGCAGGCATTGTCATGGAACCCCCAGGGAAAGAGGAAAAGAGGTAGGCCGAGAAACTCCTGGCGTCGAGACCTCCAAGCAGACATCAAGAGACTGGGAACCACCTGGAGTAGAATCGAAGGAGAAGCACAGGACAGGAGTTGCTGGAGGTCTCTCGTCGACGGCCTATACCCGGGTAGGGGTGACAGGCATAAGTAAGTAAGTAAGATGGCAAAGAATATATGCTGTACTCCTCATAATTTTACCACTGAAATGAAATTGACAGTATTCTTACAACTACAAATATTAAAAACCTACCAAGCTGGTTATAACTAGATAAAGTATTTGGAATAAGTAATCAACAAAGCACATAACATACACCACAAATACCCAAAAATAACAAATAACAAAAAGGATGAACAACTGTCTGTAGGCTCAACACTGTTATAACAGTGTAACTAACTAAAACACAGGCTGTATGCATACCCTACAAGGGTGTCTAAGAACAAACCAATTGACTGCGTTGTGTATGTATCCACATGGATTTGCATTACAAGTATAGCATGCATCGTGATGATCTGACAAGCAATGCAGTCAAATAATCATATTATCACAGGAAAACAAACCTGATGTAGATGACATTTAAAACTGGTATGCTGCATTGATCATACAAGTTACTAATGACCTTAAAATGGCACCCTTCTTGAAAATAAAACTAACAAACCTTACCATATATACATGTGGCTGGATTATGTGATGTTTTGTTTTGTTTTTGAAACTAAACTATCAAAACTTACAAAATTGATGTAACAACTACCATGATCATGTATTCAGATCAGATTTTCAACAAACAAATCACACGAACAAATAATACCCAAGAACATCGAACACAAAACACAAAACGGGAGTGGGGAGGGGTGGGGGGGTGAGGGGGTGGTAGTTAAAGCAGTGACTGACAGGCGAGTTTTGATTCGTGACATGATTCGTTATGCAGTCAGTACGTGTTAAAATGATCATTCGTATAGGGGATACATTTCAGATACTTGGCAATCACACAGTTGATGTGGTGAATGTACTACATCAATCTGAAGCGTGCTTATCGTGAGAAATACACATAAACAGAGAACATACTGAACACATTCTTCGATATCGTTTCGTCTATCGACTTCTGATTTCCAGTCTCAAAAGAACTAAGCAGCTCTGCTGATCCTGACATATACCGGACGTTTACATTCGGAAACTGGACCCTATTGCTTTATGTGATACGTGTTCAGTGGGAGGCTCAAAAGATCTAATAAGCGATGCAGTCACAAAAGGGCAGCTGATGTCCTGATGACGCAATGCAAGCTTACCAGCCTGGAATTCCATGGCATTAGCACAGCATTCTCAGAATTTAATTTTTAAAAAAATTACGTCCCTTGGAACTACTCTGATTGAGTGCATTTTTGGGCTTTGGGCGATGCCTTTGTTATATATATATATATATATATATATATATATATATATATATATATATATATATATATATATATATATATATATATATATATATATATATATATATATATATATATATATATATATATTCTTTACTTATAACAAATGCGTCACCCAAAGCCAAAAAATGCACTCAATCAGAATAGCTCCAAGGGACGTAATTTTTCAATAAATTCTGAGAATGCTCTTCTTGCTGTGCTAACGCCATGGAATTCCAGGCTGGTAAGCTTGCGTTGTGTCATCAGGACATCAGCTGCCCTTTTCATGACTGCATCCCTCACGAGATCTAGAAAGAAAGGGTAGTGGGAGAAAAAGAATGACAGACCTTTTTTTTTTATTTTTTTTTTTAGATCTCGTGAGCGATGCAGTCATAAAAAGGGCAGCTGATGTCCTGATGACACAATGCAAGCTTACCAGCCTGGAATTCCATGGCGTTAGCACAGCAAGAGCATTCTCAGAATTTATTGAAAAATTACGTCCCTTGGAGCTATTCTGATTGAGTGCATTTTTTGACTTTGGGTGACGCCTTTTTTATAAGTAAAGAATATATATATATATATATATACTTTACTTTACTTATAACAAAGCGTCTATGTACTTTATGTGAATATATATATATATATATACTTATACTATACTTATAACAAAGGTCTATATACTTTATATGAATATATATATATATATATATATATATATATATATATATATATATATATATATATATATATATATATATATATATATATATATATATATATATATATATATAGTTATTGGTCGGAGGGGTTCGCCACACGGACCTTTGTATTGTAGGCCTGAGGGAGGTCAAAGGAATCATTGTACCCCGAAGGCCCAAGGCCTGAGGGGTACAATGATTCTTTTGACCTCCCGAAGGCCTATAAAGGTCCGTGCAGCGAACCCCTCCGACCAATAACGTATTTGTTTTCATTCCTCCATATTTTCGTAAATGAAATCAAGAAGACATCTTGCGACCTGGATCACGCAGACATGACTGACGTCAAAGGAATATACTTTTAGACATAATAGACTTATGACGTAATTTAAAATATGTCATGGCGTTGCCGTTTTCAGTACTGAGCGTGCTTGTTGTTTCAAACAACACTAAGTAACTTTGTACTTTACAACGTTTGGCGATCTTTTATAGAACAAATCTGGCATCCAAGATTCGTCATCGAGAGGGCTACAAAACGTCCGCAATATTTCGCTACAGGGGTTTTTATATCACGGTCATATGGTTGGTACAGTTCGCGCTAAAGTGACTGGTCGTGTAACGTAGGAAGGAAAACATTATATATATATATCAGTGTTTACGTGGGCTAATTTATGCCTATGTTGTCTTTCACGTGCTCCGTGTGTCGCCGACATGATGACTGTATGTCACACTTTTAGTGTTTTACTTTCGCCTAAGTCTCGTGTCCCAATCATGGAAAATGACTCAGCATTCAATGACATCGATTGTTTTGTTTGTTTGTTTGTTTGTTTGTTTCAAGTGAGGATCTGAAGATAATAGACAAATGCATCTTCTTTGAACAAGAGCACGTGAGGGTAGTGATTTTGCAATAGGCAGAAAAGAGAAAGAAAGTTTCATAAGTCGCACATCGGTTCAACTATCGTAATCTGCCGGCGTTTAGAGCAAAGACCATCAACGTGACTAAACATCGGAGTTAACAAATCATTTGTGGACCCATACATTTTGGTTGTTAGATCGAAACCTTTTTATATGCGAAGTAAGTTCTGTGGTCGGGACCTCAGGAAAATGTGCTATACATGTCTGGCTTTTTATCCCAACTCGTTACAGGCGCAGTTGACTGTATTATCTTTCACCACTTTGTATCAGCACTGAATAAATGCATCATATGTTGATCTAGTCAGTGCGTTGTTTGCTTGATTACAACGGTCAGTGGATGTGTGTGCGTGTGTGTGTATGTGTGTGTGTGTGTGTGTGTGTGCGTGCGTGCGTGCGTGCGTATGTGTGTGTGTGTGTGTGTGTGTGTGTGTTTGACGCGCGTGCGTCAGTGAGTACGTACGTGCGGTTGTAATGACGTGCAATATATCTTGACAGTGAGCAAGCAAACAAACAACAACAACAACAACAAAAATACTTGTAAGTAAAACAATCAAATCAATCAATCATCTAATCAGTCAATCAAGCAATCAAGCAATCAATCAATATTATACAAAACCAACAAAAAGTAAGAAAACAACAACAACAATGCTTATTCAGCTTAACTCTTTGTACCCCAAGACCGAAATCCCCAAATTTTGCCGTTGTCTTCTGAAGACTGCAGTACAGTGCAGGACACAGATCGACCATGTTAGTTCAAGAGTGATGCCAGAATAGCTTGGCGCCCATAGGCGCCAAGCTGTTCTGGCATCACCCTGGAACTATCATGGTCGATCCAAATCTTGGCGTGGTGCGTCTAGGGTAGAATGAGCTAAAGATTTCTCCGAAAACATCCGAGCTGAAACAAATTCGATTAGAATTGAATACTTATTTGGTAATCAATCTTTCTGTTTTGGTTTGGTAATCAATCTATCAATCCTAATGTCACCTGCGCAGACCCCCTCCCCTTACCCACCCCCACCCCTACCCCCACCCTCGGTCCCACCCCTTCACTCCTCCTCCCTTTTATGAAGGCAAAAGACAGTAAGTGCATTTTTGTGAAAAGCTAGATTTTCATTGTTTTACAATAAAAATCGCGCTTTTCACAAAAATGGACTTGCTCCCTTTGGCCTTGACAGGGCTGACGTGAACTCATTCTTCCTCAGGGATTACCTCGACATGTTCCGAATGGGGATATATGTGAAAATCGTGATACGTGACTGCCGTGTTTTATAGGTTTTCGTGACTCGGCGTTGAAAACGCTCGACGTGAACCGTGATAGCTGTTGTCACAAGGTAGTGATGGCTACTCACTTAACCCGTTCACTGCTGAGAAAAACTGAACACCACCCAACTGCAAGAGGTATAGATCCTCATGAGCCAACGCAGTTGCGGGGGCTCATGAGGATCTACGCCTCTTGCTGAAACCACTTTGTATCCGTGATCCTTCCACGGCTAACCCATTCTACCCCAGACACACCTCAGCAAGATTTGGATCGACCATGATAGTTCAAGGGTAATGCCAGAATAGCTTGGCGCCCATGGGCTCCAAGCTATTCTGGCATCACCCTTGAAGTATCAAGTTCGATCTGTGTCCTGCCATGCAAAGCAACCTTCAGAGGACAACGGCAAAATTTGGGGATTTCGGTCTTGGGGTACAAAGAGCTAAATTTGTTTGACGTTGAATTTACAATGACTTCCAAAACTCGGTCTGCGTCCACTGGTACTGAAGGGATTACTGAAACCGGCCGTATACCGTGTCACTATATGCGCTTACAGCTTTCCCCGGGACACGGTGCACGACAGGCCAGGTGCTCCAGGGTGGTCTTTGACTGATAACAATTCGTCAATGTTGTCCGCGTGCCTCAACGAGCTACGCAATGCGCACAAGGCCATCGGGCCGACGTAGGCCGCCGTTGGCCCGCGCACGTCCGTGCGCGGGCCAACGGCGGCCGACGACGGCCCCGACTCATGACCTTGTGCGCATTGGGTAAGACTTTTTTTTTTTCCACAACACTTACTTTCACCATCTATATATGACTGATTACGCGCATGTTGCAGAGGTTTCCGTCTCCTGCCCCGTGTAGGTAACGGAACGCTCTCCTGCGTACAACGGAGAAGAAGAGCAGAAAGGTCTTTCATTTTACGACATAAAAATGTCTTAAGTTAATTCAGCCCTTTTGTCCAAAGTTATTGTATGACATACTATGTACTATAAGACAGACTACGAACACTTGTAAAAGATGATATTGCGAACTAGAACCCGGGCGGATCTAGAAAGGGGGTGGGGTCCAGCAGTTCCGCACCCCCCCCCCCAACCTCCTCACCCTCAGCCCCAAAATTAAAAAAAAATCTATAACAAGATTCCTTTTGGGGAGTTTGGAATCCCACACGATCCTACCCCTTTCCAACCCCGCCCCCCCCCCCCCATTCCCCTCCCTCTCCCCGTCCCCTTCCCTCCCCTCCGGAATCGCGGTCTAGTGGGAGGCCTTTTGTGTCAGTTTGAAGGTCCCAAACAAAAAGTTGTAACCACCACCCCCCACCCCCCACCCCCACCCCCACCCCACCCCCGCTCCACCCCCTCGAGGTCAACTGATCCGCTCCTGAGACAGCAGTCTTCGTCAAGCCTGTGACAGTAATAATAATACCGGTTATTATACAGGCGCTTTACCCAATTCTGTGAATCAGTCGACTCAAAGAACCGCGAACTGAACCCAACATGCACGCTCACGTGACGACACACACGCATTTACTCTGAAGACAAACACAGTACAAGACAAACACAGGACATTCAGTCACGTGGTGCGAAGGGTCAGCTCAGCTACTGAACTTTCGGAAATTGAGATCGCTTGTATTTAAAATTTATAAAGTGGTCTGAAATCGGCATATGGTACCAAAGTGGAGGGTGAGGACTAGTCAGAGTACCCAGAGAAAGAACCCCCGACGGTCCGCCCGAATTAACGGCGACACTTAAGAGAGGAGAAAAGTCCGACTGACGCCGGAACCCGGTATCGAACCTCGCACCTTTAGCATTGGTGGCAGGCGCTTTCACCACTGCGGCGCCACGAACGGCCCCCTATTCCCCTCTGCTGACCTTTTCAGTTGACCTACTTTTTCTGCCACCGCGAGCGAAATATATACACGCCTCACATCACTTCAGACCATCCAACCGGAGCTGACCCAGTTTTCAAGTTTATGTTTCTTCCACGTGCTGGGCATGAGCAACTCAGTCACACAGTCGTAAAATTGAGTCCGGTGAACTCCCTTGACCGCAGGAGATAAAATCTGTGACCGATTATGTGCCAGCAAGAGGCATCGATTCTCATGAGCCCCTACGACTGCAGGGGCTCATGAGAATCGATGCCTTTTCAGGCCAGAAGGTTTGACTGATATGGTTTACCATACACTCCACTGTCATCTGTAGATCAAACTGTCAGTGCGCTGTCGGTACATTGCAATTCTGCTGGAATTGCTTCGTGCTTTACTTTATTACTTCGCCGGAGCTCTACAAGACGAACACCGAGGATTTTAACGGGAAAAGGCAGGAATTTGACAATTTCAGGACTATCCCCCTAGACCCGGCCGGCTGCCTGAACAAGCTACAAAACACGGTAAGTGATGATATTCGGGATAAACAAATATTTCACTGTAGATTGTACGAAAGCGTTTCATGAAAAAGCGGCTAGGTTTGAGGTTCGCACTAGCATTTATCGTTCGGTCTGTCTTGCGAAATAGACATCAGGTAGGTCACTCATAAATGTATGTTGGCTGGCACTATGATGTGTAGAATCCCGAACACAGTTTAATTACATTATGAGCACATAATGTCTATAACAAAGGTGTTGGTTTTTTGGGTTTTTTTTATTAATTACAACGAGCCCGGCCACTTTGAGGGATTTTCAATAACGTGTTCATGTTAGTAGTTAATAGTACAAGGGAGGCAACATGTATAATTGTGTCTAGGGAAGTGCTTTATTATTTCCCTTTTCACACAGATGTACGAGGAACGAGGATGCGCGGTGTTTTCCGTACAAGCACACGCAGCACTGTCGTCATTTGGAGAAAAATAAAATAAAATAAAAATAAATCAGCAAGTCCATATTTAAGAAAAGCCATATTTTCATAGTTTTGAATGAAAATCTCGCTTTTCCCAGAAACTGCTTTTGCAAAATCACCGGGAAACACACAATGCCACCGGACCGATGTCGGTCGCCGTTGGCCCGCGCAAGACCGCGTGCGGGCTGACGTCGGCCCGATGGCCTTTTGCGCATTGGGGAGCGCTTTCTCAGCCAGAAAAAGACAGATTTTTCCCCCCTCTCTCTCTCTCTCTCTAGCAGAACCTGACGCACAAACCGCCAGAATTGTGAGGGCGTGGATTGCTCTATATAACAGCTCGAGGCAAGATATTTAAACTTATCCTGACTGATGAGAAAAAAATGAACAGTACACAGCTGCAAGATGAATAGATCCTCATGAGCTCCCGCAGTTACGTGGGTTCTCTTGCCGAAACCATTGTGTATTTATGTTTCTTTGACGGGTTTGGGTCTGTGAAGCTAAACTAACAAATTTATTTATTTATTTATTTATATTATATTTTGTATTTGTTTTATTCTTGTTATAATTATTTATTATTATTATTATTATTATTATTATTATTATTATTATTATTATTATTATTATTATTATTATTACTGTTATTTTATTTATTTTTTTTAAATTTATTTATTTTTTTATTTATTTATTATTTTATTTATTATTTTTTTAATTATTATTATTTTATTTATTTGTTTGTTGTTGTTGGTTTTTTTTTTTTTTTTTTTGTTTTTTTTGGGGGGGGAGGGGGGGAGGGAGGGGGGGGCGCAGATGGAAAGTGGTGGGGGGGGGGGGGGTAATTCTGTTATTATTCTGTTAAAGATGCAAAGACAAGTATGGGTTTTCTGCCGCTGCAGACGAAAATGCCGATGATCACGGCTTCTATTAACCCCTCCACTGCCGAGAAATAAGTGAACAAAATCCAACTGCAAGAGACATAGATCCTCATGAGCCCCCGCATTTGCGGGGGCTCATGAGGATCTATGCCTCTTGGTGATACCACTTTGTGTCCCTGCTCCTTGGTCGGCTGGGGCTCTTTGGACTTAAATTAGCAAAGATTTCATTAACACAGTCTGCGTCCACCGGCAGTTAAGGGATTAACGGTGCTAATCATAATCATAATGATCACGATCTAATGACAATGGTGCATGATACTGCTATGCATGATGATGATGATCACGACTTCTCTTTACCCCCCCCCCCCCCCCTCCCCTACCTGCACCCGGGTCTGCCCTGGGGGACTTGGGTGGGATTAACTACTTCTTAGTTCCCAGGGACACCCTGGTCAGCCCCACAGGGTGGGTTTTCCTATCTATTCTGGTGCCTGTGTTTCTGTCTACCCTCGGTCCATTCACCTGTATTTTCCTTTTTTTAAACTCTCCCTACTGTCTGCGATTTCTGTAGCTCTTGATATTGGATGTGTGTTGCTAAATGGTCTTATATTTATTTAGCGTATTAGACCGGCTGGCGACATACATTCAATATTCTGTTTAGTTTTTTGGTTATTTTTTACAAGCAGTGCAGGCACGTCTTGAGAAAGACTTGTTGCTGTCGGGACGTTAAGCGTTGTACAACCAACCAAAGATTCTCTTAACCCTTTTAGCCCCGGATCCCTACAGCAGGAGATGGCTTAACCATGATAATTCAAGGTTAGTGCCAGATTAGCTTGGCGCCTTCAGCTAATCAGCTAGCTTGGCGCCAAGCTAATCTGGCACTACCCTTCAATTATCATGGTTAAGCCATCTCCTGCAACTGGTACACTTCCAACTGGTACATAATCTTTAGGCAACACCTTCAAAATTTGAGAAATGGAACCTTGGGGCTAAAAGGGTTAGCTTACGCCGACTGAAGAGATCGACCAGTGAAGAGGGAATCGCAGTATACACCTTGTTCCCAAATCAGAAGTAGGTAAATACGGGACACGTTTCGACGAAAACAGTGGCTTAAAATCCCGGACAAACGTGTAAAATCGCATGTTTGTTCGGGCTTTTAATCCACTGTTTGCGTCAAACGACTGACAAGCAATTTTTCTACTGCTTCCTACTTCCGGTAAACTTTAATTTCATTCCTTGTCTTTCAGATTGTCTCGCCCTCTACTGCCGTCAGAGGACCGGTCGCCAAAGCAAGAGTGATGTCCAACAACTCGTCTCCCGCGATTTCCCCACAGAAGACCCCGCCACGCCCTACCACGTGGTCCTCAGGCTCTACCCCCGAACACTCTAAAGATGGAGGGGCCCAGACTGCTGACTACACCCTCCAGAGCGCTGGTCCTGCCCTGAACACTAACCCTCTGGGGCCACCGATGTCTACCCTTGGAGTTGGGCCACAGTCTCCCCTACTGCAAATCCCAGAGAACGTTTACGGGTCTGGCGCTGCGTCATTGCTTGGTGCTGGTGTTTCGACTTCTCTTGGGTTGGGTGATCCTGTGCAAAAGATAGAGATGTTGAAGAATCAACACGTGTCTGATGCTTCTGCTACGGTTGCGGAACCTGTGGACGAAATGAACAACCAGCTGATTCCTCCTTCTACTACTCAGGGTGTGAGAACTGTGGACAATCAGAACGCACCAGTTTCTTTGGTGCATGAGGTTCAGAAGTTGGACAATGAGCCCCTAAAAAGCGGGACTGGAAATCTAGACAATCAAGGATCGGTTGGTCTTCCTGACGGGGCTCAAAATGCGGGTAACCAAAGCTCTCTTACTCCTGCTGATGGGGCTAAAAAATCAAGCCCCCTCAGCAGGAACAATAGAGCATTTGAAAATCAAGTCTCGCTTGTTTATTTTGGAGGGGATCAGGATTTGAAAAACCAGAACTCTGTTGTTGATTCTGGTGCAGGTCAGACTTTGGACAATCAAAGGTCTGTTGCTTCTGCTGAGGGGGCTCAACGTTTAGACAACCAGAGCTCTCTTGTTTCTACTGCGTCCGTACAACTGTTCTTGAAGCCCTCAGGGAACGTTTCGTCAGATGACGTCATGACGCCGCCAGATGACGTGTCGCCGCCAGACGACGTAACAACGTCATATGACGTCACAAGTCCCACTGATTCCATTTCACCTGTAACTGATAGTGCAGAGTTGTCAGCTAGTTTTAACCAAGATGGTTTTTGTTTTAGTCACCAATTATATGTTGCGGATAGCACCAGTTTACGAGAGGAAGACAACACAAAGAAAATTTACGTTCATAAAGTCACTTCTGATGACGTGAATGAGAACACACAAGGCAGTCAGTTGCAGGCAGAGCCTGCAGTAATTTCCGATGACGAAGAAGAGAACGTTCAGGGCATTCAGTTTCAGATAGAACCTGATTTCAGTTCTGATGACGAATCACCCGATGACGCAACCTCACGCGAGTTCGACGCTCCGCCGACGGCCCATGATCTCCAATCATCGGACAACCCACCTGAATCTGAACTTGCCACGAACCGAGATAATCAGTTAGTTGGACTTGAATCTTCTACAGCTTCTTCACAGCGACCTATGAAAAGGTCCAAATCCTGCTACTCCGCTTTGCATCTCAGGGAAAATTATGAAGAGCCTGATAAGCCTGACAACAGAGAGTGGGCCAAAGTCGACGACGCCTTGAGTAGTGGCAGCCTTTTCTTCGACCACGATGACTATGGAAACTGGAGTGTCCAGGGAAATGTCTACCCTAACTACCGGATACGACCCCGCACCTATACTTGGCCGGGCTATCTCCCCAGCACTGACGAGCACAGATATGACAGACGGTATTTTCCTCTCCATGCGGCGGATATACATCGGGCTCGGATGCTGCCGTCTTTGCAGGAACCACACACACCTGAGAGCAGTACAGACAGTGACAGTGATGGAAGCGCGCATGACACTACAAAAAACACAAAACGGAAACTTGTTACACGTGACTCTCAACACAGCAGCACAGATAGCAGCAAAAGCAGTGACAGCAACGAACGCTGTACCGGAGACAGAGATCTAGAGGCTATCGTGCGAGCGCACAAAGCGTTGCTAGCACCCACGAGTAGCTTTGCAACGAAACAAGCTGAGCCAAATGAGCGGGAGAGAGAACAAGAAAGAATCTCTGCGACGGAGGACGAGAGAGAACATGAGAAAATTACTGCGAAAGAGGAGGAGGAAGAGCAAAAGACAATCTGTCCGGCGGAGGAGAGAAAACAAGAGAACGTCTCTGCTGCGGAGGAGAGAGAACAAGAGGAAGTCTCTGCGGAGGAGGGGAGAGAAAAAGAGGAAGTGTTTGCGGTTCCGCCGCAGAGATTGCCTCTTGCTCTCTCGCCTCGTCCTTTGTCAGCTAGACCACAGGACAGAGAACAAACAGTGGAAAATGAACAGGAGTTAGATTACATCTCTGATACATCACCGGTGAGTTTTCAGCTCAGCAGTTCAGATTCTCATAGCCCTTCGCCCAAAAGAGGAGCACAGAGTCTCATCGATGAAGACGGAGCTTGCAGTCCTACTCCATCCCTTGAAGAAGAATACTTCAACATGCAGATCATGTGCATTGCTCTGAACGAAGAGGAAGAGGCCCGACACAGCCAGCTTTCTGAGGAAGAGAGAAAACAGATGCAGCAATCAGGGAGGCGGTGTGATAAAGCTGATAAAGAACGTGAAGAGCTGAAGCACACTGCGCCGACAAACAACCTCGCTGCAGAAGGTCTAGATATTGGTATTCAGTATTCAGACCTTTATCCCGGCACAGTCGATCATGGGGCAGAGAGAGGGACCTCAAATAACCCAGAAACGCAAGGACGCAGCGCGGGGAAAGCAGACAGTCTTTCGCTTGAACTGAATGTACCCGCAAACAGCTCAGAGGCTTGGTCAGAACTGCAAAAACAGAGCGAACCGACCAAAGACCGTCTTCCGTCTGAAGAGCAAGCAGAAGCCCACGAGCAGCACGACAGTTTCTCAGACCCTGAAACCTCAGAACCCACAAAACGAGTGAACTTCCAGTCGGCAGGAGATAGGAGAAAGAGAGCTGCTTTGCCTTTAAGACGTTGCAGAAGTTTTCGAGGCTCAGGGGACAGATCCCTATCCCCGTCTTCCGGCGGGGATGGGGATCTGTCACCTGAGCTTCGGGATCCCTTTGAAGTCCCTTTCAACCTTCCTGTCTTTCCTACGACAAGCCGAGACCAGTCACGTGCCTCAGAATCATCAAACGCAAACCCTCTTTTAAGGAATCAAGAGCCGCAGCCTCTCTCGCTCACCGCACCCACGATAGGCGGCGCTTCTGCAAATCCCCATTCTTCATCCCCTCAGCAGTCACGTCGGTTGAGGCCACTGACGTCACGTGACCTCGACACCCTCGTGGGTGACGGCACTGAAGAAGACGAGGATGACGTCTTCAACAACAGCCCGAGGAAGAAAACCAGTGGGATTAGAGAACGTGTGCAAACTGGCGTATCTCGTTTGCCTCTACAGGTTCCAGTTACTTCCCCTAACACGGCGGCGTCTGCGTTGTCAAGCGACGTCATGGATTTCCTTGCACTGCCTGCACATTCTCAGAGTCAAACGAAAACAAGTGCCCGTCAGTCAAAAACGTGTGGCGCAGCAAACAGACAGCAGACAGAACTGGAAGGACAGAGCAGTAATGTTCGATCGTTGCGGGACACAGTGACGGTGACGCATCAACGTCCTGCCAGTGTTCGCAAAACGGGCACAGTTACCCCAGACATTAATGCAGTAGAGATATCTGCGCTAAACAGTGTCATACCTGGCGTTTCTGTGCCAAACCTTCCCGCACAAAGTAGATCCGCTCCAGACACTGCAACACCCAGCAGATCGGAAGCAGAGGTTTCTACAAGAGACAGTGTCACGTCAGAGATTTCTGCACCCCACGTTCCCAACCCAAACACTTCTACACCCAGAAGCTTTGCGCCAGAGAACTCTGCAAGTGCAGCACCAGACATTCCTCCACCAAAGGTCTCCACACCAAACACTCCTGCATGGGATCTTTCCACGCCACAGATGTTTCCACTGGATCTGTCTCTTCCAGGGCGTGGCCGTTCAAGCATCAGCACACCAAACTATGCCACGTCTAGTGTATATGGTCAAGGGCCTAGTGGGTTTACTACACGGTCTAGTGACTTCAATCCTGAAGCCTCAAATATCAGTACACCAAAATATACCACATCTAGTGGCTTTGCTCAAGTGTTTGACTACACTCCTGGGTCTACTGACCATGCCCCAGGGTCTAGCGACCACACTTCAAGGTCTAGTGACCATGCCCCAGGATCTAGTGACTTTGGTCTAGTGTCTTTTGAAACCTCGACTTCAGGCTACGTCACGATGGCCACACCTGCCCCAGAACTTCAGCAGGGGAGTCAGCCAGAAAACTCAAACCATTACAACATAACGCCCAGCAGATTTCCACTGTGTGAACATTCACAGGGCGCTTTCAACGCAAGGACGTCCACAGTAGCTACAGGTTGGAGCTACAAGTCTGTGACCAATACGGACAACGGCTCCTGCGAATCTACAGTAAACGCCTCCGAGGCGTCTACTGTAGATTTGCAAGAGATTTCTCTCGCCTCCGAGGTGCCTACTGGACATTCGCAACTGTCTGTCGCCTCCGAGCCGTCTACTGTAGATTCGCAAGAGATTTCTCTCGCCTCCGAGGTGCCTACTGGACATTGGCAGCTGTCTGTCGCCTCCGAGGCGTCTACTGTAGATTCGCAAGATATTTTTCTCGCCTCCGAGGTGCCTACTGGACATTCGCAGCTGTTTGTCGCCTCCGATCTGTCTATGTCAGACACTTCAACAATTGAGACTTCACTTTCGGACTCTTCATCCTCAATGCCTTGCACACCGGGGGATCTTTCATATGTTACTGCAGGAAGGCCTTTGAGCTTTTCCTTGGTCACTTTCACACCAGAAAGCTTTGTTTCTGGTAACTCCTGTTTGTCCACTCCTGAAAGAGGCACTGACACGGTTGTGGTGTCAGAAATATCAGCGAGAGATGCACGTGTGTTCACGTTCCCACCGGGGAGGCTTGCTTCAGACCGTTTCGCCTACTGCGTGTCTACGCCTGGAAGTGCTGCTTCAACGGATTTATCGGTAGACACTTCCGCAAAGGACACTTCACCGAGTTCCTCTTCAGGCTCTACGCTAGACACTCCCGTTTTACCACTAAGCAACGTGTCGCCAAACACTTCCACGAAAGACACTAACACTTCTCTGAGTTCGAACCTAGAATCAAGAGTAAGGGCTCCTGCATCAGAGACAAGCAATTTGACGTCGTTTGGTTTCACACTTGAAAGAGATATGACGTCATCTATGTTCACACCCGAAAGCGTAACCTCGTCACATTTGACGTCGAATGCTTCCAAATCGATAAAAGACACCTCGCATGACAGCACTGGGCCAGAGTCAGTGATGTGGACCTCTGAGGCTTTGTTTACAACATCGGCTGATACCTCGCACACTGTGGCCGAAGTCCCTCCCCCAAAATCAACAGATCAAAATACATTTTTCTCTCCGCTTCAGTACACGTCTTTCGCATCTTTGACACTATCACCTACAGTATCCGAGAGCGAATCTCGACAGCCTCACAGGCGAATACGCCAGCATGTTGTATCCTCACTGGGCAATGACCAAACATCGTCATCAACTCAGACTTCTTCGTGACAAACTGGCACATTGTGAGCTGAGCTTTAGTCGCATGAGCGAAATATCGGGACGACGTCGGCCAACGCTGGCCAGCGCACAGAAGTGCGCGGACTAGCAGTGGCCGATGTCGGCTCATTGATGTTTTGCTTCGCATGGGGCTGTTACCAGACCCTAACGCAATACTGGAGAGTGATTCTTCTCTGTGCGTCACAGAAGATTAGGTCATCTCGTTTCCTCTTCACCACAAGACGGGGCAAAAGCGTCTGAATCTCTGTCGCAGCAAGGTAACGTAATATCAGTTTATCTCCACCGCAGCGAACTGGGACAGTATTTCCTGAATCTCCGCTGCGGCGAGGTTAAGCAATGCGACGGTCAAATGAGCAAGCGTCTCTGCAGTAGGAGAAAGCGTCTTGAGCATCTACTTATGAACTAGTACAAATGTGAGTCCCAACACTGGAAATTTATGTAACAGCCTCTACGTCATTAAAGCCTTTTGATTTTTACTATTGGGAACTTTTGCGTCCAGTTTGTTGGCTTGTTTTTATTTATTTTTTTAATATTTTTTTTTTACTGTTAGAATTCTTAACTATGTGTTTTAAAAACTTGAAATTGTATAAATGAAAGCTGTGACACTCAAAAAGTAAAATTTGTTTAAATTAATAATGATGTGATGACTTTTTTTGTTTGTTTGCTGTTGTTATTTTTCCAGATGGTTTTGCATTTTACAAAGAGTGGTTTTTTAATAAATACGTTTATATTTTTATTTTCGATAGAAATGTATTTAAATAAGGTTTTAATGTATAAAAAAATATTTCAAAATCAAATCTCGTTCTGTTTACGTAAATAAGCATGCATTTGATTGTTTACAGTATCTTCTAAAAGCATAGTCATTCGCTGCACCGCAAGCGTACATTTGTTATAATATGCTTCCATAAATACAAACATTCAGTGCGTGCAGACATACATTTTATATTTAAAATAACAATAGTATCAATAACAAGTCTAGATACAATAGAACCTGTTTTGAGTTATTTGGGTTGAGTGACCATCCTTACGAGAGAGATCACCTGTCGTTAAAAATCATCACTTAGGTGGATATAGCCACCCAAATCAGTAAATGATGGTCTCTATTGACGGGCGACACTTTTTGTTCTTCAACACTCTTGAATCAGCACCTGTATTTTTTTTACTTGCAAACAAAAAGATTGCTCAAAACAAGAGTGTGTGTGTGTGTGCGTGCGTGCGTGCGTGTGTGTGTGTGTGTACACGATAAACAATTACACAAAAAGTCGGGTGACCCTTAAGTTTTGACATATATATATATATATATATATATATAATATGTCAAAACTTAAGGGTCTGCCCTGGAGGACTTGGGTGGGGTTAACTACTTTTTAGTTCCCAGGGTCACCCTGGTCAGCCTCACAGGTTGGGTTTTCACCTCTATTCTGGGGCATGTGTTTATGTCTACCCTTGGTCCATTCACCTGTATTTTTCTTTTTTAAACTCTCCCTACTGTCTGCGCTGCCTGTAGCTCTTGATATTGGATGTGTGTTGCTAAATGGTCTTAGCTTTATTTAGGGCCCATGTCGTAGGTTTATTTAACGTATTGGACCGGCTGGCGACATACATTCAATATTCTGTTTATTTTTGTGGGTTTTTTTTCACAAGCAGTCCTGAAAAAGCCTTGTTGCTGTCGGGACGTTAAGCAATGTACAAACATATACTAATGTTCAAAACTTGAGGGCCATCCCACTTGTTGTGTCATTGTTTATCGTCGCAAGTACGCTAATATAATACAATGTTCTTTCGATCCAAATGGGATACAAGCTGACCTTAGTCCACTGTACAGGGAACAATAGACAACAATTCATCAATTTCCACGAACGTGTCAAATGCACGTGAAACATCGTCAGTTTTTGTGAAAAGCTGTGCGATATTGACAAGCGTACCAAAGGCAGGCAGGTGGAAAAACTTGGTGAAGTCGTGATGCACGTGCTAAAGGGGTCAGTCAGTGAGCACTTCTTTTTCGCTACAAATACCGGTACAATAGGGGCATAATTGTCACTTTCCTAACCATGCCACCACGACGAAGCCTAAGGCCAGTAGATCAAGGCCGGGCACTAACATGGCTGCAGGGTGGAATTTCCGGAAGAGAAGTTGGCAGACGTCTCCTGGGGTGTCCCTTTCATTGATCCAGAGGCTGCTGGCACGATTCCAAGAAACTGGAAGGGCAGAACGACGACTCTGCTCAGGACGCCCGCGCTGCACCAGCAAAAGGGAGGACAGATACCTCTGTGTGGCGGCTCTGCGCGACCGAACTGTCACGTCAACCACTCTGCGACGTCAACTGATGCAAGCTGCAAACGTTAACGTCAGCAGAAGCATAGTCTGCCGACGTCTGCGCAAAATTGGCCTGGCTTCATGCAGAGCAACAGTGAGAATACCCCTCACTCCAGCTCATCGCAGAGACCGGGTTGCCTGGTGTCGTCAACGTGTGAGGCGGAACAGACTCCAGTGAGCTCAGGTTCTGTTTACTGATGAGTCACGGTTCACTGTGTCCTTCAACGACGGCAGGGTGAGGGTCTGGAGACGCCAGGGCGAGCGATTCACGGCTCAGTCATGGTCTAGGCAGGCTTCAGCAGGGAAGGCAGGACCCCCCCCCCCTCCACGTGATCCGAGGCACCCTCAGCAAGTAGTCAGCAACCACTACCCCCACCCCCACCCCACCCCCACCCCCACCTCAAGGCGTCCCCCAGCTGACTCAGTTCCTGCATTAAGAGTGGGAAGCGATCCCACAACATGTTCTCCGAACCCTGGTGAACTCCATGCGTCAACGCTGTATTGAATGCTTGGCTGCAAACGGTGGGTACACTCGCTATACTGACTGGACCAGTCTTGTGTAATTTTTCAAATGAGGGGTGGGTGAACATTCTAACGTACTGCTGTTGTTACAATTGCTTGATTTACTCAAAACTTAAATGAAATTGTTACTGGATAAATTAGCAAAGTACTGACTCCAAGTATTGTTACATTATATGTGGTGTTGTCGGTGCGTCTGTGATAAAAAGTGGCCCTTAAGATTTTACCATTAGTATATATTAGTGGTGTATATTATATTAAATTATATAAAGCAAATCCCCTGTTTGGTGCTGACATCATACCATCCTAGAACTACCTGAGACCAGACAGACACAAATAGGAGTAAAATAATAAGGCGAGTCCTGGTGTCCAATGATGTTGGACGACACCAGGCCTCGCCTTATTATTTTGCTCATATATACTAATGGTCAAAACTTCAGGTGCATATGACACGTTCGTGGAAATTGAGGAATTGTCTATTGTTCCCTGTACAGTGGAGTGTCTTAGGTCAACTTTTAACCCGTTTGGATCGAAAGAACATTGTATTTTATTAGCGTACCTTCAACGACAAACAATGACACAAAAAGTGGGGTGGCCCTTAAGTTTTGACCATTAGTGTATATATATATATATATATATATATATATATATATATATATATATATATATATATATATATATATATATATATATATATATATATATATATATATATATATATATATAGTTTTATTGAAAGCGAAAAGTGTCTGTAAGTGTACCCGCAAACAAAGGGCCACCCTGACAGCAAAACAAGAAAATTTTATTTGTTGCTTACTTCAGATGTTCAGCCTACTGTCTGAGCTACCTTCACGCTTCACACAAAAATTGGATGAGGTATCGCCCATGCCTACCTTGGAGGACACAGCGTTTCATTATTGGTGAACATAAGCAAAAACTGGACACACTCTGTGAAGCAAGTTTCCTGTGATATGTTTTAACACACAAGTTGTGTGGACTGCTCATGATGTTACTTACTGCCTGAAACGAAATTTGACTCCAAAAATTCATTAGAGAACCAGAACTTCCGGTGCAGTTCATTTTCTTAATAAATCTTATTTGATTTAATGTGAATTACTTTCAAACCATTTTTTATTCTCCAGTGACTGACACAGAGATAAAGAACACACCCATATCCATTTGATCAGACAAATATGAACGCTAATTTAAAAATAAAGAACTTTTTGATATTGATGTTTGTACGTCATGTTGATTATTTAGGTGCCTTTGGCAAATGAAAAGTAGGTCAAGACCAAACTGACCGGATTTTTATGCACACGGACTCTAGTGAAGCTGCACATTTGTTGGCTTTCAGCTGTGTTCTCTACAGATGCACCCCATTTCACTTTCAATATCCTGTGATGGTAGTGTCACTGATGGCGTCATAAGTCATCGATGTGCGATTTATAAGACTAAACATTCTATTTTCACACGACATAAAGCACTCTTCATGACATTTTCTAATAAATGACGTCAAAATAACCCGGATTAAAGCATATTTACGAAGAAAAGAGCTATCATGAAAAATTCGTGTTTTTAATGGAAGTCAGTATATATGTAACTTTATTTTAATGTACTTCTATACTTTACTTTAATGAGGCAATAAAAACACAAATTTTTCACCGTTACGTTTTTGTCTACCGTATTTAAAAAATACAGTAGACTTTGAAATGGGGCTGGTTGGTGTGCATTCCGGAGCATGCACGTGACGTTTTTAGCGTGCTGCGCAGAAGGTTTGGCAAAGAAGTAACAAGATAAAAATGACGTCACTTCTAGCTACGCAAACCTTGCTAGAGAACGTCTTTTGGGCGCCAAACGGTGTATGTGTGTGCGTGTATGTGACAGCGACTAGAGCCCGCGTTTGAGGACTGACAAGCTTGAAATTTTAGGATGATGTCCCTAAAAGAATTATCCCCGGACATTTTTTTAAACTTTTTTTTTATTATTAAGATGCTCATTGGCGAGAAAATGGCAGTTTCACAAAAACCGGTTGATCCACACTGGAGTCCGTAATTTTTCTTATTTTTACTAGATATTTTACGTATAGCTAGATAAAAGGGACATATTTAATGCGTTCGTTAACCAGCGTTGTACCTCTAGAAGGTTTTGAGTGATAATTAAATAATTTTTGAAACAAAATATATTTTCACGTTTTGGGGATTAATTTCACGAATTATATAGGTTAATCTTAAAACAACTGAATCTTTTTTACGAAAAAATAACCCAATCTTCTCATTTATAATCGCTTGATTTTTGTATACGGTATTTACATAAGCATGCAGTTTGTCTCGGCTGTCGGGTACGATTAGGTCAATTGTGACCTATATGCCCTAGGCGTGAAAATCAAACTGTTTTTTGCACCACTTTTTCGGAGTCATTTGTAATACAGCTAAGATAACTTTAATTTTTATTTTACGGAAAAAGCTATTTTCTCATTAATACGCGCATAATTTTCCATCAGCAGTGTTTTACATCAACATAAGCCTGCTTTTTGTCCCGGCCCTGGGTTATGATTAGGTCAAATTGTGACCTGAAAGCTCTAGGCATGAAAATCAGCAAGAAAACTGCAAAGTTGATCCTTTGATACGTCAAATGGTAGTACTGCGATGATGACGTATAACATCGAGTCGTCACTAGGATACACAGCGTCGTGGGGCTAATGATGCCATGACGTGAAGCTTGAAGTGACGTAATTTCGTTGCTCGTGCTATTATTCTTCTTCAGAATAGCTATGCTACGCAAGACCACAGAGCTTACGAATGGCGGGAATCGCCGTGTGTCCGTCTTTATTTCTGTGTGCCGGTGTGTGTGGATCAGAGGGTGTGTTAGAGTAGAAGGAGATGGATTCCTGTCGCTACTCGATCCCACATAGCGTAGTAATGGCGGGAAGCGGCGTGTTTCCGACTTTAGTTGTGTGCGCCGACGTGTATCTTTGATCAGAGACTGGCTTAGACAGGAGGAAAATGGATCAGCATAATAAGCCTAACAATATGAACAACTCTGAATGTTCCTAAAAGATAAACGCATCTGTGCTCCAAAAATACCGTAGACTTTGGGATGAAATCCTCATCTTGTACTTCATAAATATGCTTTGTTCCGGGTTATTTTGACGTCGTTTGTTAGAAGACGTTATGCAGAGTGTGTTGTATCTCGTGAAAATGGATTCTTTAGTCTTAAAAGTCTCAGTGTTGACTTATGACGTCATCAGTGAACCTTTCATCACGGGATATTGAAAGTGAAATGGGGAGCATTTGCATAGGACACAGCTTAAAACATACCAGCCGGCAGAGTCACTAGTTTCCGTGTGAATGAAAATCTGGCCTGTTTGCTTTTTCAAAGGCATCTAAATAACCAACATGACATATAAACACAAAAAGCAAACAGTTGTTTATTTGTAGGGTAGCTGCCATTTTTACCTGATCAAATGTGTCCTTTAGCTCAGCATCAGTCATTGTAGCAAAATAAAATGGTTCTTTTGACCTCCCTCAGGCCTACAAGGGTCCGTGCAGCAAGCCCCTGCTAACAATAAGGTATTTGTTTTCATTCCTCCACTATTTTTGTAAAAGAAATCAAAATGAAATCGTCTGACCTGGATCACTCCAAGCATGATTGACGTAAAAGGAATATATTATATTTATACATATTAGACTTATGACGTAATTAAAAATATTTCATGACGTTGCCGTCTCCAGTATTGTGCCTGTTGTTCGGACAACACTCAATAACTTTGTACTTTTGAACGTTTCAGTGATCTTTTATAGAACAAAACTGGCATCCAAGACGCGTCAGAAAGAGGGCTACAGAAAGTCGGCCATTAGTCGCTACAAGGGTTTTTATATTCCGGTCACATGGTACAGTTTGCGCTAAAGAGATTGGTCGTGTGACGTAGGGATGAAAACAAACATACTTGCATCTCCTTCAAAGTCATCTTGAATCTTGAAGAGCACAAGGCGTCGTGCTGTCACATGGTCACATGCCGATCACTTCATGTCAAAGTTCTTAATTTTTCTGAATCGCACAGCAGTCAAAAAGCACTCTTCTGTGTCACTGTCATACTTTGACGACCTTTTGTAGACGTTGCAGCTTGAAGCATTCTCTACACAAGCCAAAATAAACTTTTTACTCTCGAAGTTAGCGCTTCACGCGGAATCATGCTACGTCACATTCTCTCTCGTAAGGGAATGGGAATCCGCGGCAGAACATGTATATTCAATGGTGTCACCTATCCGCTAGAGAAGCTGGCTTCGTCAACTAGATTTTTTTTCTAAAGAATACACAGAGGAATGAAAACAAATACGTCATTGGTCGAAGGGGTTCGCTGCACGGACCCTTGTAGGCCTTCGGGAGGTCAAAGGAACCATTATACCCCTCAGGCCTTCGGGGTACAATGTTTCCTTTGACCTCCCTCCGTATAGCGAACCCCTCAGACCACTAATTTATATTGTTGCATGTAGATAATCCGTGTCATCATAATTCTGTCTTACTACACGATAATAAGGCAAATCCTGTCAGTGCTTTGAGGTGAAATTTTTAGGTCGTCTTTCATTACAATGCGTGTGCAGGTCGACGATTACGAACCTTACGGCTTAACCAGCACACAGGTTGCAAGTTCACGTCAGTGTCTGACCTATTTTCCAGAGCTCTCCAGGCCTTAACCTTTCCACAGCCAGGAGTGGCCGCAGATCGTGTGTCTGATATCTCTTTTTCAATTTTTCGCCCAAGAGCTTTCCACCGTCCCCGGAACATAGATATAAAGTGGTTTGAACAGGAGGCATAGATCCTCATGAGTCCCCGCAACTGCTGGGGCTCATGAGGATCTATACCTCTTGCATTATGATCGTGTTGACTATTTCTTTGTCTGACTCGCTTTATCTCATCCACATTCGTGCAGCTAAACGTAATGGCTGTCCGACTTCATATACTATGCTTTTTCTTTGTGACAATCTTCCTCATTTCATGCAACGGCTCAAAATCCGACGGCCTTCAAACAAAACGGTATGACGACCCCACCATTTCTGCTGCGGAAAAGCTGATCGAAGATCAGGCAAATTTGATTCTAGCGATGCAAGCCAAGCTGTGGTCGGACCAGCAAAAGTTTGCGGACATCGAAAACCGACTTCGAGAGGTGACGAACGCAAGCGCTACTTTGAAGAGTTTGTTGACCCAGCAGACTTCGATAATTCAGTCCCTGCAGGCTCGGATTGGAGCGCTAGAGAACGAGACTTTTGGAGGGCACTTACATACAGGTAAGTTTAAAGTGGCCTGCTCCAGATAATAAAAGGTTAATAGTTCGTAATATCTCTCCTTTATAAGTTGCCTTATTATGTTCTACAATAATGCTGCACTAAAAGGCTAACTTATAAAGTTTGAATGTTGTATGTAAGTGTATGCGGAACACATCATAATAGTAATGATAATAATAATAATAATAAGAAGAAGAATATAATAATAATGTAATACCGCTACTACTACTACTACTACTACTACTACTACTAATAATAATAATAATAATAATAATAATAATAAAATAAAGATTTGTTAAGCGCTCATTTTAAAAATAGCTGTAAGCGCTGATACAAAAAGAATGAAAAGTAAGAGCTCACACACACACACACACACACACACACACACACACACAAACACAAACACACACACAAACACACAAACACACATACACTCACACACACAAACACACACACACACACGCACGCACACACACAAACACACACACAAACATGCACACACACACAAACACACCATCATACACACACAAACACACACACACACACACACACACACACACACAAACAAACACACACACATAAAGGGACAGAGGGTTCGAATGAACCCTTTTCATCCTGATACACTATTGGAAGAAATAAATTTGACTATAGTTAATTCAAGGGTGGTGCCAGAATAGCTTGGCGCCTGAAGCGCCAAGCTATTCTGGCACCACCCTTGAACTAACATGGTTGATCCAACTCCTAAACGGCAGATTTGAAAAATGGCATTGCCTCTGGCATTGTTAATATCTTTACCGTTGTAAAATAAAGATACATTGATTCATTGGTTCCTAATCAGTAATGTATAATAGCCTTCATAGGTCAATAAGCGAAATTCAACCTCATCATGCCCAGGGTTAAACAGTCAGTGCACTGTATCTACCTCTGCTTGCCTGGCCTTTTTTGTTAGCGGGTATGACCTGAGTAAGTCTCTGCTGTTGTCCCTACCTTAACCCTTTCAGGACTGATACATTGCAACAGGATATGAATCAACAAAGCTAGTCCCAAGAGTGGTGCCAGATTGGCTTGGCGCCTCTGGGCGCCAAGCCATTCTAGCAACGCCCTTGAACTATCTTGGTCAATTGGTCAATACACGTCCTAGTCTCTCTCTCTCTCTCTCTCTCTCTCTCTCTCTCTCTCTCTCTCTCTCTCTCTCTCTCTCTCTCTCTCTCTCTCTCTCTCTCTCTCTCTCTCTCTGTGTGTGTCTGTCTGTCTGTCTCTTGCATTCGGTGCTGGTAGTCCTTGAAGTTGGATGAACGTGTGTTGCTCAAAAAGTTCTTTTTGCTCCTAAGAAGTGGCAAACCTTGTGCACGTGCGGTTTATGTGGTATTACAGTGGCGTCATGCCCAGAGGGCTGGACGCAGTTTCAGACATCCTGCTACTCCCTTGGAGACGAGGAGGTTACTTTTGGGGACGCGCAGGTACGATTTTCATCACATGCCCCTTTCACCCCTTCAAACATGAACACGATGTGCAGCTGCAAGAGGCATAGATCCTCATGAGCCCCCGCTGTCGCGCGGGCTCATGAGGATCTATGCCTCTTGCCGACACCACTTTGAATCCATGTTCCTGGGGCGAATCGGGATCTTCAGCGTCGAATTAACGAAGAGCGCAGAAACACATTCTGCGTCCACTGGCAGTGACGGGGTTAATGTTTGTACAGAATCAAAAATTAAAAATATGCCAATACCAGTATTTCGTCATTTGTGACCGTCGATTTTGCTTTTGATACAGGTCGAATGTAATGTAAAGTTCAACGTTTCAATATGATTTTTTTTTTTTTTTTTTTTTTGGGGGGGGGGGGGGGGGGGCTGTCGGTAGATGATTTTTCTGTGGGATTCATCTGACAAAAATGCACTACCTATAGCCAAAGTGTTAAAAGGTCCGTACTAGCAAGTTGCACAGATTTTCATGAGCTTCCGCAGGGATTCGTGAGAATCTACGCCGCTTTCAGATTTCACGGGACGGTCGAGTCATCTGAATGTGTAAACTTCGTGCATTTTCTGACCTTCTTATTGTGCGATAACGTCCGTTCAGCACATTCTGTCCCAGGACCGAAATCCCCAGATTTTGAAGTTGCCCCTTGTCTGTATTACAATTTTAGAGACAGATCGAGTATGATAGTTCATGTGTGGTGTCAGAATAGCTTGGCGCCTACGGGCGCTAAGATATTCTGGCATCACTCTTGAACTATCATGCTCGATGCGTGTCCTGCTGTGGTGTGTCGGGGCTGAATGAGTCAGTGCTAATGGTTGTTATTTGGTTTGCTAGTGTAGGAGATCTGTGAAATGTCTGGCGGGGTCCTTGCGGAAATTGACAGTCAGTCCGAAAACGACTTTGTACACCATATAGTGTCACTGACCCATCACGGTGAGTACTTGAGCACTTTCTACCGACTCCATGCAATGCAGGTTTAATGGTTCGCAATTTGTCCTTTACACGTGTTCATGGTATGTCTTACAATAATACTGGAAAAGGTGTGAATGTCGTAAATCAAAAGAATTTTGCTGCTCTTCTTTTCCTTTGTACACAGAAGAGTTCTTCCGTTACACACAACGGGCAGGATAAAATTGTGTTTCCGTGTACTTCCTCACACGGATTGTGAAACGAAGGGTGGAGCAATCTTAGTTTATGCAAGATAACATTGATAACACGTTGCATTGGCACATTTTAGCAATCCAGATTCGCCATGGAGCAGGACACTTCTTTACTTTCGTCTTGTCTCTCTTAACCCTTTGCGTGTCGGTAGCGACGCGCAAAGGATTAGGCTTAATTTCACAAGTAATTTTGACCTTCATTGCTTTATGCTTTCCTTTTTCAACCTCTTCACTCCGGAGTGAACACGATCCAACGGCAAGAGGCATTGATCCTCATGAGCCCCCGCAATTGCGGGGGCTCATGAGGATCTAAGCATCTTGATGGCAGCAATTTTATTTATATTCCTCAAGCAGACAGTAAAGCTGTGTTTCCAAGCATCTCCGCGTCAGCGGTGCCGTAAGGGAAAGGACACAAAAATAGATGAGCTGCAGGCGGATAATCGCTTTGTGTGTTTTCATATAGCGGCACGACTGGTGGCTTCGCACCCCTATTTAAGTACCGACTGCAAGAGGCATAGATCCTTATAAGCCCCAGCAATTGCGGGGGCCCATGAGGATCTATCCTGCTCGCTTAGGTCACTTTGACTCCATGGTCCTTGGACGGCCCTTGTAGGGCTGCACAAACCCAATCTGCCTCAACCGCCAGTGGTAATGTAAATAGTGAGGTTTCGTTTGCTACGAACGACTCGCAACAACGAACGAGAGCGAAGTCTCGGCGAACAGACAACACCTCAAACATCTCCAAGAGGAATAGATCCTCATGGGCCCGGAGGGATCATGAGGATCTATGCCTCTTGGAGATGTTTGGGGTGTTGTCTACGCTTACGGTACAAGCTGGTTATCTGCCGTGACTTCGCTCTCGTTGGTTGTTGAGATTCGTTCGGCGTCAAAATGACTTCACGAATAGCGCCTTGGCAGAAGCGTACCAATATTGTTAGTCATAATGTCCAAAATCGAAGACCAGCATATTTGTGTGTGTCTCTGTTGTCATTTGCAGCTCACTGGTTGGGCGGTACCGATATATTGAAAGAAGGCCAATGGGTGTGGCTTAGCACTAAACAGCCAATCAGCGTGCACGGGTCAACCCACGCTTTTGACGACTGGGACAGCGGGGAACCCAGCAACGGCGGTTTGTCTAGTCATGGTTTATTTAGACACAGGACAATCCAGTTCAGTACACGTCGTCTTTATATCAAGTAATCTGACAATGTCTTCACTCCTTTCTAGAAATACAAAGCTTTCAGTACGAAAAACAGCTAAAAATAGATTGACACGCTAACGGTAGCGCAGAATAAAGAAGTGCGATTACGCGTGTGCTTTTGCCGCATGTCCAAACTACTGTTAAAGTTCATTAGGTGTGTCGACAAGGCATAACAAACACAAATGGTGCTGAAACGTGTCTTCAGATTTATGCGTAATGGTACTTGAAGGTATTTTTTACCTGGGAGGGGGGGGGGGTGATGGGGAGGGGTGTCTGGAACACTTGGAACCATCCCCTAGCCCAGATCCGCCCCTGAACTTTAAATCATTGTACCCTAAGACCGAAATTCCCAAATTTTGCTGTTCTTCTCTAAAGACTGCAATGCAGTGCTGGACGCGTCGACGCAAATCGACCATGATAGTTCAAGGGTGATGCCCCTAGGCGCCAAGCTATTCTGGCATCAGACACATACCAAGGGGAATTACTCAGCGCTGGACAGAAAAACAGTTAGATCCCCTGCCCCCGCCTATCAGGCACCCTTGAACTATCATGGTCGATTCTTATCTTGCTGTGGTGTGTCTGGGGTAGAAAGAGTTATAGCATGTTTGTCGTTGCGTTTCTTTTCAAAGATAATCAACATGCGTGCGTGTGTGTGTGTGTGTGCGTGTATGTGTGTGTTTGTGTGTGTGTGTGTGTGTGTGTGTGTGTGTGTGTGTGTGTGTGTGTGTGTGTGTGTGTGTGTGTGTGTGTGCGCGCGCGCGCGCTGTAGGTGTACATGGTGATGAGGATTGTCTCGTGATGGCCGATTCACACAACTTTCGCTGGGATGACCGCCTCTGCAATGCAATGTACCGCTTCGTCTGCGAAATCAGGTAACCTGTGGTGGTGGAGGTCGTGGTGGTGGCGGTGGTGGTGGTGGTGGTGGTGGTGATGATGATGATGATGATGATGATGATGATGATGATGATGATGATGATGATGTTCACGATGATAAAATAGCGTTAAACATTTAGGGCTTAATATATTTTGCCGCCACGAAGGTGATTTCAAAAACGGGGAACCGAACAGGGTCAGTCCAAATGCTGATCCCACGGGATTCGAACCCTGGACCTTACGATCTAGAGTCCGACGCTCAACCACCTCATCTAACCCTGTCAACTGTGATGATGGTGGTGGTGGATAAAACTTTAAAGGCACATTACCGCCGTAAATGTTAAAATATATATTTCTGTTACAGATGGTTACGAAACGCTTCACACAGGTCTAGCTATGGTTCATTTAGACACATAGACATAGGACAATCCAGGTCTGCACACGTCGTCTTTATATCAAATAAACCTGTCAATTACTCTACTTCGTTCTATTAATACAAAGCTTTCAGTACGAGAAACAGCAAAAAAATAGATTGACACGCTAACGGCTGAGCAGAATAAATAAGTGCGATTACGCCTGTGCTTTTTTTTTTTGCGTGTCCAATCTGATGTTAAAGTTCATTAGGTGTGTCGGCAAAACAAAACAAACACAAATGGCGCTGAAATGTGTCTCCAGATTTATGCGTAATGGTGCTTTAAAGCGCACCGAACCTACCATGAATTTTACTTTCCTGTGCACATGCAGCGCAGGTAAAGTAAATCATCTTTATTTTCTAGACCTTAACGTTTTCACGTCCGATCCACTGCAACAGGAGAGAATTATAGATCAACTATAATAGTTCAAGGAGACAATGGTGACAATGACGATGGTTATGATATGAAGATTTTGCTGTCGGTGATTCTGGCGGCGAGGTGGACAAAGACAACAATGGTGTTGATGGTTATGGTGATGAAGGTAGTAGTGAGGTTTCGTGTACACCTAAAGACTCAACAACAACGAGAGCGAAATCACGGCGGATCACCAGCTTACAGCATTACGCACAGACACCACTGCAAACATCTCCAAGAGGCATGGATCCGCATGAGCCCGAAGGAGATGTTTGGAGGGTTGTCTATGCTTATGTCGATGCTGGCTATGACCTTGTGTGCATTGGATAATGACAATGATTTGTCTTGTATTTTGAAACCACTTAAAGTACACATACCCTTTCGATTTTGATGCTGATTATCGTGAAAGTCTAAAACGAAAAGATCAACCTTCCATTTGTAATTGAACAAATAACACAATCTGGTCTATTTCACGATTAATTACGCCTGTTTTCAAGTGTAACAAGTCTCATGTTCGGCGACTTTGTAATATCGTTGAACTTAATAAGTCGCCGCCGCCAGTACCGTGATTTGTCCATTTTGTGAAAAGCGAGATTTGCAATGTATTTCAATTTAAAAATCAAACTCGCTTGTAAAAACAAATAAATCATAAATAATTCAGCGCACTAAATAGGTGTTTTATCCCAACTGAAAATCGACTCAAAGCGCCGCCGCGAACTGAACCCAACAAGCACGCTCACGTTAATCACGCGCATTCACTCACACACTGTACATAAACACAGAACATTCACGTGGTGCAAAGGGCAAGCTCAAGCGAGCTACTGAAATTTTGGAAATTTAAATCGTTTAAGTTTGCGATTTGATTAAATGGACTGAAATTGATACTAAAGTCGCTTGTCACACAAATAGGCATTAAAGTTTGCCTTCACGAAGGGAAAAGCACATATAATGTTGTTATTGTGTACCGCCTGAACTTTTAATTCTGTATTTCTGTTTTCAGACTGTGAAAAGATGAGCAGCAGCCTTCAGGTGGGGTTATTCACCCCATGTTTGTACCGGCTTTTAACCCATTTAGTCTCAACACACTACAGCAGGAGAGAGGGTTCGACCATGATAATACAAGGTTAGTGCCAGATTAGCTTGGCGCCGTCAGGCGCCAAGCCAATCTGGCACTAACCTTGTATTATCATGGTTGATTCCTCTCATGCAAATGCTACGTAGTCGTTGGGTGACACCTCCCTTACAGAGAAGTTGTGTTTGTCGCCGAGTTTCTTTAGGAAAATATTTACACTCACACTTACCTTAACCTTCACGATTTATTTTTACGCAAACACAATGTGAGAAAGGTTTGTGTGGAAATAAACAGTAATAAAGTGGCTCCACATTTTCAACTTGTTCTCCTGCGATGCAATCGACTGTGGTTTTAAAATTCTTCAAGGCCTTTTGTTCCCTATGTAAACAAGCGTAGGAAAGATCACTGTGGGAATGAACAGGATTACCTTCTCTTCATATTTTAAACTGTTTGTCCTGTAATAGAATCGATTGGTTTTAGCCGCTGCAATGCCCGCGGCTAATAAAAACATGTTGTTTATGTGAAACTTTCGCAGACTTTAGTTAGGTAGTTAAACCATCCACGCTCCGCAGACTTGCAAGGCCATGAGAGATTCATGGTAAACCAGACTGTCATTGGTACGATATTAAAAGAGACTCGAGTTCTGATGGTTGGGCAGCGGGCCTTCCCTGGCGAAGAGATCCCTTCTTTACCCAGATGCACTGAACTGCACTGAACTGAACTGAACTGAACTGAAACTGGACTAACCTGAACCAAGCCATCCAGACGAATAAAATCGATGAAAAGAAAAGGGGAGACTGCCAGTGCTAAACATCAACACTCACTCAGTGCTTTTACCTACTTTACTTTGTATTCTCCCGATTAAAATCGATGTTACTGCCAATAAGAGGCATATATCCCCATGAGCGCCCGCAGATGCGGGGGTTCATGAGGATCTATGCCTCTTGAAGTTGTTGCCAAACTAGGTTATGCCTTTAACTCATCAGTTCTGCCCGCGACACACCACAGCAAGATATGGCTCGACCATGATAGTTCAAGGGTTATGGCAGAATAGCTTGGCGCCTTTCGGCGCCAAGCTATTCTGCCACCACCCTTGAACTATCATGGTCGATCTGTCTCCTGAATTGTAATGCAGTCCTCAGAGGATAACTCCAAGTTGTGGATATTTCGTACCTTCGGGCACAATGAGTTAACGTCAATAAAATGCGACTTCAATTCAATTGTGGCTGAACTGCGCCCACAAGAAAAGACAAGAAAGGCAAAGCCCTTATGGCTCACGTGTATGACCGATCCAACATGCGACAATAAGTAAAGGCATGGCATTTGCGCCAACAAAATCCATGTTTTCTAAAAAATTAATCAGTTTTCACACATCTGTCAAACCCCCGTGACCCTTGACCTTTGCGATGATTTGACTAAATTAGTATACATAGGAAGGTCTTATCATCAGCTATCTTTGTGCCAAACGTGATTGAAAAGTTTGCAAAAATATTGATAACATCTACAATTCTATCAAAAATGGGCATCGATTACACATTTGCCGACCTCTTGTGACCCTTGACCTTTTTCAATGGGTCATCCAAATTAGTATGCATAGATAGGTCTTACCATCCGGTATCTCTGCAATTTGGGGTTTGAAGTTGTGCATAGGTAATTGATAAAAATTTTAAAAAGACATTTCTTGTCAAAATATGGCTATTTTTTTACCTATTTCCTAAGCTCTTGTGACCCTTTACCTTTCCCAGGGGTCATCCAAATTAGTATGCATAGATAGGTGTTATCATCAGGTTCCCTGTAGTAAGTTTGGGTTTGACGTTGTGAATAGTATTTGATAAAAAATAAATTATGTCAAAATATAGCTATTGTTGATATATTACTTGATCCCCTGTTGTGAACAGTATTTGATAAAAACAAAACATCTTTTGTCAAATTATGGCTATTTTGGACCTATTTCCCGAGTTCTTGTGAGCCTTGGCCTTTCCGATGGATCAATCAAATCAGTATGTATAGAAAGTCTGACCATCAGGTATCTTTGTGAGAAGTTTGGGTTTGAAGTTGTGAATACTATTTGAGAAAAAATAAATTATGTCAAAATATAGCTATTTTTGATATATTTCCTGATCCCCTGTGACCTTGACCTTTGTGAGAGGTCATATAAATTGGTATGTTTGGAAAGGTCTTGCCACAAAGTATCCTTGGGCCAAGTTTGAAGTCTGTAGCTTGAATTGTCTCCGAGAAAATGCCAATGTTGAAGTTTACCATGGACGACGGCGGACGGACGACCACTGGCCAGGAAAATAGACTCACTTTTGCTTCGCACGTGAGCCAAAAACCCCAACCAGTTCGCAGCTGTTTCTATATTTGTGGGGCACTAAGACATAGTAGAGTCGTAACGTAATTGGAACCCATTAACCGCCATGAAAAAGGAGAACACCCAATTTATACAGCTTGAAGCACAGATTCTCATGAGCCCACGCAGACGTGGCAGTTTATGAGAGTCTGTGTGTGTGTGTGTGTGTGTGTGTGTGTGTGTGTGTGTGTGTGTGTGTGTGTGTGTGTGTGTGTGTGTGTGTGTGTGTGTGTGTGTGTGTGTGTCGTTGATGCTCTCATGCACATCCGTGTGCCTTTGTCTGACGGGGAGATCAGTGCGAAACAGTGAATCTGAATTAGATTACAGTTTGCTCTAGTTTGTGATTTTGGCCCTAACGGCTTGCAGCCGTTAGGCCCAAAATCACAGACCAGCATACATATATCAGCCGTTAGGTTCAAAATCACAAACCAGAATATATTCCAGCCACTAGCAGTGAATCGATTCTTTGGGCAACAAAAGTTTGCTCAGTGTGTTTGCGTCCTTGACTAAGATTGAGTAAGATTAAATGAATATTTGCGCGGAGGTTATTGTCGCGCATTCTGTTTGAACCACGCTCACGCAAGCACGCAGGCGTTTGCTCACACGCATCTACGTAAACACGTTAATCATACGACACTAATCACAAAAAATGCTAAAGTTTTGGGGTTTCTTTTTTTTTTTTCTTTTTTTTTTTTCTTTTTTTTTTTTGTTTTGGGGGGGGGGGGGGGGGGGTTGGTGTTTTTCAAGCAGAAAAATTCCGGTGGCTCACGTTTTACGCATGCCCTTGTTTTGACGACGGTGTTGGTATCTTATAATCTGAAAAGAAAAAAATACAGAAACATACGTACTGCGAAAGAAACACGCTAAGATAAGGACTCAGATTAGGTCAAAACAGTTTTAAAACAACTTGACAGGTGAGAAAAAAATTTGCAATGAACACTACCCAACTGCAAGAGGTATAGATCCTCATGAGCCCCCGCGAATGCGGGGGCTCATGAGGATCTATACCTCTTGCTGACACCACTTTGTATCCAAGTTCTTTTGACGACTGGATATCTTTGGCGCTCAGTTTACAGTGATTTCAAAAGCCCAATCTGAGTCCACGAGCAGTGAACGGGTTATGTAAATTGTTTCGCCATTGTATTGTTTCCGGATTCAGTTCTGTCTTTGTCGGTGATTTCTGCGCATTTGCAGACACTCGGAAGTGACCTCATTTTGTCCGGATTAACCCCCTTGACTGCTTGAGAAAAACTGAATTGAACACCGCAAAAAAAACTGCAAGAGGTATAGATCCGCATGAGCCCCCCGCATCTGCGGGGGAGGGGGGGGGCTCATGAGGATCTATGCCTCTTGCTGAAAGCATTTTGTATCCGTGGACGGATGGGGATCTCTAACGTTGAGTTGACTTCAGAAACACATTACTTCCACTGGCAGTGATGGGGGTTAAAAGAAGAATGAAAGGGTTGGGGAGAACATTACCTCCCTTTGAAGGCAAAAAGACTAAACGTCCAAGTTTATGAAAAGTGAGATTTTCATTGTTTTTGTGTTATAATGACGGCAGATGAACCCAGAGGAAGCTTGTTTTCAAATACTGGTCAGGGGCGGATCTAGTGGGGGAGGGGATGTTCTAGGGGTTCCGGAGTCTCACGCCCTCCCCCCCCCCCCCCGCCCCGAAAAAAAGAGAAATAAATTAATAAATTAATAACTTAATAAATTAATTAATTAATTAATTAACTTTAAAATATATTAATAATAATAATAATAATAACAACAATAATAATAATAATAATAAGAATAATAATAATAATAATAATAATAATAATAATAATAATAAATCAAAAAGAAAATAAATATAATTAAAAACAAGATGTCTACCGTATTGTTTGGAGCTCACATGCGTTTTTTTTTCTTTTAGGAACATTTAGAGTTGTTCATATTTTAAAGTTTATCCTTCTGATCCATTTCCCTCAAAATTGCGGACTCTAATCTGGGTCAACCGACTTTCTATAAAGGATCTTTGCTCGGAGGCTCTCTTAGCCACGCCATGAATAAAATATTTCGCCAAGTTTCAAGGTTGTACGTACATCATTATCTGAGATTCTCGTGTCAACATACTAAGCACACACACAAATACGCACATACGGCCCCTCGCTCCAAATGTACGTTCAGCATCGAGGTTAGAGTGGCTAGACGTGACGACATTTTTATCTTGTTACTTCTTTGCAAGACCATGAGCCTCGCCCGCCTGTTAAAGCATTTGCATTCTACGGAACGCGTTCCGACCAGCCCCATCCTAAAATCTACCGTATTTTCAATACGGTAGACAAAAATAAATAAAAATAAAGTCAAAGATATAAACATAATAATAATAAAATTAATACAATAAATAAATAATAAATAAATAAATAAATAAAATAAAAATTACAAAGCCCCTCCCCCCTCCCCCCTCCCCCCACCTTACCCCCCCCCCCATTCCCCTTCCCCCCCCCCCCCCTCCACCTCCCCATCCTCATGGTGCCTGATTTGCACCTGCTGCCGCTGTAACAGGTCATTCTCGTGTGGGCCTATACAGCCCCACCAGCGCTGTTCAACAACATAAGACCGACGTGACATTTTCAAGGACGCTACTCCATGGTCTCTCGAGACTGATCGATGCCTATACTGCACTGACGAGCAAAAGAAATGCGACATTTTTGGAATCGTCGGAAACACAGAAGTGTTTCCGATGATGCCAAAAAATGTCGCATTGCTTTTGCTAAGTCAGTATATACAACTACAATATAAATCTTGCTTTTCACGTAAATGGCCTTCAATGTTTCCGATGATTCCAAAAATGTTGCATTTCTTTTGCTCGTCAGTATACAATTACAATAAAAAAAATCTCTGTTTGTTTTTTTTTCTCACGAAAATAAACTTTCTGTCTGATGCCTTCACGGGGCCGATTATCAAACTAACCTGATTTCACACACGAAGTTGAAAGTGGACGAACACTCCTTGTCATTCCACTGACGATTCAGGTCAGACAGTCCTCACTCCCATGGGTCCCTTGGTCGTTCGGCTGCCCGGATCCCCAGGCAGTGAACGTGGCGCCTGAACCGCCGATCTGTTGCTTGCTGTTGATCCATACCCAGTGGCCCCCATTCAAGATATCGGAGCCGCCGAGCCAGTAAGCTGTAAAACGAGAGATGTGAATGTTCACCTCCTAGCTGGTTAGTTGACGTAGACTGCTTTTCTGCAGTCTTCGTTAATTCAACGCCAAAGAGCCCAAACCATCCAAGTAACATGGATTTAAAGTGATGTAAGCAAGAGGCATAGATCCTCATGAGCCCCCGCAACTGCGGGGGCTCATGAGGATCTATGTCTCTTGCGTGTAGATAGCGTTTTCGTTTCCTCTCGCTAGTCAAAGGGTTTACGTCCATAGCACCGGAGTGATCGTGGCCATCCCAAAGGGTCGGGTTATGGGGGACATGGACAGATATTGCGTATGGAGTACGACCTGAACACTGATCAATTCAGGCGCACTGTAACTGTGCCACTTTGGTTTACCTTGG
>BTPG01000001.1:314769064-314781564 GCA_036245525.1 Semisulcospira habei | reverse complement strand
GGTTTCTACAAACCCAAGCTGTCGAAAGAAAACGTGTGCAAACTAGATTTAGCAAGAGGCATAGAACCTCATGAGCCCCGCAATTGCGGGGGCTCATGAGGTTTTGCCGGTGCCTCTTGAAGTTAGTAGTGTCACTTATTTTTCTCTGCACCAAAGGGGCTAACAATAACTGATACCAGAGTCTCGGACTGACCTTCCCCACGTTCCACGAGACCTCGATACAACTAGTGGGGCTTATGAGGCTCTATTCCCTTGCATTTGGAGGGCATTCACGCACTTGTTCTCAGCATTGATGGCTTGAACAATCGCTAGTGGTTCAGCTCTATCTTTAGTCCGCGAGACCTCCATAAGGCGCTATGTCTTTAACATTTGGATGGCATTCAAGCACTTGTTCTCAGCATTGATGGGTTTAATGCTATCTTTAGTCCACGAGACCTCCATTTACAGAGTTGGTAATACTTATCTTATATTGACCCCGGTGACGTAAAAAAAAGTAGAGGGAACAACAAAAACCAAAACAAGATGGGATGAACCATAACCCACAAAGTCCCTTCTATATGAAAGCTGTCCTCGTTGTCTTTTTGCCTTTGACCTGGTTCTGATGTTAAAAAATATCTCATATTGAACAAGAGAAGGATTTCATCACAAAGTCTACCGTATTGTTTGGAGCTCACATGCGTTTTCCTGTTAGAAACATTCAGAGTTGTTCATATCTTTAAGCTTATCCTTCTGAGCCATTTCCCTCCTCTCTAAGTCAACACACACGCCGGCACACACAAATAAATATGGACACTCGGCGCTTCCCACCATTAGTACGCTCTGTGGGCCGGAGTAGCGACAGGAATTCTGAAAAAAACTAGCACGAGCATCAAAATGGCGTCATAATAAATTTGACGTCATGGTATCGCTAGTCTCACGACGCCGTGTATACAATGACGAAATTGATGCTTCACGTCACTCATCCGAAGGGCCCGAAGCCTCTTCCAGTGCTGACTGTTTTGTTCCACACAGCCTCTTCCAGGGATGATTGTTTGTTGGGAGTATATAGTGGATCCAAAACTTGAAAATAATGAATTAATTATTATTCCAAAAATTGAAGAGGTACAAAGCTGGCTAACGAACTCATCTGATGTCTTTCTGTAAAGTAGACATATCCAAACGTTTAAGTAAATATGCCACAAATTACGGACTCTAATCTGGGTCAACCAATTTTCTATAAACAGTCTTTCGCAAAGTTTTAAGCTTGTGCGTACAGCAATATCGTAGATTCGCGTGTATATTACACACACACACACACACACACACACACACACACACACACACACACACACACACACACACACACACACACACACACACACACACACACACACACACACACACACACACACACACTGCGCTTCGCGCCAAATGTACGTTCAGCAGCGAGGTTGGCGTAACTAGACATGACGTAATTTTTTTCTTGTTACTTCCGTTGTCAGAGGATTAGGCCTGCCCGCCTTTGACATCATGGACATGCTGTTAAATTTGCCCCACCGCGACTCGTCCTGAAAAGACCCTCCTGTAAATAGAAAAGCCTTAAAAAGGGAAAGGGGGAAGGGGGGTTGGGGGGGCAAAGGAGGGGGGGGGGCGGAGGGGAGGGGCGGAGGGGAGAGGGCGGAGAAGAGGGGGCGGAGGGAGGGGGAGGGGTATGCTTCTGGACCCCGGAAGTAATAAATCACACACAAGCACACAATATTCTCTTCGCATCTTTTTTTTAATATATCTTTGACTATGGTTGATGAGGTAATCTTAGACTTACTAAGTGGTATATTCAGAAAGTAATGATAGTCGGACAGCCATTTGTAAACTACATGCCACATAAATACAATTAGCACATAAAAAAATGTCAACCTTTGCGGTTTATTCGTACTCAAAATGGAGGTGGTATCTTCAGCCATGCCGCCGTGTGACGTCATTGAAAATGTGACGCAAACAGCTGTATTTGAAAATAGTGGTGTCTCCAAGACAATAAATTTATTTCAACATTTTCAAAAGAGTGACACTTTATCTCATATTTTGCGGCCAGCCGCATCCGGATGCGCGGCTTATGCCGCGCATCCGGTTGCGGCTGGCCGCGAATGAGTTAAGACTAATATAAGAGGGCACTGTCATATTCCAAACAAACTTGATAGGTGTTTGATATGGTACTTGTGTAGTATCTGGCACTGACTTCAAGTGAATTGTGCAAGTTGACTCTGAAAAAGAGGACTTTAAAGTCAAGTACTAGTATTACTGTCAATTTTTACTTAGGAACGAGCAAACTTTGCTCTTTATTGATATAATGATAGGAAAATATGCATATATTTTATCTTGAGAAATATCTCAACCTTCCGATTTTTCTTTTGAAATAGTTCAATGAATAGTGCGCAATGACATTGACCTCCAAAACTATCTGCAATAAGGATACCACATTTCTTGACAGATGCTCCGATGCAACAGAAAGTTGATCGCTTAAAGCAAGGAGTACAAAAACAAACATCTTTCAAATCGCGAAGCGGCATAGCGGCAGCCATTTTGAACACCTTCGCAGACCGGCAAATTAATTAGACGAACTTTTGATCGGCACACCTAGATCGGAGAAGATCGGCGATCTTTTGGTTTGTTTCTTAATTGAGGTTGAACGTACCTTGGCGAACTTCAGCAAACCAGGTTTGCCATGGTTCTCTTTCTTAACTGAAGTGCTTGATTCGGCGTACTTACTGCCGGTCTGCGAAGGTGTTCAAAATGGCTGCCGCTATGCCGCTTCGCGATTTGAAAGATGTTTGTTTTTGTACTCCTTGCAGTAGCGACACCACAAACAGCGTTGCGCCTCCCACAAATCAATTTTTAAAAAAATAGGTCTTGTTCTTCGCACGAGTGGAAATATCGCCGTCCGCCATATTTGTTATATCGGTGACTATCTTTTTATCTCCAACGCAGAAGAGGGTAAAAGTTTTGACCAATCAGAGAAAAGGTTCGCCTTGGTTTGCTCAATACGTTGAGCGAACGTTTTCCGACAGCGAACTATCATTTGCCGAGGTTCGTGAACTACTTCAAACTAGGTTCGCCGTATCTTTAGATCGTCCAATTAAGAACCAACCTGGTTCGCCCGAGATCGTGAACTCTAGATCGTCAGAGTTCGCAAACGAAAGTTCGTTTAATTAAGAACATGCTTTAGACTAACTACGCCAAACCATTAGCATGTATAGCCTCTAACGACCGCATGATGTCATAACTGAAGGCGATACTTGCTTGTCATGTAATGGTATCCTCAACAAACAGTCCAGTCAGGAGTGGTTGGCCTTTGATGAGAAGAGACCAGGAGCACTTTTTTTTTCTCAGATTTTCATAATTGATGGTAACATGTTAACCTTTTTTTAAACTTAGCGGTACATGCCATTGTTCATATTTTACCAGTAGAGCGCGCAGACAAAGCAAAATATCATATAAGAAATTTGTATTCCAAAAGTGTTAAAGTCTGTTCATGAGAAGCGGCCAACGTGCTTAGAACGTCTTGTTTGTTTCTTGAAAATGCCAGTGACCACAAAGCCAATGTCACTGTGTCCTACACAGAGGAACAAAACATTGGGGTTCTTCCTCAACCGTCATACAGTCATTGCCGCGACCAATCCGACTTGGAAAAAGAGGCTGGCAGGACGGAGTTTTCCGGCATCTGGGACCGAGCAAAAGCCGTAATGAAATTCACAAGCCCGACCCTGACCTTCATCAGAATACCACGTTGCCTTTAAATAGTGCCTGATGTGGCTGAACGTTTGCATATAAAATGGAGGATGGTGCTATTACGAAAATAATGTGAAATCCAGACCAGAAAGGTGACTGCCAAGCGTGTAATATGCAAAGAAGTACCCAAATTCTGTTGCATCGGAGCATCTGTCAAGTACCCAAATGGTTGTCTTCCGCCCCCACCCCACCCTTCTTTTTTTTCTTTTTTCTTTTTTTTTTTCCTTCCCCCCCCCCCCCCTCTCTCTCTCTCTCTCTCTCTCTCTCTCTCTCTCTCTCTCTCTCTCTCTCTCTCTCTCTCTCTCTACCTCTCTCCCTCTTTCTTCCCCCACTTAACACTTCTTTCTAGCCCTCTTTCTCTCTTTACGCTTTTTCCTTTTCCTTTCTTCCCCTTCCTCTCTCCCCCCTCCTCCCCCCCCCCCCCCGCCCCCGTCTCTCTCTCTCTCTCTCTCTCTCTCTCTCTCTCTCTCTCTCTCTCTCTCTCTCTCCCCTTATTATTTTTTTAATTATTTTTTTAGTTACCCTTGAAGACGGTTTCACAACTACCTACTCTCCACTTATACCTAATTATTCTCTTACTGAATTTGATTTTTTGCTTTGTTTTCATGACTTATTCCTTGTTGTGTACCGTGCTAAATGCTGGGGTTTTTTTTTTCCCGGGGTCCTCCCGTTTTTCCCCGAGGTAGTCCTCAACTTGAAGGTGATATAAAGTTTGCCTTCGGGTTGGTGTTTAGCAGGCTTTGTGTATTAGACACTCAGCCTACTTCGTGCCCAAGGGTAATCCCCGTTCGTTCTCTCTCTCTCTCTCTCTCCTTCCCCAGCACCCTCCACTTCTGCACCCTCCTCATTCCAACACAATCATGCTGACATTGTCAGCGTTGAATCCCTAGCCAACGTGTCAACATCAAACAGATTCCAGGGGTTGGGCCAGGATGATAATCAGTCTGCTGTCCTCCAGCCCCAAAATACCGACGGGATAAATGGACAGCAAACTTACAAGCAGCAGGACAGCATTATGACACCACTGGACAGACTCCGCAGAATGAAAATCCGCCCTGAGGTAAACACTCTTCTCATTGGAGATTCTGTCACCAAATTCATCGATGAGAAGAGGATGACGACTGCTGACTCTATGGTGCAGAATCTGTCAGTGTCAGGCCTCAGGGTGGATCACCTGGGTCAGTGGCTGAGTGCACAACCCCTAAACCCTAATATACGGACTGTCACCATCCACGTGGGCATCAACAGCTGCTGGGATGGGGCTGTCAGCCAACAGACCTGGCTCAAACTTTGTGGCCTGCTGTCAGCAAAGTTCCCCAAAGCCAGACTACAGATGTCTTCCCTCCTCCCGACACGTGGCAGCCATCATCCCCTACGCCGACCTGCACACGACTCAAACAAAGCCCTCAAAACTGTTTGCAAACAGGAAAAGGTCACTTTTATCGACCACACATCAACTTTCCTGTCAAGCAGAGGTGCACCCAAGCAGGTCATGTATTATGATAAGCTGCACCCCAGCGACCACGGTGTTAGTGCACTGGCCCGGAACATACGACGCGCTGACCTGCCGCCGACGCCCCCGGGTGAGGGCAGACGGGCCGCACAGCCGAGCAGTGGCCACTCATCCGATCCGCGTCCTCTTCCCGGGTCACAGTACACTGGTGAGGACAAGCGTATTACGCAACACCACCAGCAACCCGGGCCTGCCCGCGCCGCTCTTGAGCCAGCCCCTGGTCAGGCCGCTGATAGGCGCGAGTCTTCTGCGACCAACAGCAGTGGCCTGGAGGCTTCTCGCAGGTCTCGAGCACACACCACCACCCCTCTGTGTCAGGAACAGACGCATAGTCGGCCGCTACAACTGTCCGCTGCTACGGAGTACCCTCCCTTACCATCTACTATGACAGCGAGCCATCTTTCAGCGCCTAATACCAGAGGATGGGAGAAGAGGGGATTAGCCCTCACTGCCTCCCCTCTTGATTCACATCAAGTTCAGGCGCTAAGTGTTAGCATTGCACAAGCCATATTGCAATTCTACTCACAGCAGTAACCCCCACCCCACCCCATTACCCTCCACCTCGCCGCACGCCCCCCCCCCCCTCCGCCCCCCCCCCCTTTTCGCCCCTCCCCCCTCCCCCGGTGTAATTAGGGAAGTTAGGGATGTTTGTTTGTTGTAGCGCAGACTGCATTATTTTGTTGGTTCGCGTTGTAGGACACTGCAAGCTGAACGTGGACACTCGTGTGTATTCAGTGCCAAGTGCCGTTCACATACACATGAATATATAAAACTGTCGTTTGCAACAGTGTTCGTGACTGCTCGGGTGGACAGAGTTTCTGCGTCATTTGATTTTTATTTTCTTTTAGGTTGTGTGCTATTTTTTCTCATTTGCATCCTCTATCAGGAAATAATAAGATTATGTGTCATTTTTTTTTTTTTTTTTTTTTTTTTTTTTTTTTTTTTTTTTTCGTGACACAAAGACGTCAGTGACTTGACCTTTATTGTTGATGAGAAAAAAACAACAACAACCAAACATTACAGGCCTAGCATCGTGTGTTTAGAGCGAGTGCTTACGACGTCCAGTGTAGTTCTTCACCACACAGATTAACCACACTGTATACGGAGTCGCTTGAAGGACTTTCTCTAGCGAGCTCTCAAGTCTCCTTGACGATATTTCCGTCAAAAGTGTGGACTATAGTTTTCAATGCTACTGTCTGTTTGTGTTAATATTCATTAGTTGCACGAATCGCAGCTACACAGACTCTCACTGTTACTTGTGACAATTGCTGAAAACTAATTTTCTCCGGATTTTAATCTTTTGTTGATTCGAGGTGTGTAGACATTGAAGAGTCCCAACGGACGTGTGTAAGCCTTCTGAAGGCCTATTCCCCTGCGTACAGTGATTACGCCTCTAGTCTTTGTTTATTGTGTTTATTGCACTTAGAATAGTTTAGTTAGTGATTTTTTACTTTTTATTTGTGTCATTATTATTATTTTCTATTTTGGCACGTGTTACGGATACATTCTGTTGATTTTCTTCTTTATTTCCCCCACAAACACATTGACTTTGCGTGAAATGAGTGGCGTAAAACTCAAGACGAAAGATCTCCGCATTGGTCATCTCAATATTTACCATCTTTGCAATAAGTTGCCTGACATATGTGTTTATCTAAATGGAGCAGACCCGTTTCATATTTTTGGACTGTCCGAAACACGTCTCAATTCAAATGTATCAGATATATCCATCCAAGTTCCTGGATTTACTGTCATGAGACGTGATCCTACGGCCCATGGACAGACAGGATTAGCTGCTTATGTTCACTCGTCTATTCAAGATTTTATACGTAGACGACATGATTTAGAAACCAAAGATGTTGAGTGTATGTGGCTTGAGCTGAAGGCCCCCCAATCTCCATCATTTCTTATTGGCCTTCTGTACCGCAACCCTGCTGCGAACTTTGAGTGGTATGATGATTTCCTTAGTATGTGTGATAAAGCTTGTAATCCCAACTCCAATGTCATCCTCATGGGAGACTTTAACATAGACATGCTAAAGCCTCACCATGCGTGGGACTCTACGTTAACGTTGTTGGGTCTGCAACAGTTAATCACTTCACCCACACGGATCACACAAACAACATCCACACTCATAGATCATATATACACAACCAAGCCAGAGTCTGTTCATAATGTGTCTGTCGGTAACCTTAGTATCAGCGACCACTTTCCCATCCGCTGTACGTGGTCTACTAAACTCCCTAAAGCAAAGAAAAAATGTCATACGTATATCACCTATCGCTCCTTTAAAAGTTTTCACGAAAGCGAGTTTCTGTTTGATCTTAACAGCGCACCTTTTGATGAAGTATTTAGTAAATCTGACCCTGACAGCGCTCTGTCTGTTTGGTATACCATCTTTCTTAAGATCTTAAATAAACATGCGCCCCTGCGGAGGAGACGCGTCAAACACGCATCACTCCCGCCGTGGCTTACTCAAGACATCATTCAAGCCATGAGGGTGAGAGATGATCTGAGACAGCAGAAGTGCTTCACTGAATTTAAGCGTGAGCGTAATCGCGTAAAATCTCTTGTGCGACAGGCTAAAAAATCTTTCATTGATCGCTTGATTAAACAAGACAAAGACATGTCCACGCTCTGGCGCGCTATGGCCGTAGTGACTGGAGGCAAGTGTAATACATCTCCTTTAATCCCTTCTGATCTGACTGCAGACATGTTTAACGACCATTTCCTCTCAGTTGCAGAGTCTCTTGTCCCTTCAGAAGCAAGTTCTCAGCCCTACTCTTACTCAGACAGACTAGTTGACTTTTGTACAACGCGAACTGCAGGATCTGATCCTTTCGTGATTCCACCACTGGCAGTGCACGAAGTCGGTAGGACAATTAGTTCAATGAAGAATAAGAAATCGTCCGGGCCAGATGAAATCAGCCCCAAAATACTTAAATTAGCTATTCCTTATGTTATTGAAACAATTACCTTTATTTATAACTTGTGCATTCAAACGAATATTTTCCCAAAGGAACTTAAAAAAGCCAAGGTTATACCCCTCCCGAAAACAAGAGATATGACTGATGTTAATAACTATCGCCCCATCTCACTATTGTCCATCCTTAGTAAACCACTTGAACGGCATATCCATAAACATCTCTTGGAATATTTAGAAAATCATACATTAATCAACCCCCTTCAGTCGGGATTCAGACCAAAGCACAGCTGTCACACGGCCCTAGCACGTCTAACTGATGTGTGGCTACGCTCAATAAATCAGGGCGAATTTACCGGCGCTGTATTTATTGACTTACGAAAAGCCTTTGATCTTGTGGACCATAAACTTCTACTTTCCAAACTAAATGTGTACTTTGGTAGTTCGTTTGGCAATAAATGCATTTCTTCCTCAAATAACTACAGCCAGAAATCTCTTTACCACCATGGCACAACTCCTCTTTTCGCCTCATATCTTAGCGACAGACAGCAGCGCGTCATGGTCAATGGATCATACTCTTCAAGCGGATTAGTAACACGGGGAGTTCCCCAGGGTTCAGTCCTAGGGCCTCTTCTGTTTTGCCTCTTTATAAATGACCTGCCGCTATATTTGACTACCGACAAAATTTCATGTGATTTATTCGCTGATGACGCCACAATTCACACCCCGGACAAGAATATTGATTCTTTAAATGGCCGTTTGCAGCAGGGTTTGAACGAAATTTCCACTTGGTGCGCAAACAATGAAATGATTTTAAATCCTTCCAAAACGGAATGCATGACGATAGCAACCCGTCAGAAGCACCAGCTCAAGCCACTTACACTCAGCCTGACTATCCATAATGACATCGTTAATCAGGTCACGGAACACCGATTACTTGGTGTAATTGTTGATGACCAGATGAAGTGGCAATCGCACATAAATGCTGTATGTAAAACTGTTGCTAGAAATGTTTTTATGCTTTCAAAGTTGAAGTACTTTATCGATGTTGATGCCCGCAAGTTATTTTACAATGCACATGTCAAATCCCACATCGATTATGCGTCCACGATATGGGATGGCAGTGGTGACATACACTTGAAGAGGCTTAACTCCCTGCATCGGAGAGCAGCGAAACATATCCTGCCTGATTCAGCCCTAACAACTGACGAAAGACTTGAAAAACTGAAAATGCTACCTCTTAGCAAGCATCACCTCTTAAACAAGGGTGTGGTTATGTATAAAATCTGGAATGAGATTCACCCAGAATATCTTTGTAAGCTCTTTACCAAGGCAAGTTCAGGTTATTCTACTTCAAGGCGAAACTTTATTACACCTCGCCCAAGGATAGATCTATTTAAAACCAGTGTATCTTTCTCAGGCGCATCTTTCTGGAACACACTGCCTACATGTATAACACACGCTAGCTCCCTCTCCTCTTTCAAGGAATGCCTCCTCAAGTACTTGTCTGCTGATACATAATCTACCACAAGTATTCGTATCAAACATGTGCTCATCGTATAATCAGTGCATTCTGCCGTATGGTTTGTCCATACTAATAATAATCGCCTAATTACATAATTCAAGTTTCTATTATAATCCAAATAATTTTTGCTGTCTGAAGTGAATTTTCACTATGATCCAAATGATTTGCTTCGTATATAGGTCAAGTTATCATTAGCGCGTGGCTGTGTGTGCGCGCGAGCGAGTGTATGTGTCAGTGTGCGCGCGTTGCGTGTACTTTCTGTTTTTCGTTTGTTTTGTATGACCGAATGAATGAATGAATTTTGTTTAATGTCTCTTCATGTTTCTCCTAATTTTTCTTTGTGTAATTTGGTACTATTAGTATTACAATTATTATCCTGTGTTTGTAGAGTAGCAACGGCAAGTATGAAAAATGGCACACGTGCTAATTACTTCATCCGTTGAGAAATAAAGTTTCATTTCATTTCATTTCATTTCATTTCTCTCTCTCTCTCTCTCTCTTTCTCTCTCTCTCTCTCTCTCTCTCTCTCTCTCTCTCTCTCTCTCTCTCTCTCTCTCTCTCTCTCTCTCTCTCTCTCTCTCTCTCTCTCTCTCTCTCTCTCTCTCTCTCTCTCTCTCTCTCTCTTTCTCTGGCCTCATCTACACACCTTTTCTTTCGCTCGCTCCTGCACGTGCTTGCACATACTCTTGTCTCTCGTGTTCAGGTTCTTTCCGAGTCTCTCTCACGATTTTTCGTTGACGTCATTTTTACTTTTTCCGCACTTTTGTTCTTCCTTTTCTTTTATTTTACGTCACCTCCTTCAGTTGCCACATTCCTTCTGCCAATGAAGATAAGTAGCGGCTAATCTCTCTGTTTGTTTGTCTATTTTGACAAAGGGTATTTACCCGAAATATTAATAAATTGTGTTGTACCGGTCTTTTCTAAGCGTGTTTCTTTCTTCGTTGGGTACTTCTTTGAAAATAATGTGAAAATACCAAGTTAACTGGGCCAACGGTTTCGGTTATACGGTAACAACTATCCTTTCGTTTTGTATCACACAAATTATCTTCACAACCTATATTCACAACCTCTGTCTGATGTAATTGCCGCCCATGAGTGTGATTTTCACAAGTATGCTGACGATACTGAATTGTCAAGAAGTAGCGCGCCTAGCTATTTCAGCTCCGCTAAGATGAGCGTACAGTGTTGTATAGACGACGTCCTGTCCTGGATGACAAGCAACAAACTTAAGCTTAAAACCGACAAACCGAAGTCATGCCTGTTGGCTCTCAGTCTCGCCTTAGTCTGACTGACGGCGAGTTCGCAAACATTGGTGGCTGCAGCGTTACTTTCCAGAACTGTGTCAAATATCTGGGTATGAAGATTGATTCGACGCTCTCCATGCATGATCATATCAGTAGCGTCTGCCGAGCTGGTTTCCTTGAGCTGCGCAGAATTTCTTCCCTCAGACCGTATCTCACAGAAAGTGCGGCGTCAAGACTTGTAAATGCATTCATTACGTCTAGGCTCGGTTATTGCAATTCTGTACTGGCACGTTTACCGGCAGATCAGATTTCACGCTTGCAGATGATTCAAAACAATGCGGCGCGTCTCATCTTGAAAAAAACGAAAGAGAGACCACGTTACGCCTCTACTGAAGCAGCTGCACTGGCTGCCCGTAAAATTCCGCTGCCAGTACAAAATTGCAATTTTCGCCTATCGGCATTTTGACGGATCTCTCCCGCCGTACCTTTCTGTCAAGCTGTCGGTCAAGCCATCACGCACCCTCCGTTCCTCCAGTGTAAAACTTTTTAAAATCCCGAAGCTTAACATGAAAACTGTCGGGGAGCGTTCTTTCACCTTTTTAGCCCCAAGTGTGTGGGACTCTCTGCCGGCAACTGAAATGCGGAATATGCCCACATTGTCACAGTTCAAAGCTCACTTAAAGACTTTTCTTTTCTGACGGGCATTTAACACTTAGCTCATCTTTAGCTAGCTGTTGACTGCCTTTTATTCTGATCCTAGAGGAAGTGAATGTAAGGTGTTGGAAGAGATGGGGAGGTATAATCGTGCGTGTGTCTGAGAGAGAGGGTGTGCTGTTGAGCATGCGCTGTGAGACCAGTGTTTTCCTGGAGAACAGCGCTATACAAGAACTATGTATTGTTATTATTATTATTATCTTTACTCCATGAGAACTCGACCCACAGAATCTCTGAATAGGTAGACCGTCTCTTGACCTCTTAACACATTCGAGACGTGCTGCATTCAGATACGCGGCTTTACGCCACGTATCCGAATGCAGGATGCCTCGAATGAGTTAATACATAACCCTTATCTTAACCGGTCACGGTCTAAACCTGCCTGTCCTGATCACATGAAAATGTCGTCCATATCGTGCATGCAGCTTTCTCTCTTGTTTCTAACGTTTGGCTTTAAGCTCGTGAACATAAGCTATTGTACAGGGATAAGAGCTGATGATGCCAGCGCCCCAGTTTTGGAGACTTTAGTGCAGCAGCAAGCATCACTTATACAGAATCTGCAAGCGAGACTGAACGCGCTTGAAGACGAACTGAGAGGGAGGTTAGCAGCTTTGGAAAGAAATCAACCAGAGAAAGGTATTTTGAGCGATGGTCTGAGTGCTGCAGTCTTTGTGAATTCAGCACCAACATGTCCTAGCTTTCCCAGGAACATAGATTCAAAGTGGTGTCAGCAAGAGACATAGATCCTCATGAGCCCCCGCAACTGCATGGGCTCATGAGGATCTATACCTCTTGTAGTTGGGTGGTGTTCAAATTTTCTCG
>BTPG01000001.1:314736564-314766564 GCA_036245525.1 Semisulcospira habei | reverse complement strand
TATTTGTGGGTGCGGGTGTGGCTGGCCAAGCCAATCCTGGAGCCACACCTGCGAGGGCAATGGGGACACTGGAACGTAGCTGTGGGGAGAGTCGACGCTGTCTTTCTGCGAGCTCTGGAACTGGTGATCCGTTCGCGCCGATTGTGTTCAAAGAGCGTGCAGGCTTTCCTGGTGGCGGCACGCCAGCCAGATATGTCTTGTGCTTGTGCTTCAAGTTCCTTTACCGGGAACACGCAGTACTTGAGGCTGTCTTTTATGCAGTCTTTGAAGCGTTTCTTTGGCCGTCCTTGCTTCCTGTGGCCTTTTCAGAGTGCACCATACAGGAGTTGGCGTGGCATGCAAGAATCAACCATGCGAATGACATGACCTGTGCAGCGAATTTGTGTCTTTAAGATCAAGGCTTCAACACTCACTAAGCCAGCATTATCCAGGACTTCCAGGTGTGTCACCTTGCCATTTGATGCCCATGAGTGAGCGCAGGGATCTCATGTGGAAACGTTCAAGCTGTTTGAGGTGCTTTCTGTACAGCGTCCATGACTCACAGCCATAGAGGAGGCTGGAGAGGACTACTGCATTGTAGACTTTGATCTTGTTGGAGAGCTTGACGTTGTTGTTATTCAACACTTGAGTTCGCAGACGACCCAGAGTTTGGCTGGCTTTGCTGATTCGAGCTGCGATTTCCTTGTCAATAGTACCATCAGAAGAGATGATGCTCCCCAGGTACCTAAACTAGTCGACAGTCTTCAGCTCGGTGCCTTCGATATACACTTTGGGTGGGGGTGGGGGGGTGCTCTTGTGCCTGGGGGCTTGTTGATGAAGGACCTCGGTCTTGTTGAGACTGATGGTAAGGCCAAACAGTCGAGAGGCTTCCGAGAACCTGTAGACGATAGTCTGGAGGTCAGACTCCGTGTGCGCCATCAGCGCACAGTCATCGGCAAACAGCGCCTCAAAGATCAGTCTCTCGATGGTCTTGGTCCTGGCGTTCAGTCGACGGAGGTCGAAGAGAGAGCCGTCTAGCCTGTACTTCAGGTACACTCCCTTCTCAAGGTCGCGTACTGCATGTGTCAGGACACACGTGAAGAACAGGTTGAACATCACTGGGGCAAGAACACAACCTTGTTTGACCCGTTGGAAATGTCGAAGGGTGCGGATGTGTCGCCGTCTGACTAGACAACTCCTACCATTCCATCATGGAAGAGGCGGGTGATGTTGGTGAACTTCCTGGGGCAGCCGAGCTTTGCGAGGATAACCCAAAGTGCTTCTTTGATCACAGTGTCGAATGCTTTGGTCAGATCTATGAAGACAGCGTAGAGGTCCATTTGCTGCTCAATGCATTTCTCCTGGACCTGTCTCACAGAGAAGACCATGTCGACTGTGCTGCGGCTGGGGCTGAAGCCACACTGAGCCTCTGGGAGTGCTTCCTCAGATACAGAGCTATTCAGGCGGTTGAGGATGACTCTCACGAGGATCTTGCCAGCAATGGACAAGAGTGAGATCCCTCGGTAATTGTCACAGTCTGCTTTGCTGTCCTTGTTCTTGAATAGGGAAAAACGATTGTAGCATCTCTAAATTCCTGTGGCATATAACTCCTCTGCCCAGATGCATGTCAGAATGTTGAGGAAGGCATCAAGGGTCTCAGGTCCAGCTGCTTTGAAGAGGTCTGCGGGGATGCCGTCTATGCCTGCAGTCTTGCCGGAGCTAGTCTGGTTGATCGCTTTCTTGACCTCGTCCAGGGTAGGAGGGAGGTCAAGGTCATCCAGCGTCGGCTTCTGGGGAATCATGTCCAGGGCCGCGGGGTCGACAGTGGAAGGCATGTTCAGCAGATTTGAGAAGTGTTCTCTCCAGCGCTCAGTGATGCTGCCTTTGTCCTTCAGCAAGGTCAAGCCGTCGGAAGAAAAGAGAGGGGCTGTGATTGGTCTGGCAGGGCCGTAGACAGCTTTCATTGCGCTGAAAAACTCCTTGGAGTTGTTGGATTCAGCAAAGTGTTCAAGTTCTTTTGCCTTGCTGTCCCACCAGGTGTCCTGCATGTTGCGGAGCTCTCTCTGGGCTTTTCCCTGGAGGTGTTTGAAGCGGTCCACAGGCCGCCTACGTGCAGGTTCGGAGCTACGACTCCCAGTAGGTTCGCCCGTTCCATATCGCCGCAGGACTTCTGGAGGAAGCAGAAGAAAAAAGAAGATGACGAAGCAGATTTGGTGAAGATGAAGACCCATGCACAAAAACCTGCGCGTGAAGGAGATTTTGGTGGAGAAGCTGTTGCGCTGGAGCAACCCCACCCTCTCGGCCGCAGGAACCAGAGTCCAGTGGCACGATGAGACGTTACAACTGGTAACTTCCTTCGCTGCAGTGAATGGCCATGTCGTCTTCTGTGCTCTGACATGCCCTATGCACTCCACAGTGCACTGCTGACCCACCCTCTTGGCCGTTGAACCCTTGATTGAGTTTCCTCCTCCCAGGTGACAGACTTTGCATGCTAGGACGAGCAAGTCCTGCCTCACCAAGGATGTGAGACCCCAGGTTTTCCCTCACTTGGTTTAGCCAGCCAGTCGAAGCTGTTGCCGTGGTGTGGCCGCTGCGCATGCTGCAGCTACGTGGAGCCACAAGTGATATTTGAGTGTCAAAGTGGAGACCTATACTGGTGGACTACTCTCTAACCTTCGAGAGACGACTTGTCCCCCTTTATAGGTGAAACCCCCTCCTTGAATACTCCAGACACCACAAAGGATATAAACTTTGATATTGTATACTTTGAATATGCTGATGTCGGAGCGTGGCTAGGGTGAGCAGACATTATCTACGAAGTCAGTGGGTGATGTCGGTCGTCTATAATCTGTAAGACTAATATGTATAATATGTATTACTTGTATCAGGTATGAATTAACTCATTCAAGACGAACTGCATCAGAATACGCAGCTTAAACCGCGTATCCGGCGCAGTTTGTCTTGAATGAGTTAAGCCTGCATTTATGTACGTTTCTGATTTATGTAAGACATGAATAATGCAAGTTTTGAATATCCAGATGCAGGGGGCGTAGCTAGGAGGAACGGACGTTGTCTTCGAGGACCAGTGGGGGGTGGGGGGTATATGATCCTATGTGCGCGTTTGAAATCCAGATAATTATCATGTGCCTATCGCATGATTTGAATATCCAGATGCCGGAGCGTGGCTGGGTGGAACAGACATTCTTTTGGAAGGCCAATGGGTTTGGGTGGGAAGCAAGAACCCCGTCGGCAAAGATGGGAGCTACGCTGACTGGAGCCCTGGTCAGCCCGATGATTCTCATGATCAGGATTGCATTTTCTCCAAACAAGATTACGGATACAAATGGGACGACGGTCTCTGCTCGGTTCCCTTCGCTTTCATCTGCGAAATAAAGTAAGTGGTTTGAATGGAATACTCAACAAACGAAAAAACACGCCCAGAAGAAGGTACAACAAATGTGGGTTTTTTCCGAGTCGTGTGTTTTGTTGGGTTTTTCTTTTTCTTTGTTGATTATTACATAACATTTTACATGATGATTAGTCAATTTTCTTTTGGTTTGGATTAAAGTGGTTTAAATATTTATGTTCTTGTTTTTGTGGTCATCGTGGTGGTGTATTGTTGTTTTATTTTGTTTCGTTGTTGTTGTTGTATTCATCGTTGTTGTTTTTATAGGATTAAGATCTATGCAATAAAGGACGAAAAAGAGATATCCCAATGACCCGCGATCATGTCTTATTTCTGATTTCTTTTATGAGTTTGAAAAGAGGGTCAAACCACTGTAGGAAATAACGCAATAATTCGGTTTGATGTAGAAAGGGTTCATAGACGTACGATCGACATGAGAAAATGGGCCATATCAAGTTTATATGATAAGGCAATCTGCGCAACTGTCACATACGCCTAACCCTTTGGGTGTGGGTAGCGGGTTTAGTCGCGATGATTCCTACAGGAATCATCGCGACTAAAACCGTTACCCACACCCACAGGACTAATGCATAATATATATCTCTTTTCTGTTTTATGCAGGCTGTAAGCAGTACAAGGAATCGCCATGTGTGGGTTAGACCGCTGCCCTGGAGAGAAAAAGGCCTGCTGTGCATGGATTCAAGAATTTGCCGTATTCATGTACTGTACTAGTGTGTTTGAACAGGAAGTACAGTTGACATGTACATTTAAAATCTTTAAAAGTTGGCGACGACTTTTCATTAAGTAAGTGATATTTTCGCTTGTCTATTTCCACGTACCCAATGCGAAAAAGGCCATCTGGCCGACGTCGGCCCGATGGCCGTTTGCGCAATAGGGAAATGGAATGGAAAATATAAAGGTGTACCTCTCTTACTAAAATGTCGTTGCTTCTTTTGGTTTACTTCTTACTTTTTTTCTTGTTATTTTGCATAGGCCTTCTCTCTAGCTCTCTCTCTTTCTGTCTGTCTGTCTGTCTATCTATCTATCTATCTATCTATCTGTCTATCTGTCTGTCTGTCTGTCTGTCTGTCCGTCTGTCCGTCCGTCCGTCCGTCCGTCTCTCTCTCTCTCTCTCTCTCTCTCTCTCTCTCTCTCTCTCTCTCTCTCTCTCTCTCTCTCTCTCTCTCTCTCTCTCTCTCTCTCTCTCTCTCTTTATGCTACTATTCGTATAGTTAGTGACAAGTTTCCTATTACCTAATACTCTTCTACTGTTGCTACAGATTATGTAATAGCTCGACTGTCTGCATTAACATGTCAGGTTCATACCTGTGTATATAAGCTGGACAATCATGTTGAGGAACTTTGGGGGACAGCCAAGTCGCTCTGGGGGGGTGGTCGGGAGGGGGGGTGGGGGGGTGGGAGGGGGGATTGAATTGATATATGTATATATATATATATATATATATATATATATATATATATATATATATATATATATATATATATATATATATATATATATATATATATATATATATATATATATATATATATATATATATATATATATATATATATACTCTCTTCGCTTGACTTCGCGAACGAAGATTTTATAGGAGTTGCCCACGACGTCTGCAGGCTTGTTCGTGGCTGCGGAGGCCAATCCGAGACAGGCAGGTTCGACCGCAGTGGCTGCAGGGGAAGGTATGGCCAGGGTTCTGAGCTGTGGCATCTCTGTTTTTTCTCCTGAGCCGCTTGTCCTTAAGGCTAGCTCTGTGAGAGTCCTCAAAGGAGACAGCTGCCTTGTAAATGGTGGAGCGCCAGGTGTCACGGTCCGCAGCAAGCGAAGACCACTGGTGGTGGTCGATTTGGCAGGCACTAAGTGACTTCTTGAGACAGTCTTTGTATCTCTTCTTTGGTGCCCCTCTGTCACGGTGTCCAGTAGCAAGCTCGCCGAACAGGGTGATCTTTGGTAGGCGATGATCCTCCATCCTGGAGACATGCCCCGCCCAGCGGAGCTGTGTCCGCAGCAGCAAAGCCTCGATGCTCACAGTTTCAGCCTGTTCAAGGACCTCGACGTTGGTGACATAGTCACTCCAGTGAATGCCCAGGATGGTACGCAGGCAGCGCTGGTGGAAGCGTTCGAGGAGTCGTAGTTGGCTGCGGTAGAGGGCCCAGGACTCGGAACCATACAGCAGGGTGGTGAGGACCACAGCTCTGTACACGCTGATCTTGGTGCCTGTTTTCAGCTGTTGATTGTGCCACACCCGCTTGAAAAGTCGCCCGAAAGCGCTGTTCTCTTTTGCCAGCCTGCTGTCAAGCTCCTTGTCCAGCTTGGCGTCCGACGTGATAACGCAGCCAAGGTAAGTAAACTGGTGCACTGACTTTAGTTCAGACTCGCCAATGGTGATGTGAGGAGGGCGATACACTGTCTTGGGTGCCGGCTGATGGAGGACCTCTGTCTTTTTCAGACTGACCTCGAGTCCAAAGAGCTGGGCAGCATCTGCGAAGCAAGTCGTGATGCGCTGCAGGGCTCTCTCTGTGTGTGCAACGAGGGCAGCATCATCAGCAAAAAGCAGCTCACGAATCAGTTGGTCTAGGGTTTTCGTGTGGGCCTGCAGTCGTCTGAGGTTGAACAGGCTGCCATCGAGACGATACCTGATGTACACTGCATCGTCATCATCGAGGTCCACTGTGGCCTGCTTCAACATCATGCTAAAAAAGATGGTGAAGAGGGTCGGTGCCAGCACGCAGCCCTGCTTTACGCCGTTGAGAATAGGGAATGGTTCTGAGAGGTCATTGTTGAGTCTGACCTGGCCTTGCTGGTCCTCGTGAAGCTGGACAATCATGTTGAGGAACTTTGGGGGACAGCCAAGTCGCTCTGGGGGGGTGGTCGGGAGGGGGGTGGGGGGGTGGGAGGGGGGATTGAATTGATATATGTATATATATATATATATATATATATATATATATATATATATATATATATATATATATATATATATATATATATATATATATATATATAGAACATCATCAATAAATATGTACTGACGAGCCAAAAAATGCGACATTTTTTTAGTCATCGGCAACACCTCATTTCTTTTGCTTGTCAGTATATTTTAATCTATGTGTAGACTCAAAAAAAATAGATAAAGGTGTTTTAGATAAAAATGGCGTCATCACGAACACCAGGCAACCATTGACGTCACGCTGCCAGACTCTTGCGTCAGTAAAAGAACAACGTCAAATACATTTATTCCATGTTACAATAGTAAGCCAGACCCAGACACAGCATTTGAGCTGTCTATCTATTCCACAAGAAGTCTGCATGAACTGGCGACTAGCGTTTTGTGTTGTGACTTTTCTCAGTGGCGTGCCTTCCTTTTGCGAGCAGTCGCCGGTTTTGCCAAGCGAGCCGACAGCAAAAACCCTTTGTTTCCAATCGCTGCATTGAAACACGGACTCCTGCCAAAGAAAACATTGCTCTCCGTGATGGATTTACTGACCAGGTGAGGTTACGACAAGACAGCGGTTTTTGAGGGAGATTTAGCGGAACTTCTTTTTGAATAAGGTGAGTGTTCAATAGAAACAGAGGCCGAGTAGGGTGGAGGTAAAAAGGGTGGGGTAGGGGTGGGGTGAGGGGGGAGAGAGAGGGGGTAGGGGTGGGCAAGGCACTCCCACCCCTCGCCTCAAAAAGGGGGGATTAGAATGACTTTTCAATCCCCCCTCCCACCCCCCCACCCCCCTCCCGACCACCCCCCCCCCCCCACCACCACCCCCGTTGCGATGCTGTACTGACGAGCAAAAGAAATGCGACATTTTTGGAATCATCGGGAACACTACTAAAGTGTTTCCGATGATTCCAGAAATGTATCTCTTTTGCTCGTCAGTAACCATGAATGTTTTGTCCGCTATCTCCTCCCGTCTTTTCGTTTGACTTTTTTTTTTTTTTTACCCATTCCTCTCTGACGCCCTACAGCAGGAGATGGGTCGACCATAATAATTCAAGGGCAGTGCCAGACGGCGCCAAGCTAATCTGGCACTGCCCTTGAATTATCATGGTCGATCCATCTCCTGCAAACTGGTGCATAGTCATTAGATGACGCCTCTACAATTTGCGAAATACGGCCGTCGGGCTGAATGAGTTAAAGGAAGGTTCTGTGATAGAAGCTTATTTCCATCCCACTCTCGGGCTAAATATCTCCCTAGGAAGCTTAAGAAATCAATAGAAATGTCTTTAGTCCTGTTTCAGATAGGTTTCAGAAATCAGGATAAACTCAGACCAGGGCAGTACAGGGATTTCACCCCTTCCCTGCCACAGTACGTACATTGTCGTTTTTGAAATCTTTGTTTATTTAACGACCAGAACCAAAACCGTCCCAAGAAGCGTTGATACAAATTGGTTTCAGCAAGAGGCATAGATCCTTATGAGCCCCTGCAGTCACGGGGGGGGGGGGGGGGGGGCCTCATGAGGATCTATGTCTCTTGCAGTTCACTTTTCCTCGGCAGTGAAGGGATTAATGAAGCTAAGAACATGTTTGCGAAAACGCACGCAGCATCTGCTTGGAAGACGGAAAACATCTCAGCCTGAGGAAAGGAGAGGAATAAATGGAGTTGTCATAACAAACAAGAGGCGTTGATTCTCGTGAGCCCCGGCTACTGCAAGAGCTCATGATAATCTATGGCTCTTGCTAATATTCTAAGAGTGTTGGGTATTGGCGTTTGGCTTTGTGCGCTAGAATGTTGGCACACCATGATCAGTCCGTATGTAGTGTCATTTCCGTCTGTTATTTAGTAGGATCGAATCGCCGGTGGAATCGAATCGTGGAGTGCGATACAGACTGAGTGAGTGAGTCAGTCAGTCAGTGCGTCAGTGAGTTAGTGAATGAGTGGATTGGGATGGGTTGGGCGTGTGGGAAGACTGTTGGGTGAGAGGATGGATGGGTTGGTGGCTGGATGGCTGGATGGATGGCTGGTTGGTTGGCTGGCTGGCTGGCTGGCTGGCTGGATGGATGGATGGATAGACATGGGTACGTGGTTGAGTGGACGGCTGGATGGACGTATGGGTGAATTGGAGGGCGGATAGATGGATGGATGGATGGATGGATGGATGGATGGATGGATGGATGGATAGGTGTTTGGGTGGGTGGGTGGGTGGGTGTGTGGGGGGAGGGGGTGGAGGGTGGATGGGTGAGTGGATAATAAGAATGGGTGGGCTAAAACCTTTTATGACAAATCAATGATTCGACTGGTACAGGCTGACCTTCTAAATTACCAAAAATAAACTAGTAAAACAACAAAATACTCAAACAAAAACTGAATCGTAAAATAATGTGAATTGAACTTTTGATTACTATGAACGATTACATTAGGAAATGACGCAATCACCTAGGGTGCCCGACATCTGCATGTTTTCCCAACATTGTTTGTTAATTGATCTCCGTCCTTATTTTTATTTTATTTTTTTCGTTTATTTTTAGAGGGAGGGGGGGGGGGAAGATGGTGGGGTGGGGGTGTTTGAGTATGGATGAATAGATGACGGAGTTTCAGGATGTGTGTGTGTGAGTATTGTGTGTGTGTGTGTGTGTGTGTGTGTGCGTGTGTGTGTGTGCGTGTGTGTGCGTGCGTGCGTGCCTGCGTGTGTGTGTGTGTGATGGTGTGTGTGTGTGTGTGTGTATATGTGTGTGTGTGTGTGTGTGTGTGTGTGTGTGTGTGTGTGTGTGTGTGTGTGTGTGTGTCTCTGTGTGAGTGTGTGTGTGGGGGGGGGGGGGAAGGAGGTGTCCCTAACTCAGTAGGAACCACCATCACCACCACCCCCATCCCCCACCCTTAACCCCCAACCATCCTCTTCAACCGCACTGACCTCCTAAGCCAATCATCTTCCCTAACGTCTCTTTTTGAAAACGTATTTCACTCTTTTTACCCCCCTACCCCCCCCCCCCCCCCCCCCCACCTCCCCCTTCCTCCCGCTCCACTTGCCTTAGAGCATGCAGCCACCGGTACTGTTTAGTGTTTACAATACCGGTGGCTGCATGCACAAGGGGTTAAATTTAAACTAAATGCACGCGTTACTGTGTTAACGTCTTCCTTGCCATTTGACGCAGAGTGTGCTTCTGAAATCGTTGTTTATTCGTCACTAAAGAACCACTGATTTCGTCCAAGGAACATATATACAAAGCGGTGTCAGCAAGAGGCATAGATCTTCATGAGACCCCGCAAAAGCGGGCGCTCATGAAGATCTATGTCTCTCGCAGCTTGACTGCGTCACCCTTTCCTCGGCAGGATAGGCGTTAACTCATTGTGCCCGAGGTCCGAAATACCCACATTTTGGAGTTACCCTCTGAGGACCGCATTACAGTTCAGGAGACAGATCGACCATGATAGTTCAAGGGTGGTGGCAAAATAGCTTGGCGCTTATAGGCGCCAATCTATTCTGCCACAACCCTTGAACTATCATGATCGAGCCATATCTTGCTGTGGTGTGTCGCGGGCAGAATGAGTTAACTCATTCTACCCCAAGACCGAAATCCCCAAATTTTGCCGTTGTCCTCTGAAGACTGCACTGTAGTGCAGGACACAGATCGACCATGATAGTTCAAGGGTGATGCCAGAATAGCTTGGCGCCCATAGGCGCCAAGCTATTCTGGCATCACTCTTGAACTATCATGGTCGATCCTTATTTTGCTGTGGTGTGTCTGGGGTAGAATGAGTTAAGGACACTTTCATCAGTATGTGTGCCCATTATCGCGTCTGTTCAACAATAAAGCAACATTTTACACTTGATTTAGGATGTAATTGTCATTTGAATCTTAAAAAATACACTTCACAAACGTGAAAGATGAAACTCTTAAAAGTTAGATAGGGCAATTAATCAGATGGCATGGTTTGATACATAAAAGCTCAATTTTTCTCTTGCAGTTCTATAATTGAAGTCATTTTCGTGAATTCAAGTTAATATTAGCGTTTGATTCGTAAGATGAAAACCAAGCTATGTCTGTGAATAAAACCTTTCATGGATCATTAAAGATGCAAAGAAGCACTAGAAAGCGATGAGATTTTTACACTGTGGGTTTTAACATGACAGAAGTTAATCTTATTTTCTAATGAAACGTATCATAATTTAATGTTTGGTAAAGAAAAAAATACAAGCATGATAACTATCTGTCTCTCAGGAAAAAATAAAAGACGGGGTTGTTTAATAGCGTATCCGTTGAAAGGTCCTGGTAACTCGAAGTGGTACAGATGCGCCTGAATTGATCAGTCTTCAGGTTGTACTCTAATGGCAATAGACGTCCATGCCCCCTACAACCCGCCCGTTAGCGCCGTTCATTATTACTCTGGTGCAGTGGACGTGAACTCATTCGTGACGTGCCGCCTCCGGATACGCGGCATAAGCCGCGTATCCGGACGCGGCACGTCTCGAATGAGTTAAAACCCGAACTAACCTAGGAACCCAAAAAAATAATGATAAATACAGTATACGCTGGATACAACAAATCGCCAGATGCACTTTTTCCTTTTTGCTTTATCCGAAGTTTGTTATAAGCGAAGCAATTTACACAGAGTGTTGTCGGAACCGCTGAAAAAGTGTTGTTAAATCCGAATTTTGTTATATCTATTTTTCATTTCTACTATTTCATTGTTATTCACTGGACAAAACTGGAAATATCGCGCATATGTGTGCAACAAAAAAGCACTATTGAAAAAGAAAATAAGTGTAGAAAGAAAGAACGGGTCATCGCGTACAGTGAAGAAAATGGCGTTGACAACTTCTGGTGACAGTAAAACTATAGAGAACTTCAGTTCGACTTTTTCACTTTTAAGAGCAGCATAAAACGGAAACAGGAAAAGTCAGATAACGTTGTCAGTAACATGCAAACGTGTGCTGGTCTGTGATTTTGGACCTGACGGCCTAGGCCGTCAGGTCCAAAATCACAGACCGGCACACAAACGAATAGATCTCGCTTTGAACAAACTCCGTGATACAGCAGACATTACACAAACCAAGGGGAATCACTCAGCGCTTGACAGACAAACAGTTAGTTTGTGTACAATTCTGCCAGCGCTAGCCTCACCTATCTGGTTTGTGAGCAGACATTACGCATGTACAAAGTGCGGGCTTTGTTGTTTTCATTAGTAAAGGTTATTATTGATTAGGCTACATGTATTAATCTATGCCGTTAATAGGCGTGGATCCCATGCGCTACGCGACTCTTCACACAGTATTAACACCGGAAGTGACCACACAGTTCACTGCCCGTGATTAGTCTGACCGGAAACGTAGAACTGAGGAAGCGCGTTCGCAGCATGGAGGCATTTTCGGGACATGCAGAATTAGTCGTACCGACAGTCCTAGGTTAATAAACCCCTTTAACAGGTCACGGTATACATTTAAATTGGGAAGTTCAGGCAGTGCAAGGCCCCGTGTTTTTAAAAATAATTTTTGCCTTGTTTGAAAATTTGCAGTTGGGCTGAATGTTGGAATTTGCTGGAAATGTGTGGTTAGCTGAGAGGAGACATGTTTGGTGCTTTGATTCATACCATCCTGAGCTTATCCAGTGGACATTTGTGGGCCTATGTTGAGTTGCCTTTGACGTAGTGATTTGAGGGGCACGCTGATTTCAGCTGTGCTTGGGTGTGGGGTTGGTAAGGAACCAGTTTCATAGCCAAGAAATGAGACGGGTCATGTGCTGTTTTATTGGGTATTTTGTGCATGGCAAATGTGCAGCTGGTGGGCGGTAGTGCTTTTTAGGGAATTGAAAAATTAGGGGATGACTGGGACTGACTAAGGCTAAGAGACTGGACAGTACGGAAACAGCACTGTGGTCCGTGTTTTTGCACGTGCCGCCGGTAATATTAACTCCTTCCCTGCCACTGGGCGCATTTGTGGTTTTTTTTTCTGACATCTTTGTGCACTCAGCGACCAAAAGCCACAACACGTCTAAGGGACATTGACACAAATTGGTTTCAGCAAGAGGCATAGATCCTCATGAGCCCCCGCGTTCGCGGGGGCTCATGATGGTCTATGCCTCTTGCGGTAGGATCGTGTTCACAAAATTTCGGCAGCGAAGCGGTTAACGGTACCGGTGGCTCCTTGCACTTTAGGTTAATGATGTTATTTTCTTCAAAAGCGAGGCGACGCTGATTAATTATATTCGGCGGCCTATAGGTAGTGATTTATTTCTTTGTTTATTTAAATATAAGAGATTGAAAGCTGCTGACTTTTATTATTGGCTCATGTGCGAAGCAAAAGTGAGTCTATGTTCTGGGTCAGCGGTCGTCCATCCCGTCGTCAGTCCACCGTCGTCCGTCGTCCGTCGTCCGTGGTAAACTTTAACGTTGGCATTTTCTCGGAGACTATTCAAGCCACAGTCTTCAAAATTGGCCCCAAGGATACTTTGTGAAAAGACCTTTCTAAACATACCAATTTCAATGGCCTCTCACAAAGGTCAAGGACACAGGCGATCAGGAAATAATATATCAAAAATAGCTATTTTGGGACATTACTTACTTTTTCTTAAATACTATTGACAACTTCAAACCCAAACTTGGTACAAAGATACCTGATGGTAAGACCTTTATGCGCACACTAATTTGGTTGATCCCTCAGAAAGGTCAAGGCTCACAAAAGCTCAGGAAAAATAGGTCCAAAATCGCCATATTTTTTACAAAAGATGTTTTTTTCTCAAATACTATTCACAACTGCAAACCCAAACTTTCTACAGAGATACCTGATAGACCTGTCTATGCATACTAATTTGGATGTCCCCTCGGAAAGGTCAAGGGTCTCGAGAGCTCAGAAAATAAGTTTAAAAAATAGCCATATTTTGACAAGAAATTATTTTTTCTCAATTACTGTTCACAACTTTAAACCCAAACTTGCAACAGAGATACCTGATGGTGAGACCTATAATGCATACTAATTTTGATGACCCCTCGAAAACGGTCAAGGGTCACAAGAGGTCGACAAATGTGTATAGAATGCCAATACTTGTAGTTATTATCAACATTTTGGCAAACTTTTCAATCAAATTTGGCACAAAGGTAGCTGACGATAAGACTTTCCTATGTATCCTAATTTAGTCAACCCATCGCAAAGATCAAGGGTCTCGGGGGTTTCACAGATGTGTGACAACTGATTAAATTTTGAGAAAACGGATTTTGTTGGTGCAGAAGCCATCCTTTTACTTATCGTCAAACATGTCTGGATCGGTCATTCACCTGAGCCATTAGAGCTTTGCTTTTCTTGTTTTATTTATTTTTATTTATTTTTTGTTATTTTTCTTTCTTTCTTTCTTTCTTTTTTTTTTTTTTTTTTTTTTTTTTTTTTTTTTTTTGGGGGGGGTGGGGGGTGGGGGTGGGGGGGGGGGGGGTGTGAAATTGGGATTCTACTTCAGATCGAAATAATTACAGTTTTGAATGCTTCTGATTGCATTCAGGCATTTTGTCGCTTTTTTTTTTAAAGCGCATTATTATCCATTATGGCACTTGACTGATTCATTGATGGATGGATGGATGGGTGGGTTGTAGGGTGGGTGGGGGATGGTTGGATGGACGGACGGACGGGTGGGTGGTGGGTGGATAGATGGGTGGGTGGGAGAGTGGATGGGTTGCCCATGAACCCCTGCGACCGCAGGGGCTCATGAGGATCTATGCCTCTTGCTCCTATATAGCTCGGCCTCACGATCATCCTCAGATTGAAACTGCCTGTATTCTCGCCGGATTTACTGTACGCTGCAACCTCTTCTCTCGCTCGGGAGAGCCGCAAGTGCTGCTGTACTGTGGCTGCGCGCGCACATAATTTGCATTTTTCCGTGGGGCATTTCGCTTACTGCTATAACAGCGGGACGTACCGCTGTGGTCAGTGCCAGTGGTGACAAGATTCAGAGGGAGCTCGAGCAGTTTTCTGGAGATTCTGTGAGATATGTCGTCTGGACGATGGTCACGCGCAGTTTGTAAGTGGTGGATATATGGATGGATGATGGATGGATGGATGGATGGATGGATGGACGGACGGACGGACGGACGGACTAACTGACTGACTGACTGGCTGGCTGGCTGACTGACTGACTGACTGACTGAATGACTGACTGACTGGTCGGTCGGTCGATCGATCGATCGATCGATCGTTTGGTTGGTTGGTTGGTTGGTTGATTGATTGATCGATCGATCGATTGATTGATTGATTGATTGATTGATTGATTGATTGATTGATTGATTGATTGATTGATTGATTGATTGATTGATTGGTTGATTGATTGATTGATTGATTGATTATGGCGAAACGCGTTTACATTGGTCGGTTTGGCGTGCGGAAACGTTGCACTTTTTGTGTCGAACGAATAATAACAAGATGAGGATTTCATCCCAAAGTCTACAGTATTGTTTGGAGCTCAGATGTGTTTATCTTTTAGGAACATTCAGAGTTGTTCATATTTTTAGGTTTATAATGCTGATCCATTTCCCTTCTCTCTAAGCCAACCTCTGATCAACACACACGTCGGCGCGCACTAACAAAGACGGACACACGGCGCTTCCTGCCATTAGTATGCTCTGTGGGCTCGTGTTGCGACAGGAATCCATCTCCTACTCTAACCCACCGTCCGATCCACACACACGCACACAGAAATAAAGACGGACACACGGCGATTCCCGCCATTTGTAAGCTCTGTGATCTGGCATAGCATAGCCATTCTGAAGAAGAAGAATAGCACGAGCAGCGAAATGACGTCAGTTTAAGCTTCACGTCATGGCATCATTAGTCCCACGACGCCGTGTGCATAGTGACGACTCAGTATTATAGGTCATCTGTCGCAGCACTAATATTTGACGTATCAGAGAATCAACTTTGCAATTTTCTTGCTGATTTTCACGCCTAGGGGCCGGCTTACAGGTCACAATTTGACCTATTCCTACCCCAGGGCAGGGACAAACAGCAGGCTTATGAAAAGTCATGCGTGTATTATTGAAAAAAATTGGTTTTTTCGTTAAAAAAAAAGATTCAATTGTTTTAAGATTAACCCATATAATTCTTGAAATTAAGCCCCAAAACGCGAAAATATATATATTTTTTAAATATTTAATAATCACTCAAAAGGTTTTTGAGGTACAATGCTGGTTAACGAACTCATTCAATATATCCCTTTTATCTAGCTATACGTAAAAAAATCTAGTAACAATAAGAAACGTAACGGACTCCAGTGTGGATCAACCGGTTTTTGTGAAACGGCCATTTTCTCGCCAATGAGCATCTTAATCAAAACGTCGAGAAAAAGGTCCCGAGATCATTCTTTCAGGGACAATATCCTAAATTAATTTCAAGCTTGTCCGTCCTCAAACGCGGTCTCTAGTCGCTGTCACATACGCACGCACGCACACACACACACAGACACACACACACACACACACACACACACACACACACACACACACACACACACACACACACACACACACACACATGCACACACACACACACACACACACACACACACACACACACACACACACACACACACACACACACACATATACGGCGCTTTGGCGCCAAAAAGACGTTCTCTAGCAAGGTTTGCGTAGCTAGATGTGAAGTCATTTTTATCTTGTTACTTCCTTGCGAGAATTTCTGCCCCGCACGCCAAAAACGTCATGTGCATGCTCCGGAATGCGCTCCGACCAGCCCCATTTCAATGTTTACCGTATTTTCAATACGGTAGACTAAAAGTAGATGCATATATTTTATTGATATTTTAGGCCCCTGATTGATTGATTGGTTGATTGATTGATCGATCGATCGATCAATCGATCGATCGGTCGGTCGGTCGGTCGGTCGGTCGGTCGGTTGGTTGCTTGCTTGGTTGGTTGCTTAGTTGGTTGCTTGGTTGGTTGCTTGCTTGGTTGGTTGATTGATTGATTGATTGATTGATTGATTGATTGATTGATTGATTGATTGATTGATTGATTGATTGATTTGTCTGTTGGTTGACTTATGGATGGATGGATGGATGGATGGATGGATGGATGGATGGATGGATGGATGGATGGATGGATGGATGGATGGATGGATCAACACTGTCATAATCTGTTTTCCCGAGAACAATATACAGCAAACTTCGCGTATAACAATGTCGGGTGTAGCAAAAGTCGTAATAGCGGGTTTTTTTTTTTCCCGTCCACGCTATGTAAATTTCTTCGCTTATAACAAACCTCGGATTATAGCAACGGATATTGATAACAAAAACATTTGTTGGGTCCCTTGGCTCTTCGTAAATTCCGAAATGTACTGCATAATATGCGTTTAACTCATTCGAGACGTGCCGCCTACGGCTACGCGGCGAACCGCCGCGTATCCGTAGGCGACACGTCTCGAATGAGTTAAGCCGATTCTTATGAATCCCGTGACTGCCGAAAACGATTGAACACCCATTTGCGGGGGCTCATGGGGATCAATACCTCTTCCTGACAACACTCCGTATCCATGTTTCTTGGCGGGTTGGGGATTTCTGACATTGAAATTGGCAATGATTAATTAAAACACAATCAGCGTACTCTGACCAGTGAAGAGGTTAATTTTGTTCTTGTTGTAGATGGCAAGCGGTATATCTACGTCACTAATTAATTTAGCCCGTTGAATAAGTCTCTTAATGCACACATCCGATCTCGCTAAAAATAAATATTTTATTCATGTTCACAATATCAGCTCGGAAGTGAAAAGTGCATACAATTTCTGAATATGATGCGTAGTTTCTTTCAGAGATTTTTTGTTGTTGTCAGTTTAATGAAAGAAAAAACAAACGAACAGAAAAACACGAGAAAAACAACTAGTACTTTTGTATTGGGACATCCATGCAGCTGCGGAGTATTTAATACCCGTTGCTGCATCGATCAAACGAAAAAAACTCAGCGGCAAATAAATATATCGTTAAGCGAAATCGGTCCAATCAGTGCGCGCTGGTCTGTGATTTGGGAGCTTACGACTGTAGGCCGTAAGGTTAAAATCACAGACCAGCGCACAGCTCAACTGTTGTGTCGGATGCAAACACTTTTAGTTGACAGACGCGCAGGATAACGCGAAGTAATTGAGGGCTATTGTGTCTGGCGTGCTACGAAGCAATATGTATTGGATGCCCCAGGAGCGGTATTGAAAGTGGACTGAAACCGCCGCCCAGGTCAAACCCCAGGAGTCTCAATTATCAGGTCTAGAGCAAGGGTCAGTGGCATGAGTGAGCTTAATCCTCTGGCTGTCGGTAGCGGTTTTTGTCGCGATGATTCCTTTCAGGAATCATCGCGACAAAAACCGCTACCGACAGCCAAAGAGCTGAATCCTGTGCTCGCCACTAAGCTGTAGCGGAGCGCCTTGCTTACTGGCTTGCGCAAGACTGAGCGCTTTCATACAAGAGTCGATGAGTCTCAGCCTGCTATCAGATCTAAACCAGAAAATCTTAGCCTGCCGTCATGACAGTAGGCTCAGACTTCTTTCATAGGCCTGGGCGACGGATTCAGTCCATCGTTTGTGCACAACAACCCAGCTAATCTCTGTCTTTGAATTCCCATTGTGAAACGTGTACGCTGGTTTTCAGTACGTGTTCTGCTCTGTGTTTTGTTGATCCATCTTTTGTTGTTAGCCAGTGTTGAGTGGAAACTGTATTCTAGTTGTCAGGATATTATAACACCACCATTGAAATGTGATTGTCGATATGGGACGTAGTCTTCAAACAACTCTAGCTTCTTTGGGAATATAAATCTATTATTTATATAAATATTACATTTATTTTGGAAAATACACCATTTATACGAGATACACCAAAAATAATTACTCTGTTTACGATTTCTTTTTTTAAATTAGGGTATCTGGGTCAGTATCATATTTCTAGCATATACGAACATAACGAATCGACGCAAAATTGTGGCGCTGTACAAGAACAAGACTTTAGAACCAGGGCCAAGTAACAACTGCTCTCAAAATGAGTGATGTTCCTTTCGTCCTCTGCCAGTTTTTTGTTCATTCATTCATTCATTCATTCATTCATTCATTCATTCATTCATTCATTTATTCATTTATTCATGCATTCATTTAAAAGTTTATTTACGTTTATTTATTTATATCATTTTATTCATTTTTTAATTTTTATTTGTTCATTCATTCATTCATTCATTCATCATTTCTATTTGCATTTATTATCGTCGAAAAAAACTTTAGGGTCGTCGAAAACAGATCACCCTTTGTGTCGAAAGAATAAGAAAATGTAGATGAATGTATTTCATTGATATTTTAGGCCCATTGATATTTCATTGATATTTTGGGCTCATTCTATCAGTTATTCACCCATCCACTCGATCGATCTTTAAGCTTGTTCGTTCCTCCATCCATCCATGCATGCAGTCAGCCCTTTATCTAACTGATCAGACCAAACAGTCGGAGAACACATAAAACCCAACTTCCGGGAAGATCGGATAATTCCCAGGATGAGTCCTCTGATCTGAAGATAGCATAGACCAGTATCGGCAATGCTAGTTCAAGCGTGGTGCCAGAACAGCTTGGCGCCTGTAGCACCACTCTTGAACTATCACGCTAATACATGTCTTGATGTAGAGTTTAACTCCTTTAAGTGAGTTAGTTTAACGCCGAGCAGGCAACTAAGGCTATTTCGCGGCGGCGGCTCCTTAAACTGTTGGGGCAAGGCGAATGCTACTCAGCTGGAAGAGACATAAATCCTCATGTGCCCCCGCAGCTGCAGGCGCACATGAGGATTGATGTTCTTGTTAATCTTACGCTCTTTATCCTATGTCTAGTCCCATTTATATCTGTGCTTTTCACGCGAATGTCGGTATGTGTCGGCTGTTTCTCTTGTTAGTCCTTCGTTCCTGATGTCTAATTTTAGCAATCAAGGTTGAGTGCTTGATAGGCGGGGCAGGGCGTCTAACTGTTTGTCTAGTGTCCAGCGCTGAGTAATTCTCCTTGTTATGTGTATAATTGTAGCAACCTTTGTAACTGTGTTCATCACGCGAATGTCGCACAGTATGTAGTGGTTTCAGAAGCGCAGTTCGTTATTACTGGCGGCAGCTAGAGCTCTACTGCGCCTAGAGCTCTACTGCGCCTAGAGCTCTACTGCGCCTAGAGCTCTACCTGAGGTTAGGCACCATAGAAATCATTATTATTATTATTATTATTATTATTATTATTATTATTATTATTATTATTATTATTATTATTATTATTATTAAGTTAACTCATTCAGCCCGACGCAGATATTTCCCAAATTGTGGAGGCGTCATCTAATGCCTATGCACCAGTTGCAGGAGACGGATCGACCATGATAATTCAAGGGCAGTGCAAGATTAGCTTGGCGCCGAGAGGCGCCAAGCTAATCTGGCACTACCCTTGAATTATCATGGTCGACCCATCTCCTGCTGTAGTGCGTCAGGGATGAATGAGTTAAGCACGCCGAACACACAGTAAATTTTACCTAGGACAAATTATCTCCGAACGACCCCACACCCCCCTGTTTCCAAAGGGACAAAACTCGTCATTAAGAATTTCCAGATTATTTAGTTGGTTGCTTGATTAGTTCGGGGTTTAACGTCCACGGCACTTAAGTGATAATGGACGGCCCTAGATAGCGCGTTATGGGGGACAGTGGCATCCACTTCCCGTGGAGCGCGACCTGAACACTGATCAGCTCAGGCGCACTGCAGCTGTGCCACTTTGATTTACCAGGACCTTTTCAACGGACACGCTATTAAACAAGCCCGTCTTTTTTTCCCCTGGATTGCCAGTCCACCTACCGGGGCCGGAATGGGGACTTGAACCCACGACCCGGCCGTTCCCAGCGCTCTCTTTCGCTCCGACGCTTAACTGCCCGAGCTATTTTGAGCTCAATGCGAATAGACGATTTCTGGATATCAGAATTGGCTCAAATTTGCACGCGTTTCGACGAAAACGCGTACAATTTTGACCCACTTCTGATTTCGAAACAACGTCTGCAGGGGCGGATCAGTTACCTCGAGAAGGGAGGGGGGTGGGGGGATGGGGGGGAGGTGGGGGGGGGGGTAGTCCAACATTTTGTTTGGGACCTTCAACCTGATACAAAAGGCCTCCCTGACGCAAGTCCTTGCTTCCAGAGGCCGAAAAATCGAAAAGCGGGGGCAAGGGGGTGGGGGGAGGGGTAGAGAAGGTACGTACGACACGTGTTAAGACTCTCACCATTCGCCAAAATATCAAACAACGGAGGGAGGGTCGGGGTCCAAACACCCCGAAAGGGACTTTGTTATAGCATTTTCAAGAATTTTGGGTCGGGGGGTGGGGGCGCGCAACAGTTGGAACCCCCCCCCCCTCCCGCCAATATCCGCCCATAGTTTCTTATATAGTTGCCACGGCGCCTCGTGTTCATTTGTGGCGGGATAGGTAGGGTTGAGTTCATTGAATGTTCAGTTTTCCCTACTAAAATTCACAGCATGTTCGGCCCGCTTTAAGATTATTACAAGTCAGAGAAGCAATCAAAACTTCAACCAGTGATTTCAGATTTCAAAATGAACGGCACAAGTGCAGACATCACAGACAAGCACGCCCATCTGGCCAGATAATGAAGACGTCAAGAGTACGTCTCCAAGGACAGATTATTCTTCTAAGGCGCGCAGAACACAACAAAAAAACAAAAAAAAACAAATACCCAAGCATAACAATATGTAGATCGAAAGGAATGGGAAGAGAAAAGGAAGTGCAAATACACAGCAGAACCTCTTTCGAGTGACCACCTATCTTGCAGAAAGAAAAGAGTCGTCTTAACCCCTTCCCTCCCAGTGGATGAACGTCTTGTTTGTGAAATATTTGTTCATTCGACGACCAAAAGCCACAACCGTGCAAGAAACATGAACACATGAATAAATGAATACAAATCGGTCTCAGCAAGAGGCATAGATCCTCATGAGCCCCCGCCACGGCGGGGGCTCATGAGGATCTATGCCTCTTGCAGTTGGGTGGTGTTCACCTTTTCTCGGTAGTGAAGGAGTTAAAAGACAGGTGCTCGCTCAAAAAATATCTTGAAGGGTAAAAAAATGTGTCACCTGTCACTAAAGACCGTCATTTACGTGGCTGCAGCCATCTAAATGATGATGAGGTCTTTACTGAGAGACGATATCTCGTTATGGTGGCCACAGTTTCCTGCTGCCCGCAATCATCTCCGATTGTTTTTTTTGTTTTTTGTTTTTTTTGTCAGTCGAAATAATTGCTGACAAAAACTATCTCCATCAGTTGATGGTTTTATTTTCTTTCTTTCTTTTTTTTTTTTTTCCTTGTTCTTCTTCTTTTTCAGAAACCACAAACAAAAGTGGATGGACAGACAGAAATATAATAATGCATATTAACCCCGCAACCGCTGGGTAAGGCGGACGCCACCCAACTGCAAGAGACGTAAATCCTCATAAGCCCCCGCAGTCGCGGGGGCTTATGAGGCTTTACGTCTCTTGTTATTCCTGTGTTGTTTGTGTTTATTTTTGGGTCCCGTTTACATTTGTGTTATTCACGCCAAATGTCGGTCAGGGTGCAGTGGTTTCAGACGCGAAATTGGTGATCGCTGGTCGCGAAGGGGTTAAAAAGCATAAAAGCACTTGCGTCACGTAATAGATCGCTGTACAGAGTTCCGCGCTTTACCGAGGCTGACGATGACGAAAAACCACGTGATCGCGTTCTTGAATACGATTGGCCTGTCGCGCTTTACCACTACTTAGAAGGAAAACCACGTGACTGCGTTTTTCAATACGATTGGTCTGCCGCGCTTTACCGAGACTACAAAGGAAAACCACGTGATTGCGTCCTTGAATACGATTGGCCTGAATACGATTGGCCTGCCGCGCTTTACCGAGACTACGAAGGAAATCACGTGACTGCCGTTGGACTAGCCGAGCAATATTTTCGAGTAAAGTTTGAGGCTGCTGGCACTGCTTAGTATGGCTTTTCATTAGTGCTTCTATGCTCCAAACTCGGATTTTTTAGAACCGACAACGAAACTCGGACGCACATCGTGTAGTCGTTTGTTTACTCGAAATTTTCTGAGTATAGCGCTGCGCATGCGCGAAATCCATTATGGCAGCGGAAATCTGCAGCGGTCTTTTTATCATAACAAAAAACTATCCCCAAATCCAATGTAGGTCGAAAATGCACTGCGTTCACACATTCAGTGAAAATTCTTTTAATCCCCCCCCCCCCCCCCCCCACCTGCAATGGGCACTTCAGGCCAGAGTCGGTCAGTCGGTCGGTCGGTTGTTCGATAGGCTACTAAAATGGTGGTTTTTAAGTACAGATGACACTTTTTGCCCTTCAAGATTTCTCTTACCCCATTCAGCCCTGACGCACTACAGCAGGAGATGGGTCGACCATGATAATTCAAGCGTAGTGCCAGATTAGCTTGCCGCCTGTCGGCGCCAAGCTAATCTGGCACTACCCTTGAATTATCATGGTCGATCCATCTCCTGCAACAGGTGCACAGTCGTTAGATGACGCCTCCAATTTTTGGGAAATACGTGCTTGGGGCTGAATGAGTTAAGGGACCACCTGCCTTTAACGACCACATTCATGTATCTGGCAAAAGAGGTGGTTACTGAAAACAGATTATTTTGTATGTACGTTTAGTGATTTAAGTTTAACCCCTTCGCTGTCGAGAAAAGGTGAACACCATCAAACTGCAAGAGGCATAGATCCTCATGAGCCCCCGCAGTTGCGGGGGCTCATGAGGATCTATGCCTCTTGCCGTCCCCATTTTGTGTCCATGTGTTTCCTGGGGTGGCTTGGGCCCTTCGTCCACCGGCAACGAAGGGGATGAATCTTTGACCGGGTCTGTTTTCTGTTTCAGGGGTATGACTATCAGGTGAAGACATCTCTACAGCGACGCCTACAACAACAACAAGTAATCATCACCAAGAAAAATATACACAGCGACAATATTACGTGAAATCACCACCACCATCGGCAGCAGCAACTAACAGAACAACAACAGCAACAACAAAACCACCATTCTTAAACAACAAGGAGTAAATTTCATTTTCATCAAAAGTAAAGAAATAAAGAGAAAAACATCGCGAAAACATCCCAAAAGAATGTGCATGCAGCAACAGAGCCTTAACAGCGCCTCAATAGGTCGATGACAGCAGCATCAACGTCATCGTAAATCTCAGTTAATTCAGCCTGGAAATTACAGCCATGTTTTCGTCGTAAGATTTCACCAAGAAAGCATCCATTACTTCATTAAGAAACCATTCATTTTGTCATCGTCAGTTCTGTCATCAAGATCTCTTATGTACCAGACAAAATCATCAGTATGAAACGTCGTTATATGTAGACTGAATAGCTAATGCATGTCCGGGACAAAAAAAAAAACATCTTCGAGACTAGTCATCATCAACACGTGTTAACAACAGCGAGAATAAAATGCCATCGTCAACTAAAGAGAGCTCGAAAACAGCGGACAGAAGGTATTAATAAGTCAACACAGATACGTCCTTCTTACCGATAAGAGACACAACAAACCAGAACATCCCCCCCCCTCCCTCCCCTCCCCCCCCCCCCCAAACCATAATTACTATAATACAACGCCTAAGCTCTTCATCAGAAACAACAAGACCTCATTTGTTCGCCCGCTCTATGGAATGACAAAATATGACGTTCGGCAGAGAATCCCAAGTAGAACTGCACATTAGAAAGAAAAACGACACTAATAACGGCCTTAAACAGTCCACATAAACCTACGCATATGCCAAAATGATGCTTTGAAGACAGTTATTTAAAAATACTCATTTACGGAGTAATGTAAGGGTAGGACCGCACACTCATAAAGTACAACATAAAACAAAAGGAAAATGCACAGACGGAACAATCTGACAACAGCAATGTGTAATTAAAGGATGCCCAACCGGTCAGAGAACAGACATTGACGGATGGACAGTAATTACTGCATATTGTTAACGCCGCCGTTCAATTGAACAATAAGCCATAAGTTGGGACGCGATGATCAAATTGTCGTACAGAAACACCACAATGTACACTGACGAGAAAAAGAAATGGGACATTTTTGGAATCAACGGAAACACTTTAGTGTTTCCGATGATTCAAAAAATGTCGCATTTCTTTTGCCCGTCAGTGTACAATCAGTCGGCTGCGGTCACTGGCTCTGCTGTACCGAGGCTTGCAGGCAGCACGTCAGAATCACGTGGTCACGAACCGGACAAAGTGGGCAGTGTGGTACTGGAGTGTTACTTGCTGTTCGTGGTCTCTGTCTTGCTGGTCCGTCTGCTCGGAGCGGTTAATACCAACAAATGTGTCACATTCTGTTGTCTGTGGTATTCAGATTTGACAAGTTCTCTATTAACATTCTGTCACTTGACCAGAATCATCTCTGAAATGTTGGAAAAAAGCGTGACCCTGTTACCCGTCTCAAAAGCAGCCTGCACTTTAAATTGCTCGGACTGCGCAATACTGCGACCTGAACAACTTCAGGGAAAAAGAAAATCAACGCATCAGGAAGGAAAAGTCAAAATTTGTCATGGCCCCCATCCGTTTTCTGTTCATCAGAAATGCAAACGATCCTCTTTAAAAACAAAACCTCGCTTCGTTTCCTTAGTGTCAAGCCCCAGAAGAAAATTGACTTCATTTTGGAGACAGATCAAAGCAATTTCACCCAGGCCGGGGGAAGGTAAATGTCCTCTTAGCAAAAACTCGTTCTTCACTTCGGCCGGGTGTGTCTTCCGTGGGCAGTCAGAACTTAAATCGATTAGACGCATTAAGAAAAGCGCTAACAAGGGTGATGTTAACCCCTTTGTGCACGCAGCCACCGGCACTGTAAACAGTACCGTCGGCTTCATGCGCAAAGGGGTTAGGAGAAACCTCAGTCCAGACATCGCTCTCGATCGAAACGTTCAATCTCACACCTCTCATTCTGAGCCCAGCACTTATGAATCACCGGGGAAGGCCGATTGGACGTTTGTCACGAGCGGAAGCCCAATTAGTAAGCGCCATCGTCACTGTCGCGAAAAATATGGCGAGCAGGTAAGGAATTCTGCCTCTTTGGCATCTGACCAGTCATTGACTTTTGCCCGGTCAGGCGGAGTTAAAGATGATAATCGCCATACCCGAGGCTCCCGTAGTGTCCCGCACAGGAAAGAGGAGAAGACAGAACATCAGTCAACTAGTGTTACCAGTGAAGCGGCCGCTGAGAGCAGCAGCAACAGTTTCCACAACATCAGCAGAACCTGCAGCTGCTCTCAAAACCAGAGTCGTGAGTCCAATGCCGCTAGCAGCAACAACACTAACACCGACGACAGCAACAACAGCAGTAATTTCGGCATCGTCCACGAAAACTACAGAAACGATGGAACTCAAGGTCATGCTACACATACAGACAGCGCTCCGCCGATCGCTTGCAGATTGAGCACCGTTCCGGCGAAAATTGTCCCGACTAGTACTGGTATGGCGAACAAATACCCACCCAGTGCGCAAACGCCATCGGGGCGACGTCGGCCGCCGTTGGCCCGCGCACGACCGTGCGCGGGCCAACGGCGGCCGACGTCGGCCCGATGGCCTTTTGCGCATCGGGCACACAGCTGCACACTTATAGCCAGTGTTCCGGGACAGTGCAGTGATGCCACGGCCAGCGTTTCTACGATCGGAGACGTGTCGGAAAGCAACGCGGACGGTACGCGGAGCGCCTTGGGAGACTGCACTATTTCGGTATACGCTGGCGCAAACAGGACTGACGCCGAAGGTGGTCCAGTTTCCGCGGAAGTTCGCAGACACGGCAGTAACAACATGGTGAGCGCGACCAAGACGAAGCCGCTTGCATCAGTAAATGACCCCCAAGACATTCGTCTGTCAGGGAACGGCTGCAGAACGTGTGCGGCCACTTCAGGAAGTTCTCGCGCAAACTGTCAAACATCCATGTTCTCGAAAGCTCGCAGAGACCAAAGCATGGTTTCAGGAAATGCATGCGGAGACAGTGATTCACTTATCCCCAACATGTGTACAAAATGTAACAGGGTGAGACTGAATGCTGGCCAAGATAGATTCTCCGTAACCGGTACAGTCAGAAGTAACGGTTCCATGTCAACTAAAACGTACAAAAGAAGCACTCACAGACCGCCAGGAACAGTAACAGTCAATGGCTGCAGAGTCATTAGTACAGTGTCAGTGAACGGCCACAGAGATATAGCTCATACGCCTTCAAGTATGTGCACACTGGCAAATGTGACACCGAATTTCTGCAGAGAAGCCTCTGTTGTATCAGTTGACGCTCATTCAGAACCGCGACCTTCGTCGGCGACCGCTTGCAAAGACACCAGTGCCTTTACGGCAAACGATTGCATAGACAGGACACCTTCGGCAAAACATTGCGCACATAGTAATTTTATGTCTGCTAATACCTGCAGACACACATGTTGTGTTGCGCCGAGTGTGTGTAGGACTACTGCTTTGTCGGCGAACGCTCGGGCAAAAGAGAACTATGTGTCTGGGAAACTTTACACAGAGTCGGCTAACAGAGAGAGCACAAACTCTTGCGCAGCGAATACACACGCTTATACAGGAAAAACGACAGCATGCAGGGAGGATACAAACGCTTGTTCAGAATGTGTCAACGCTCATGTAAAGAGCACAAACTCCGGCACAAACTGCACAAACGCACGCATAGAGACCATTACAGAATCGGCGAGCGATTGTAAAAGAACTAATTCTATGTTCGCGAATACGTGCACAGGACCCACAGATACCTATGATACATCGACAGACTCTTGCCAAATGACCTTATCGCCGAATCATCTGGAAAGCACCATCTCTGTGCCAGCCAACGTTTGTCAAAAGAGTGTTAAATTAAAGGCAAAGGAAAAAGGTACTGCGGCAATCTTTTGCGCAAGCGAGATAGCAAACACTGCCTGTTCAAAAGTCACATTGAAAAGCGTTTGTTCAAAAGACACTACAAAAAGCGATCACTCAGCAGTGACTGTTGCAAAAGCGTTTAGCAGCGCGTTCTCTGCAGTTTCCGCCAACTACTCAAGGACTTTCAGAAACAATTTGAATACAAATTCTAACCTGCGTGCTATCTCTTCTCATAGGAGTTACCGAGCAAAGATTCTTTTTTTCACCTATGTGATGCACATGTTACTGATCTTCGGTCACGCTCAGCAGACTATCAGGATCGGCCTACTGCATTCTGGCGCAGAAGGGTCCAAGCCCATGGGAGGAGAGATCGAAGCGACAGCGAAATATATGCAGCAGAAGATCAACGAAGAGCTGCAAAAATACAACGTCAAGCTGGAGTATGACTCCATCGACACGAAATGCGACGAGGGGGAAGGCTTGTACCAGTTTGTCGACTATCGGATGAAACATAGCAACATCACTGCCTTCGTTGGTGAGTCGGATAGGAGTGGTTGTTGTTGTCGTTGTTGTGTTGGTGCTGATGTTGCTGTTGTTTCTTAACCCATTCCTTGCCACTGTACGAACATTTTTGTTTCTGAAATCTTTGTTCGTTCCAAAACCAAGAGCCAACACCGTCCTAGAAACGTGGATGCACGTTGGTCCCAGCAAGAGGCATAGATCCTCATGAGCCCCCGCAGTCGCGGGGGCTCATGAGGATCTATGTCTCTTGCAGTTGGATTGTGTTCACTTTTTCTCGGCAGTCATGGGGTTAATTCTTAAGGTCTCTCGCCGCAACGAGATGGTTGAAGGCAGGTTAGTCATCGTGGGTATGGGATAAGATATATGATTGGTTGGTTGTACATTGCTTAACGTCCCGACAGCAACAAGACTTTCTCAGGACGTGCCTGCACTGCTTGTGAAAAAAACCCAAACTAAACAGAATATTAAATGTATGTCGCCAGCCGGTCTAATACGCTAAATAAACCTAAGACCATTAAGCAACACACATCCAATATCAAGAGCTACAGACAGCCCAGACAGTAGGGAGAGTTTATAAAAAATAAAAAAAAAAGGAAAATGCAGGTGAACGGACCAAGGATAGACAGAAACACATGAACCAGAATAGAGGGGAGAACCCACCCTGTGGGGCTGACCAGGGTGAACCTGGGAACTAAAAAGTAGTTAACCCCACCCAAGTCCCCCAGAACAGACCCGGGTGAGGGTAAGATATATGATGTGATGAAGAGATAACTAGTCGAATATAAGTTATTCTGATCTTGATGTGTACGGCGCAGGGCCAGTCTTCTGGCACTACCCCATTTAGCCCTAACGCACTATGGGCAGGAGATGGATCGACCACAATATTCAAGGGTAGTGCCAGATTAGCTTGGCGCCTGAAGGCGCCAAGCTCATCTGGCACTACACTTGAATTATCACCGTCGAACTAATCTGGCACTACCCTTGAATTATCACCGTCGAACTAATCTGGCACTACCCTTGAATTATCACCGTCGAACTAATCTGGCACTACCCTTGAATTATCACGGTTGATCACTCTCCTGCAACTGATACACCGTTGCGGAGGCTAGTGAGGAAACACCTTTTTGTATCCTTTTGTTCTTTTTACGCCGGAAAATCTTCGACGTCAGTTCAATTTACCATGATTTAAAAAAAGAAAAAAAAAGAACACAGTCTGAGCCCGCTTACAGTGAAGCGGTTAGCCCTTCAAGAAGTGACAACCCATTCAGCCCTGACGCCCTACAGCAGGAGATGGGTCGACCATGATAATTCAAGGGTAGTGCCAGATTAGCTTGGCGCCAGTCGGCGCCAAGCTAATCTGGCCCTGCCCTTGATTATCATGGTCGACCCATTTCCTGCAACTGGTGCATAATCATTAGATGACGCCTCCAAAATTGGAGAAATACGGCCGTCGGGCCGATTGAGTTAAGGGAGGCATTTACGTAAATGTTTCAAATTAGAGAGGCCCAGGATGATGTATTATTAGTCGTGGCAGTTCTCCGTTTCGGAACAGTTTCACATAACCGCCTCAATATGCTGACGCCTCAAAACAAATGCGACATTTTGGGAATCATCGGAAACACTGTAATGTTTCCGATTATTCCAAAAAGTCGCATTTTTCTTTTGCTCGTCAGTATAGTATTCGTGTAGTGGGTCGTTAGTTAGTTAGTTAGTTAGTTAGTTAGTTAGTTAGTTAGTTAGTTAGTTAGTTAGTTAGTTAGTTAGTTAGTTAGTTAGTTAGTTAACCGCCTCAATATACTGACGAGCAGAAGAAATGAGACCTTTTTTAATCTGTAGTGTTTATGATTATTCCAAAAAGTCGCATTTCTTTTGCTCGTCAGTATAGTATTCGTGTAGTGGGCAGTTAGTTAGTTAGTTTGCAACACTTTTGCTTTCATAAATAAAGTTCATTTTGTTTCTTTATTTCGTTGATTTTCTTTCCTCATTCATTTTCGTGACGGTTTGTCCCTCATTGGCATACCCTCGGTCGCCCACCTGGCCGGTGATAAACTCATAAATTTACTCATTGCAACTGTCCCAGTATTTATGAACCATTTCTCAAAGTTGACAAAGAGGATGATACTGGTACAATATAGTAAATTCTCCAAGCTGGACAAACAAAACAGCAGACCAACGTGCTACATATCTTTCTGACGTTATAAAGTAAAGTAAGTAGGCATTGCCTATTTTTACG
>BTPG01000001.1:314556564-314731564 GCA_036245525.1 Semisulcospira habei | reverse complement strand
ATTGATTATTGACTCCCTTCGGCTGTCGACAGCGTCTTTTTTTGTCGGGATGATTTCTGCAAAACGCAGAACGTAATGGGTTGAGCAATGTGGCACAACAACCTCACTGCTGTACTTGCGCAGGTCCTTCTTGTGACTCTGTGTGCCACACGACCGGACTTCTGGCCGCCCGGTGGAATATGCCTCTGGTCAGCTTCGGCTGCGAGAGCACCCAGCTGTCCAACCGAGACCTGTACCCGACTTTCGTCAGAACCACGGGCACCTACCTCGAGATGAGCCGTTTCCTCAACATCATTGTCAAAAGGTGGAAATGGAACTTCGTTAACATCGTCACCATTGTGAACTCCTCCGAAGTCTGGCTGGAAATGGCTGATGAACTCTCCGTAAGTGATTACATCCTGTCGCACTGATAAGTATTCTCTGTTTACTTTTGTGTCTTATTAACCCCGGGGCGAGGCGAACGCTACACGGCTGCCAGAGACATAAACCCTCATGAGCCCCCCGCTGTCGCGGGGGACTCATGAGGATTTATGTCTCTTGAAGTTTCTTTTGTGTTCTTTAGGACTGATTTTGACCTAGGCACATTCGTGTTCTTCAAGTGAATGTCAGTCAGTGTACAGTCGTTTCTGACGCGTAATTTGTGATCACTGGCAGCGAAGAGGGTTGAATAGTGTTTTATGTATCACATCGTGTGTTGCCATGAATTGCAGGTGCTTATGACCTCTGCACCACATCGGCCGAAGTAGAACCTTTTTGTTTATGCCGAGTGTTAAGTAGGTGATTGATGTATGCATTGCTTATGTGTTTAGTTCACGTGCTTCCGTTGGTCAGCCCATCCCAAAGTGCAAGCATTGATCGTGCATCCATTCATTCGTTCGTTTGTTCTTTCGTTCGTTCATTCATCCATCTATCCATCCATCCGTTCATCTATTCATTTATCCATCTATACATCCATCCATCCATCCATCCATCCATCCATCCATCCATCCATCCATCCATCCATTCATTCATTCATTCAGTCAGTCAGTCAGTCAGTCAGTCAGTCAGTCAGTCAGTAAGCCAGCCAGCCAGCCAGCCAGCCAGCCGTCCATCAATCGATTTGTTGACGCATTCATTCTATTTTCAGCGGAACCTGGAGTTGCATTCCTTGAACAAGAAACACTGGTCAGCAGATCTGAGCAATGTCAAACGTTTAAAACAAGATCAAAAGTCCCAGCAAAAGAGTAGGTATTTGTTATTGATCTTCTTGTTCTCTTGAACCCCTTCGGTGCATGCAGCCACCGGTATTATCATACAAAAGCTTAACCCCCTTGTGCATGCAACTGCCGGTACTGTAAACGTAAGTACGTTTTTGTGAGCGTTACGCCATGAATCCGCTTGTGATGTTGATTGCGTATGTAACTGAGTCAAGTCTCCAATGATGTCATTTTGCTTCTAGTGCAGTGCAGTCGGTCGCGTTCAAACGTAACTCGCGTGGCGACGACAGAGCTCTCGTATACTGAAGAGCTAGAAAAAACGCGACATTTCAGTGTTTCCGATGATTCCAGAAATGTCGCATTTAGCTCTCTTATCAGTATAGTACGATGATTCCAGAAATGTCGCATTTAGCTCTCTTATCAGTATAGTACGATGATTCCAGAAATGTCGCATTTAGCTCTCTTATCAGTATAGTACGATGATTCAGAACGAATGCGATTTCGTTCGTTCAGTCACCCGTTCCTTGCAAACGTAAAATGTCTAATGGTGATCCACGATGCTGTGTCTCTTCTTTCTCCAGTTTACATTCTCTGCATGTATCCCAGAGACGTCTGGGAGTTTCTGCCCGTGTTACTGGAGGGCGAGAGCGACTTGGCTGGTAACGCCTTCATCACCATTGATTATGCAAATATGGGCAGGCGCATGGGCCGGAATGACTCTATCACCAACTTGTTTACAGGTTTCGTCCATCAGTTCAGTAATAATAATAATAATAATAATAATAATAATAATAATAATAATAATAATAATAATAATATATTATTATTATTATTATTATTATTATTATTATATTATTATTAATGTAGTAGTAGTAGTAGTAGTAGTAGTAGTAGTCGTAGTAGTAGTAGTATTAGTAGTAGTAGTAGTAGCAGTTGTATGGAAGAAAGAATAATGATGTTTATACGTGCACATTTTTAATAATGATGATGGTGGCGTTGATGCTGATGATGATAATGAGAGCCGGGCTACTGACTACGGATTACAAATGATAATAAAAGTCATGTGTAGTCACGATGACGATGAAGAGGACGACCTAGAGGATGATGATGATGATGATGGTGTATATATAACTACCTGTATTAATGCATGTTTTGGTTTATTAATCAATGAGTGGGATGATATAAATATTAAGACAAATATTCATCAATCAAGCCAGCAATCAATCAATCAATAAACCATCAGTAATTTTCCATTTAGGTCTTTTAGACATTACAATGGACATCAAAAAGAATGACACCGCTTTCGAACAGTTTTTGAAAAAGCTTTGCCAAAGCGACAAAACCTGGACGAACTGCACAGAATACCCATATGAGGTAAGACCATGACGATGTGTGTGTGTGTGTGTGTGTGTGTGTGTGTGTGTGTGTGTGTGTGTGTGTGTGTGTGTGTGTCAGTGAGTGTGTGTGTGTGTGTGTGAGTGTGTGTGTGTGTGTGTGTGTGTGTCAGTGAGTGTGTGTGTGTGTGTGTGTGTGAGTGTGTGTGTGTGTGTGTGTGTCAGTGAGTGTGTGTGTGTGTGAGTGTGTGTGTGTGTGTGTGCGTGCGTGCGTGTGTGTGTGTGTGTGTGTGTGTGTGTGTGTGTGTGTGTGTGTGTGTGTGTGTGTGTGTGTGTGTGTGTTTTCCCCCGCCAGTTTTTTGACATCGGTGTTCTTCAAGAATACTGGTTTTGTGTAACAACCCAATGCGAAAAAAGCCGTCGGACCGACGTCGGCCGCCGTTGGCCTGTGCACGGCCCGACAGTCTTTTGCGCATTGGAAATAGTAACAGCATAAACGTATCCCTGCGGTCTGCGTATTCGGTTTTTCTTTTCCATAAGGTTAAATGATAAAGGATCTGCTTGCCTCCTTGACTCCCCTAATCCATTAAAAAATGAATTGCACATCACACCAGCACCTCCCTCTCTTGGCTTGACTTCGCGAACGAAGATTTTATAGGAGTTGCCCACGACGTCTGCAGGCTTGTTCGTGGCTGCGGAGGCCAATCCGAGACTGGCAGGTTCGACCGCAGTGGCTGCAGGGGAAGGTATGGCCAGGGTTCTGAGCTGCGGCATCTCTGTTTTTTCTCCTGAGCCGCTTGTCCTTAAGGCTAGCTCTGTGAGAGTCCTCAAAGGAGACAGCTGCCTTGTAAATGGTGGAGCGCCAGGTGTCACGGTCCGCAGCAAGCGAAGACCACTGGTGGTGGTCGATTTGGCAGGCACTAAGTGACTTCTTGAGACAGTCTTTGTATCTCTTCTTTGGTGCCCCTCTGTCACGGTGTCCAGTAGCAAGCTCGCCGAACAGGGTGATCTTTGGTAGGCGATGATCCTCCATCCTGGAGACATGCCCCGCCCAGCGGAGCTGTGTCCGCAGCAGCAAAGCCTCGATGCTCACAGTTTCAGCCTGTTCAAGGACCTCGACGTTGGTGACATAGTCACTCCAGTGAATGCCCAGGATGGTACGCAGGCAGCGCTGGTGGAAGCGTTCGAGGAGTCGTAGTTGGCTGCGGTAGAGGGCCCAGGACTCGGATCCATACAGCAGGGTGGTGAGGACCACAGCTCTGTACACGCTGATCTTGGTGCCTGTTTTCAGCTGTTGATTGTGCCACACCCGCTTGAAAAGTCGCCCGAAAGCGCTGTTCGCTTTTGCCAGCCTGCTGTCAAGCTCCTTGTCCAGCTTGGCGTCCGACGTGATAATGCAGCCAAGGTAAGTAAACTGGTGCACTGACTTTACTTCAGACTCGCCAATGGTGATGTGAGGAGGGCGATACACTGTCTTGGGTGCTGGCTGATGGAGGACCTCTGTCTTTTTCAGACTGACCTCGAGTCCAAAGAGCTGGGCAGCATCTGCGAAGCAAGACGTGATGCGCTGCAGGGCTCTCTCTGTGTGTGCAACGAGGGCAGCATCATCAGCAAAAAGCAGCTCACGAATCAGTTGGTCTAGGGTTTTCGTGTGGGCCTGCAGTCGTCTGAGGTTGAACAGGCTGCCATCGAGACGATACCTGATGTACACTGCATCGTCATCATCGAGGTCCACTGTGGCCTGCTTCAACATCATGCTAAAAAAGATGGTGAAGAGGGTCGGTGCCAGCACGCAGCCCTGCTTTACGCCGTTGAGAATAGGGAATGGTTCTGAGAGGTCATTGTTGAGTCTGACCTGGCCTTGCTGGTCCTCGTGTAGCTGGACAATCATGTTGAGGAACTTTGGGGGACAGCCAAGTCGCTCCAGGATCTGCCACATGCCTTGCCTGCTCACAGTGTCGAACGCTTTTGTTAGGTCGACAAATGTTACGTACAGCCCTTTGTTCTGCTCGCGGCACTTCTCCTGTAGCTGTCTCAGCACAAAGACCATATCGTTGGTGCTCCTGTTTGCTCTGAAGCCACACTGGCCCTCTGGGAGGTGGTCTTCAGCGATGGCAGGTACCAGCCGATTCAGGAGCAGCCTTGCAAGGATTTTCCCAGCAATGGACAGCAGGGTAATTCCCCGATAGTTGGAACAGTCAGACTTCTCGCCTTTGTTCTTGTACAGGGTGATAACGACTGCATCACGGAGATCTTTTGGTAGTGTTCCTTCCTCCCAGCAGCAGAGAAAGAGGTCATGGAGCTTGTTGTGCAGTGCTGTGCCTCCATGTTTCCAGATCTCTGGCGGTATTCCATCAATGCCTGCTGCTTTGCCACTCTTGAGCTGGTGGATGGCTGTGAGGGTCTCTTCAGCGGTGGGCGGTTCGTCCAATTCAACCTTTACTGGGAGGTGTGGGATTTGTATGACGACTGCTTCTTGAACAGTGCGCTCAGCGCTGAAGAGGCTCTGAAAGTATTGCGACCAGCGGTTCAAGATGGAGGTATTATCTGTGAGGAGTGCCTGGCCATTCGCGCTTCGCAGGGGACTTTGTACCAGGTGCCTGGGGCCATACACTGCTTTCAGTGCTTCGTAGAAGCCCCTGTAGTCACCATTGTCAGAACAAAGCTGGGTCCTCTGTGCAAGTCTGGTCCACCACTCATTCTGGAGATCTCTGAGCTTGCGCTGGAGACTGCTGCAGACGAGGCGGAAGGCAGACTTCTTCACAGGGCAGGAAGGCTGGGCTAGGTGGGCCTGATGGGCGGCTCTTTTTTTTTTGCTAGGTGTTCCTGGATCTCTACATCGTTTTCGTCAAACCAGTCTTTGTTCTTCTTTCTGGCGAAACCCAAGACTTCTGCAGAGGATTTTGCAATAGCAGTTTTCAGTTGTTCCCAAAGTGTTTCAGGGGAGGAGTCTACTGGGTCCGTTGTGCACCTCCATAACTGTGAATAAAAAGAAACTCACACAAACTGTTTTTGTTTTGTGTTGTTGTTGGTTTTTTCGGGGGGCGGGGGTGGATAGAGATTGTGTAGAGATCTATACCTCATGCCTGTCTATTCGTATGGCTATTCTGCAATGGTTTCTGAAACTTTATTTTTAGCCACTGGTTTCTTTTGGCTCAAGTGATAAGCAAAGGTGAGTCTATGTTTTGGGCCAGTGGTCGTCCGTCCGTCGTCTGTCGTCCGGCCGCCGTCCGTCCGTTGGCATTTTCTCGGAGACTATTCAAGCTAACGTCTTCAAACTTGGCCCAAGGATACTTTGTGGTAAGAACTTTTAAACATACCAATTTGAGTGACCTTTCACAAAGATCAAGGTCACAGGGGATCAGGAAATAGGTAAAAAATGCCTATATTTTGACATAATTTATTTTTTCTCAAATACTATTTACAAATTCAAACCCAACCTTGGCACAAAGATACCTGATGGTAAGACCTTTCTATAAGTACTAATTTTGGTTGATCCCTCGGAAAGGTCAGGGGTCACAAGAGCTCAGGAAATATGTGAAAAATAACCATATTTTGACGAAAGATGTTTTTTCTCAAATACTATTCACAACTTCAAACCCAAACTTGGTACAGAGAAACCTGATGGTAAGACCTATCTATGCATACTAATTCGGATGACCCTCAGAAGGTCAAGGGTCACGATAGCTCAGGAAATAGGTCTAAAATAGCCATATTTTGACAAGATGCTTCTTTCAAATACTAGTCACAACTTCAAACACAAATTTGGTACAGAGATACCTGATGGTAAGACCTATCTATGCATACTAATTCAGATGACCCCTTGGAAAGGTCAAGGATCACAAGAGGCTGGCAAATGTGTGTAAAATGCTGATTTTTTTTTTATAAAATTGTAGGTATTCCCAAATTTTTGCAAATTTTTCAACCAAATTTGCTACAAAGATAGCTTATGATAAGACCTTCCTATGCATACTAATTTAGTCGACTCATCACAAGGGTCAAGGTTCACGGGGGGTTGACAGATGTGTGAAAAATGCTTACATTTTCAAAAAAACATGGATTTTGCTGCTGCAAAAGCCAGCCCTTGTCATAAAAGTTACACATGTAAATCGGTCATACACATGAGCCATAATGGCTTTGCCTTTCTTGTTTGTTTTTTTTTGTTTTCGGGCTTTTTTTCGATATTGGTTATCTTTTTGAAATCTCTGCTGCTTAGCTTGTCTTGTATGCTGTTTGATTATCTTTCTGTAACGTCATGTTTATCTCATTCAGCCCCGACACACCACAGCAAGACATGGACCGAGCATGACAGTTGAAGGCTGGTGCCAGAATTACTTGGCGCCCGTAGGCGCCAAGCTAATTCTGGCACCACCTTTGAACAGTCATGCTCGATCTGTCTCTAGAACTGTAATAAGTCTTTTACATGTCAACTTCAAAGTTTGGGGATTTAGGTCCTGGGGCAGAATGTGTTATTTAATTAACTCATTCTACCCCATCACCGAAATCCCCAAATTTTGCCGTCCTCCTCTGAAGACAGCACTCTAGTGCAGGACACAGATCGACCATGATAGTTCAAGGGTGATGCCAGAATAGCTTGGCGCCCATAGGCGCCAAGCTATTCTGGCATCACCCTTGAATTATCATGGTCGATCCTCATCTTGCTTTGGTGTGTCTGGGGTAGAATGAGTTAAACTACCTTGTTGTAGTCTTTTGTTGTTAATCCTGTTCGCTAAACGTTTGGGATCTATGCTGCTTTATTTATCTGTTATTCCTGTTCACTAAACGTTTGGGATCTATGCTGCTTTATTTATCTGTTATTCTGATGTTTCTTCCTGTTAGCAGTTTCGGCGAAATCCACGCTGCCTTGCATTTCCTTAATTCTGTTTGTACTTCTTGTTTCCAGTATGGAATCCATGCTGCCTTGCTTGCCGATGCGTTCCAGTTGCTAGCAGAAGGTATCAAAGCGGTGCTGGAAAACGGTGACAGCCTCACTGGTGAGGCGATCGTCAAGAACACAATCAACATCACTTTTCAAGGTAATGATGATGATGTAATAATTATGATACCGATCATGATCACCATCATCATTATTACATCATGCCTGTAATGGTAATAAAATACTAATCTACTACCACTACTACAAATAATAGTAATAATAATAAAATAATGGCATTAGTAATACAATACTACTACTATTAATAAGAAGAAGAAGAAGAAGAAGAAGAAGACTAGGCTACAGGTAATTATTATGTAGACGAATTATCTTTGTCTGAAAATCGGCGCAGAGCGATTGCCGTGACCTGAACCCAGCACGCGCTCTCCAGGGACATATTTATACTGACGAGCAAAAGAAATGCGACATCATTCGTGTCATCGGAAGCACTGCAGTGTTTCCGATGACTCGAATGATGTAGCATTTATTTTGCTCGTCAGCTACGTAGCGTTCTGGTCTATTGATTGCACAGCTTCCGGCTCTCTGCAGATATCTGATATTATTGCTCATTTGGGAGAAATGTCAGCATATGATTGGCGAACAGCAGTGCTGATTAAATTCATATCGGACTCGACCCGTTCAATAACTGTTGACCCCGTAGCCTTGACCTCCATTTTTAAAGCAAAAGCAGATTTTTGGCTCACGTGCGAAGCAAAAGTGAGTCTATGTTCTGGGCCAGTGGTCGTCTGTCCGGCGTCCTTCGTTGTCGTCCGTGGTAAACTTTAACGTTGGCATTTTCTCTGAGACTATTCAAGCTACAGTCTTCAAACTTGGCCCAATGATACTTTGTGGTGAGACCTTTCTAAACATACCAATTTCAGTGACCTCTCACAAAGGTCAAGGTCACAGGGGATCAGGAAATATATCAAAAATAGCTGTTTTTTTACATAATTTATTTTTTCTCAAATACTATTCACAACTTCAAACCCAAACTTGGTACAAAGATACCTTATGGTAAGACCTTTCTATGCATACTAATTTGGTTGATCCCCGGGAAAGGTCAAGGGTCACAAGAGCTCAAGAAATAGGTCCAAAATCGCCATATTTTGACAAAAGATGGTTTGTATTTCTCAAATACTATTCACACCTTCAAACCCAAACTTGCTACAGAGATACCTGATGGTAAGACCTATCTATGCATACTAATTTGGATGACCCATCTGAAAGGTCAAGGGTCACAAGAGCGCATGAAATAGATTTTTAAAAATAGCCATAATTTTTTACAAGAAATGTTTTTCTCAATTACTATTCACAACTCCAAACCCAAACTTGCTGCAGAGATACCTGATGATAAGACCTATCTATGCATACTAATTTCGATGACCCCTCGGAAAGGTCAAGGGTCACAAGAGGTCGACATATGTGTATAAAATGCCAATAATAATGTAGTTATTATCAACATTTGTGCAAACTTTTCAATCAAATTTGGCACAAAGGTAGATGATGATAAGACTTTCCTATGTATCCTAATTTATTTGACTCATCGCAAAGGTCAAGGGTCACGGGGTTTCACAAATGTGTGACTGAAAACTGATTAAATTTTGAGAAAACATGGATTTTGTTAGTGCAGAAGAGATCCCTATACTTATTGTCAGGAAATGTGTGGATCGGTCATACACGTGAGCCACAAGGGCTTTGCTTTTCTTGTTCAAGAATGAAATGGCTGAAAATGATATAGTTTTCTTCCAGATAAAATCATAGAATCTAATCGCTTACTAGCCAGCACACCGAGAAAATAAATGAAAACTGAAAATTCTATCGCGTCTCGGGCTTTATAAACCCATTTCAACATTATTAGAAAACAGAAATTGTGAGATCGGACTCTTAAATCGCAATAACGTACATTATTTAGTTATGTGGTGAGCTGTAATGTTGGGCCTTAAGATTACAAGGGACCATAAGATCCAAAATCACACACCTGTACACATCAGCCCTGGGGAAAGCAATTAACCCATTACATCCTGAGGCTGGTCTTTTTCAAATTTGCCTATTGTCCTATGCAGTCTACACTACAGTTTAGGAGATATATCAACCATTTTAGTTCAAGGGTGTCGCCAAAATAGCATTGTGCCTGAGGAACCAAGCTTTTCCTGCACCACCCTTGAACTGTCATAGTCAAATTTATTTCAAGCAATGAGTGTATCAGGATAAAAAAAAAGACATCAACACGTTTATCAGGTAATGGATCAACCATGATAATTCAGGGGTAGTGCCAGATTAGCTTGGCGCCATCATGATATCGGAATCCCCTCGATCGAAATCGCTATCGACACCCAAGAGGTTAACTGAATCGAGACGAACGGCATCCGGATACGCGGCTTAACTCATTCGAGACGTGCCGCATCCGGATACGCTCGTATCCGGATGCGGCACGTCTCGAATGAGTTAAGCCGCGTATCCGGATGCCGTTTGTCGTGAATGAGTTAAACTGTTATCCATCTCTCGTTTTTCAGGAGTCACAGGGGAAGTGCGGATACTGGAAGACGGGTCGCGATACGCTGACTTCATGCTGCACAACCTGGTCAACGGGTCCTACGTGCCCATCGCAAAGACCAATTCCGCAGCTAACTAGTACGTATGCACAGGCCGGCCTCACTATATCGCGGTACCTGGGAGCCATCGAGACAGACCGCTGTGTTGGCGTTCGCGTATTGTGATGCTAAGCTCACACAGGCTTGACACAGTGGAGGACAACAACAACAACAACAAAAAGCAAACTTTCCTCGGGCCGACGTCAGCCTTAGCTGGCCCGCACTGCTGTGCTCGGGCCAGCCGCTAGGGCTGACGTCGGCCAGAGGACATTTTGCCTTTTCGGTGTCAACTTGGGAGCCACATAGCCCACCGCGGTAATATTGAGGCTGACCTATAGCTGACTTTGTCGTGCCTGTAACCGCTTGCATGTATGTGTGTGTGGGTATGGGTGTGTGTGGAGATTAGGACAACACGCTGTTTTTTCTTACAATATTAACAGAGAGCAATAACGCAGCGATACAAACACATGTTATTCCGACTGATACGCACATTCACACAACGATTTTCGTCTCTCGCTTGCAAAATTTGGCTCAGTTGGTTGTTCCTGCGCGAAAGTAAGCAGCCCTTTTCCTTCTACATAGCTGTATTGCAGTTCACATACTTTTTAGGTGAGAGAAATGGCCGCCGTTTCGGTGCAACGCGGTTCGTAGACGTTTTCGCTGAAGGAAATGGCCGCCATCGATTAAAAATGTTGTTGAAGGGTATGACTCTAATTTGCGCCAAAAAACAAAAAGTATTCGAGTGTTTGCTGTTGACTGAAAATGACACCATAGTCGGTTTGCCTGACTTGCTAAGGTACGAGCGTATTAATGCACTGAGCAGCCGGGCCCTCTCACCTGGGTCGCCATTAAAACTTCCGAATCCTTGCACTTACCTTGAACGCGCATAATAGTTATCAGCCGCTGACAAGTTGTTCCTTCTTATAATATTCAACGGAGGTTACTGAGGCTTACGTTATACCAAACAGCCAATTGTAAACAGAATTTCCGGTTTTGTTATGACGATACCGGCAATCGCAAAAATGCTTACATTTTATACAAGAGTCAAAACTGTTGCAAAATCCGCACCGTGGCTGAGACGAAGACACGAAGGATGCTGATTGTGCGTAAGTGTATTTGTACTTAGGAATATTCTAAACCTCAACAACTAGTACTTGTTTAGAAAAACTTCAAGTATAAATATAACATCACATTTTTAGGGTGATACTATCGGCAAGTTTCGGACACTGTGGTGTCACGACTGATGCCGTAGTGCACGTTACATTTTGCGCGAGGGCCCTATGAGCCACAATTTTGACAAAACTAAACCAGGCAGTGATTTTGTTTTTACATATTCAGATAGTTTATCTGTGAAATAGAACGAAGACGCATATTAAAATTAGTCACTTTATATTTTAACCCAAATGCACCCTAAAAATTCCATTTACCGGAAAACAGCTCATGAATATGTATGACAAACTTGTGTACATTTCAGCACAAACTACTACAATGTAATAAAAGAGACAGTGGTGTGGCCGGGAAACACAAATCATCCTCCAACCTCAAGCAATTGCGATGGTGCGGATGCAGGGTCGTGCATGACCAATAACACGGAAGACGGTAAGGACGTAGCCACTATCAGTCTCGTTATCACTGTCGTCCTCGTGTCATGACGATGATGATGATCATCATCAGCAACAGCAGCAGCAGCATCTTACTGGGCGGCTAGGTTCTTGGTCTGTTGGTTCTTTAATCACGTTTTATACCGCCTTGTCATTTTGTATATTTAGTGCCAGCCGTAACTTTGTCAGTCTCCTCTAATGACATGCACTTTCATTCAGTCTAATTAGTGGCAAACGATAATGCAATTTCTGGTAACACTTTCGACTAAATGTCTTCACTGGATAATAATATATAGAATACAATCGAAACTATGCAGTTGCGGCCATTATATCGATTATTATTGCGTGTGGTTAAATAACTCTCTACTGTGTGACTGGCATCATAGTGTATTCACTACTAAATTTGCGTTACTAAGGTGGCTATCGCTAACACTACGTGTCAATACAATTGAGATTGTCGGCATGTATGTGTGTGTGTATGTGTTTCGATAGCGCAACGATTGAAGGCACTACGAAGGGATGGCACTACGATCGCTAGAACTACGCGTTACACGATCGCTAACATTACGTGTCGCTAGCGCTACAATTGATATGGCACAACTTGTCCATAACACTGTGATAGATTGAACTGCGTGTCAAGAGCACTACGTGTTATACCAACCATAATTCTATCGACACGCAATACTATTGACGCATAGTTCTAACGGGATTTACCCATCTTTTGTCATACACGCATAAACTGTGTCTATTGCTTTTATTATTTTACTTTCAATGGAGAGAGAGAGAGAGAGAGAGAGAGAGAGAGAGAGAGAGAGAGAGAGAGAGAGAGAGAGAGAGAGAGAGAGAGAGAGAGAGAGAGAGAGAGAGAATGAATCAATGAATCAATGAAACTTTATTTTACAACGGTTAAGGCATTTACATCGTCATTGACACAGCCATTTTACAAAGCTGCCGTTGCTAACAACTACATGACTTCTACACGTGCACATACATATAAGGAAAACATAATACTTGCAGACAATTGACAACACTGTTCACATAGGCAGGCATACTCATAGACTCTCAGACACTCCCCTCCCCCCCCCCTCCCCTCCACACACACACACACACACACACACACACACACACACACACACACACACACACACACACACACACACACACACAGCGCTAAGTAGTTCAAATGATAAATAAAAAGGATAACAGGCTTAATTGGGAATAAATTGGACGCAGCATAGAAAGAAACATATAATACATGTAGTTAAAAGCTTGGCGCCTAAAGGCGCCATGCCATTCTGCCACCTCCCTTGAACTATCATGGTCAAGCCACATCTTGCTGTGGTGTGTCGCGGACAGAGTGAGTTAACATGGTTTTTCATATCTACTGTTACTGTTTTGGTTTGAAAAATAACTCATTCAAATTTCAAGGCGCCCTCTCATAAGTAGCTGCAGAAGTGTCGTAAAGCGTTGCACCGCATCAACAGCTGCGGAAGTGTCGTATAGCGTTGCCGAGGGCAACGCTATACGGCACTTCCGCAGTTATTGATGCGGGGTGCCTTGATTGAGTTAACTAACTACTGTGTTTGTGCGCTGGTCTGTGATTTTGGACCTTAGGTGCAAAAGGTTAAGCTCCAAAGACACAGCCCAGCTCGCATATGAATGTCTCCACTGTCTGCTTTTCAGTCGACTTTTGCATAGAACAAAGTCGTATTTTGACAAAAGTCAGATACAACAAGCCTGCTTCAAAGATCCCGACAACACTGGGTTTTTGTTTGTGTGGTTTTTTTCTTATGTGAAGACTAACTACATCGTGTATAGAAAACTTGGGATATATACTGAGGAGCAAAAGAAATGCGATACCATTCGAGTCATGGGAAACGCTGAAGCGTTTCCCATGACTCTAATGATGTCGCATTTCTTTTGTTCGTCAGTATACTAACGAACAAAATTCACTTCCTCCAACATTTCGTAGTTTCCTAAGTTCGCTGTAAAAGTCTGATTTCTTCTTCTTCTTTTTTCCAGTGATGTATACTGCTCTTGGGGTAGCGCTTGCAGTCACGTTGCTGGCAGTTGTTCTTCTTCTTTTTTTCGTCTTTCGACGGTGAGTGATCGTAACTCTATTCACTGCTGGGGACAATATCTAGCAAAACATAAACGCAATTAGAATAAAAACCTCATGGCTCCAAGGAGTCGCGCAGGCTCATAATGTACTCTGCATCTTCCTCGAAACGGACTGGGTTTTTTTTACATTTGAATCAATGATGATTTCAGACACCTAATTTATCCTAATTTGTATTGTTATATTTGGGTTGCGTTTTTGGTTTTTGGCTCACGTGCGAAGCAAAAGTGAGTCTATGTTCTGGGTCAGTGGTCGTCCGTCCGTCGTCCGTCGTTGGTGGTCCGTCGTCCGTGATAATCTTTAACGTTGGCATTTTCTCAGAGACTATTCAAGCTACAATCTTCAAAATTGGCCCAAGGATACTTTGTGGCAAGACCTTTCTAAACATTCCAATTTCAATGACCTCTCACGAAGGTCAAGGTCACAGGGGATCAGGAAATACATCAAGAATAGCTGTTTTTGGACATAATTTATTTTTTCTTTAATACTATTCACAGCTTTAAACCAAACTTGGTACAAAGATACCTTATGGTAAGACCATTATACGCACACTATATTGGTTGATCCCTCAGAAAGGTCAGGGGTCACAAAAACTCAGGAAATAGGTCCAAAATAGCTAGATTTTTACAAAATATGTTGGGTTTCTTTCAAACACTATTCACAACTTCAAACCCACACGTGGTACAAAGAAAGCTGATGGTAAAACTTTCTATGCGTACACATTTGGTTGATCCCTCGGAAAGGTCAAGGGTCAAAATTAGAGCTCAAGACATAGGTAAAAAAAATGCCATATTTTGACAAAATATGCTTTTTCTGAAATACTATTCACACCTTTAAACCCACACTTGCTACAGAGATACCTGATGGTAAGACCTATCTATGCATACTAATTTGGATGACCCCTTGAAAAGGTCAAGGGTCACAAGAGCTCAGGAAATTGCTTAAAAACCCAAGTTTTGACAAGAACATTTATGTTTTTTTCTCAATTACTATTTACAACTTCAAACCCAAACTTGCTGCAGAGATACCTGATAGTAAGACCTATCTATGCATACTAATTTGGACGACCCTTCGAAAAAGGTCAAGTGTCACAAGAGGTCGACAAATGTGTATAAAATTCTACTAATTGTAGTTATTATCAAATTTTTGGCAAACTTTTCAATCAAATTTGGCACAAAGGCAGCTGATGATAAAAGCTTCCTATGTATCCTAATTTAATCGACTCATCACATAGGTCAATGATCACGGGGGTTTCACAAATATGTGAATGTGAAACTGATTATATTTTGAGAAAACATGGATTTTGTTAGTGCAGTTACCACCCCTTTACTTATTGTCAGACATGTGTGGATCGGTCATACACGTGTGCCATAAGGGCTTTTTTTTTTTTTTTTTTTTTTTTTTTTTTAACCGGAGGGGTTTGCCGCTGTTTAATGATTTGTGTTTAGCTTGCCATTTTGATTTGCATTGTACAGCGCTTAGAGCCTGCACTGCAGAGAGTTTGCGCTATATAAATATAATAATGATAATTATTATTATTATTATTATTATTATTATTATTATTATTATTATTATTATTATTATTATTATTATTATTATCTACAGCACCGGGAATTGAATGGGTCAACGGGATAACAGACTATTTTTTTTATAAACAAAGAGTTCATCTCAGTTAACCCCATAACTGCCGGGGCGAGGCGAACGGTACTCACCTGCATGAGACATAAATCCCCATGAGTCCCCGCAGTCGCGGGTGCTCATGAGGGTTAATGTCTCTTGTTAGTCCTGTGTTCTTTATGTGCCGTCATGGTCCCATTCAAATCTGCCTTTTTCACGCGAACATCGGTCAGTGCGCAGTGGGTTCAGGCTCGGAATTCGTAAATTCGTCATCACTGGAAACAAAGGGGCTGCCCAATGCGCAAAAGGCCATCGGGCGGTCGTCGGCCTCCGTTGGCCCGCGCACGGCCGTGCGCGGGCCAACGGAGGCCGTCGACGGCCCGATGGACGCCTTTTGAACTGAGACAGATACATTTAACCTATATCATACTGAGGCTAAAAGCTTCAAATTTGTACACTGCCATATGCAAGCTACATTATAGTACTTACAGATAAGGATATAGACCAATGGCTTTAGTTCAAGGGTGGTGCCAGAATAGTTTTTCGCCTAGAGGCGCCACACTATTCTGGCACTATCCTTGAACTGTTTTAGTCAAACTTATTTCACACACTGGTGTATTCCGAATGATAAGGGTTAATCAACGATGTTTGCACTTTATTTTGTTGTCGGGATCCAGTTATTTTGTTTTCATCTGTGTGTCCCTGAGTGCGGCAGCAGGGGCGGATCAGTTATCTTCGGGAGTGGGGGGGGGGTCCAACTTTGTTTAGGGCCCTTCAACATGACCACAACAAAATAGCCTCCCAACGCCAAACCTTGCTTCCCAGTGGCCGAAAATCTAAAAGCGTGGGGAGGAGAGAGAGGGGGGGGGGGAGAGAGAGAGAGAGGCGAAGGAGGGGGGGGGCGGAGGGGGGATTGGCGTGTGTCAGAGAACTTTTTCCACTTTCTCACTGCACACCGAAATATCGAAAAGCAAAGGGGAGAGGGTGGGGGGCTCAGAAACCCACCCACCCTCACCCTCACCACCCCACCCCCCCACATCCGCGCCTGGGCAAAGCGATGACAATCAAACAAGACAGTTTATGACTGAACGATGGGACTCAAGGCGACACGGCGTGAGGCAAGACGCGACTCGATACCATGTGATTTAAAAAAAAAAAACTTTTTTGTCAGGCATTTAACATGTAGCTCACCGGTTGTTGTTGTTTTTTTTTTTCTTTCCTAGCGGGTTGGTTAGTTGCTTAGTTCGGGTTTAACGTCCACAGCACCGTGGTGATCATGGACGTCCCTGACGGGCGGGTTATGGGGGACAGGGTAATCTATTGCCTATGGAGTACGACCTGAACACTGATCAACTCAGGCGCACTCCAACTGTGCCACTTTGATTTACCATGACATTTCAACGGACATGCTATTGAACAAATCCGTTTTTTCCCCCTGGATTGTGAGTCCAGCTACCGGGGCCGGGACGGGATTCGAACCCACGACCCAGCGATTTCCTTCGCTCTCCTGCTCCGACGTTTAACTGTGTTACGTGGTGGGGTTGAAGTCGTAGTATGATAAACACACCAGACGCACGCACGTAAGGTTCTTTTTAAATAACTTTCATTCAGCTGCAATCCGTCACACGTGGCTTAAGGATGTAGACAATACTGGAGAAACAGTTCCAACAATATTTTAATTCAGCGATGCGATCTCCACACAATGCAATTCTAAACTCACAAACACTGATACAATGTCTCTTCTGCAAAGCCCACACTCTGACACAAAGTTTCTGCCACACAGCGTCTCACACAAAGTACACCCAACACGGGCCACGTACCTACGCTAACTGTGTGTCTCTACAACTGACAAATGCAAGACAATGTACCGATGCTGTTACATTGCAATTCTACAACTGAACAATGTACCCAGGTGCTTCCTAGCACGACTCTTTTATAGCGGTATGTTTTCTAGAAAAATCAAGCATAATCGTACAACACAACCAATCAAAACACAGTACATAACTAAAACTCAAAGGTACATTCACACTGGAATATTCTGTAAATATCTGGCTACTATCTTCAACCTCTATGTTAGGAAAATCTCCGGCGTGCCATGACGTCACACAAAAGTAGGCCAGACAGGTCACGACCTTGTCCGTTCTATTTGGTAAACACGCGACCAGTGCATTAGTACTGAAAGCTAAGCGAGACGCGCGCAGTAAACAAATGAATGTCCGAGCTGTTTCTAGACTCTTCGTGACTCAACTCCGTGCGGCAACAGATAAACAACACCGTAAACGAAAGTGAAATTCACTGAAAAGGTATGTGATTCGTAATCATGATAGCTCAAATAAATATCGTATCGTTTCCTACGACTTATGCAGGACCGTTCTCACAGAACAACACAACCACAATCGTAACAAACCGCCTGAGCTATTCCGGACTCTTACTTCTGAGCTAGCGAACTGTTAACTGCCTTTTATTCTGACTCTGTATCTATTGTGACAGGGAAGTGGACGTAAGGTGTTGGGAAAGGATGTGGTGGGTTAAAGTAGTGTATAACTGTGCGTGTGTCTGAGAGAGAGTGTGCTGTTGTGCATGCGCAGTGAATCCAGTGTTTTCCTGGAGAACAGCGCTATACAATAACTATTTATTATTATTATTATTATTATTATTATTATTATTATTATTATTATTATTATTATTATTAAAAAGAAAAGGGGAGACTGCCAGTGCTAATATTTTAGGAAGATTACAAAATAAAGTAGGTAAAAGCACTGTCAGGGGAGAGAAGTGTGCATGATCGACCAGTGATCATAGATCTACTTTGGTCAAAGCACAACAAAAAACAAACGAAAAAAAAAAAGATAGGAAAGAGGGGGTGCGCTAAGAAAGTGACTGGAAGCAATGCATATGGAACCCCCCCCCCCCCATAGGGGGAGGGGGGGGGGGGCGTATCACACATCCCACTTTTCCAGCCACTCGGTGCATGGAAATTTAAATCTAGGTCCCCCAAGGGGGGTCCAGATATTTAGCCGGTGTGGACAGCTGTTTCGGTCTTGGCGACCTCGTCAGCACACCCTTCGGCATACTGGTAAAAGGCAGGAACTTTTACCTACCTGCAAAGACAGCCACATTTTACTGTGGTGTCGGTAGGGGCATACATTCCATGCCTCCACCTAGAGCCAAATTTCCATGCACCCTAAGAGAGAACCTACAAAAAGAGGGAAGTGGTTGCAGTCGATATTGTAGTAATAAATGAAAAGAAAAGTGGAGACTGCCAGTGAGAATATTTTAGGAAGATTACAAAGTAAAGACACCACAGTAAAATGTGGCTGTCTCTGCAGGTAGGCAAAAGTTCCTGCCTTCCACCAGTATGCCGAAGAGTGTGCTGACGAGGTCGCCAAGACCGAAACAGCTGTCCACACCAGCTAAATATCTGGACCCCCCTTGGGGGACCTAGATTTAAATTTCCATGCACCGAGTGGATGGAACAGTGGGATATGTAATATGTAATACGCCCCCATACGGAGGGCGGGGGGGGGGGGGGGGGGGGCTTCCATATGCATTGCTTCCAGTCACTTTCTTAGCGCACCTCCTCTTTCCTTTTTTGTGTGTGTGTGTGTGTGTGTGCTTTGACCAAAGTAGATCTATGATCACTGGCCGATCATGCACACTTCTCTCCCCTGAAAGTGCTTTTACCTACTTTACTTTGTAACCTATTATTATTATTATTATTATTATTATTATTATTATTATTATTATTATTATATTCATAGTATACTAAACAGCAAAAAGAATGCGACATTTTTTGGAATCATTGGAAACACTTTAGTGTTTCCGATGATTCCCAAAAAATGTCGCATTCCTTTTGCTCGTCATTATGTTTGGCGGTCTCGGTCAACTAAACGTTGACACCATTTTCTTCTCTACCTCCACACTATCTCTGTATGATGCGTTTTGTTGCGCGACAGACGAAAAAGCGTGAGAGAATTGGGCAGGAAGGACTGGATTATAACATCCGAGAAACTCTATCAAACTTCGGCATTCTCTGGCAAACCAGGGGCACTGACCGGTACTGGCAATGGCAAGGTACGTATAAATCTGCCGTTGAGTGGCAAAAGACAATCTGTCATTTTTTTTTATAGAAAAACGACATTTCCATTGTTTATACAATAGAAATCTCACTTTTCTCAAAAATGGGTATATATTGACTTTTGTCAAACAACGGTAGAGATCTCGAAATAAAAAAATAAAAAAAGGGGGGGGGGGGGGGGTGAGAACGATTACGAAACACTTTTAGTACAAACAACAACAGCAACAAGAACAAACACAACAACACTTGTCTGTCAATTTGTTTGCTATTTCTGTCGATTGTTTGTAATTTGACGAAAGCTGACGTGAACGTTGCTGGTGGTAATGGTAACAATGGTAATTATGGTAATAATGGTACTAATGAATGTGACGATAGTGATTATAAATGTGACGAATGGTATTTATGAAAGTGACGATGGTAATTATGAGTGTCAGTAGTGTGAGTAGTGTTCATACGCCTTACAGGCAGAGTGAACCTCTCGCCCATTGTTTCATGTGTAATTGTGGCTGTGTTGGTTGTCCCTTTTGGAGTATGTCATCTTCATGTTCATGATGAACTGGGCTACATTTTGGTATCTTTTTTGTGGACCATTTCCTCCAGAGTGGAAAATGCTTTGGCTTTTTCTGTTTTTTTGCTCCACTGGCTCAGTGGCAGTCACGCTTGACTGCACCTGCTGTACCTTTGCACCTACTCAGTCTACACGTGAACTCACACAGGCTGTCCTCAGTGTCACAGTTCAACTATGTGAATTGTAGTACTGTGAATACAGGCAATCTGCATGTGAACTTTGTCTGGCCTACTTACTGTGCCCCTGACTGACTGTGCCACTAGTCCATCGTTACACACTGTGTGCACATCCAGTCTATAGATGAACTCTTCTGGTCTGCCTACAGTGACCCAGTCTTTCGGTGTCACCAGTCCGTCATCATGCACTGCGTATCAATCCAGTCTGCCAGTGAACCCCTCTAATCTACCGCCCACTGTTCCACAACACAAGTACTCCAGAGATGATTTGTTGTGTATTAGATCTGTGGCCAAACGTCTGGACCCCACTCTCATCCTACATCTTCGGAGTTTGGGGATAGGGTGTCATTTGCCTCGTAAACGGAACCGCAGAGGTGGTAGGAGGAAACAGAGACAAATTATTGTTTTCATCACTGGCAGGTCTAACACGTTGCCATGTGACCCTCAAAGGACATAGTTTCGCCTAAAAGCCTCATCTACATAATCACTAAACCTCAGCAGAAATATTTTAACTTCTGTACTTTAAACGCACAATCAGTGGGACAGCGTGACAAAAGGACTGAGATATGTAATTTTGTGCATGACCAGAACATCGATGTGTTGTTCCTGACAGAGACCTGGCTTAAATGTCAAGGAGACGAGGCGAAGTGTGTGGACATAACTCTATCTGGCTATTGCTTCAGATCCTTCCCCCGTGCTACTCGTGGTGGAGGACTGGCTTTTTATCCGTGACAGTTTATTGGAGCATGCCAACATCACATCATCATTCCCCTTTTCTCATTCAACGTATGAGCTTGCTCAGTTGACACTTTCTGTGCCGCAGCATGTGCATTTGTACTGTCTGTGCCGTCCACCCCCCACCCCCACCAACAGAAGAATATACTTACAGACACTATGTTTTTCAGCGAGTTTGAAGGTTTTCTTGGAGCACTGTAATTCTTTGGGTGGTAGGCTTGTGATTGTCGGCGACTTCAACTTTCAATTCGACTGTCCTTCCAACACCAACACGGCTCGTATGCTTTAGTCTGTCTCAAGGCGTGCATCAGCCTACTCATACCAAAGGTCATACACTCGACTGGGTCGTGTATAGAGAGGAGGACTCCATCTTTAGGTCCGCCTCTGTGAGCCACACCATGTCTTCTGACCATTTTCCAGTTCTGTGTCTTTTGGATATAACCAAACCTCAGCTGCAGCCTGTTACCAAGACTTCGAGGAACCTCAAGGGGATCGACGATGACAAGTTCATAGCCGATGTTGCAGACTTTGTCGGCATCCGTCCCCACGTTTCGGCCGAGCAACTCAACGCTAGTCTGCGGGCTGTCCTAGACCAGCATGCTCCCGCCACTCGCCGCCGGGTGCCGCAGCATCACTCCACGCCCTGGTACCCGTCTGTGGCCGCTGAACTGCGCACCTTGAAGCACGAAATGCGTCAGGCAGAGAGGTGTTGGCTCAAGTCTGGGCTGACTGTTCATAAACAGATTCTGAATGGTTTGAAGTATAAGATCACTCGCTTGACCACCAATGCCAAGACTGCTTTCATCTGCGCAAAGGTTGCTGCAGCAAGTACTTGCAAAGAACTTTTCCGTGTGACTAATGGACTCTTGGGTAAGACCAAATCTGTTCAACTGCCCAGAACACACCCAATCCGCGATCTCCCAGAACTGTTCTCTCGCTTTTTCTGTTCCAAAGTCAGAACAATACGTGACAACATTGACAAATGTGATGATGCTCAGACATCTTGCTCATTTGAATCTAAGTGTTTTGCTGGCACTCCTCTTGCATGCTTCAGTCCAGTGACTGAAAAGGTAGTGCTAGACACCATGAGTAAGATGTCTCTCAAGACCTGTGAGCTAGACCCTGTGCCTTCGTCCCTTCTTTTTGAATGTAAAGATGCAATTGTACCAGTTTTTACAGCTATTGTAAATGAGTCCCTCTTGCACGGCACTGTACATACCTGTTTCAAAACTGCAATTGTTAAGCCGCTCTTAAAGAAACCTTCACTTGATCCCAACAGTTTGAAAAACTACAGACCCGTATCCAACCTACCTTTTCTTTCACAGCTTCTGGAAAAGATAGTGCTGACACAGCTGCTAGACCATATCAAGAATAATGGTCTGTGCCATGTGTTCCATTGAGCATATAGGTCTGGTCATAGCACGGAGACAGCATTGCTGCGTGTTGTGAATGACCTACTTGCTGCTAGCGATGAAGATCTAAATCTCTGTTCTGACTTTGCTCCATCTGAGCGCAGCGTTTGATACCATTGACCATGGCATTCTACTTGCCCTCCTTCGTGATGTGTTTGGCATTCAAAGCACTGCACTGAAATTTTTCCAGTCCTACTTTGTTGGTCGCTTGCAGATGGCTTCAGTGGCAGGATTTGAGTCCCACCCTGTTGAGCTGCTTTGTGGCGTTCCACAGGGGTCGGTCTTGGGGCCTGTTCTTTTTACTTTGTATACACAGCCCCTGTCGCATGTCATTGAGCGTCACTTTGTTTCTTATCATTTATATGCAGATGATACAGAATTGTACAAACTCTCCCTTCGCGAACATGTTGATCGGATGGTGCAATCTATGGAGGCTTGTATTTGTGATGTTCAGAAGTGGACCACACAGAACAAGCTCCAGAGCACTGTTCGACATCTGCTGACTGTTGACGTTACCAAAACACTTGTTACCTCCCTTGTGCTGTCCCTAATAGACTATTGCAATTCTCTTTTGTCCGGTATTCCGCAAAATCTTCTTGACCAAATCCAGAGATTCATGAACTGTGCTGCACGTCTGATTTTTCGTGTACCGAAACGTGAACACATTATGACTCTACTAGCTGATTTGCACTGGCTGCCAGTTTCATACAGAATTCAGTATAAAGTCGGTGTTATTTGTTTCAACATCATCTCTGGTTCTGCCACTCCTTACTTAACTGATTTTGTCCAGCTGTATACACCGTCCCGCTCACTACGCTCTACTTCAGACACTCGTGTTTTCCGTATCCCTAGACGTAAACTGAAGTGGTATGGGCATGTCACGCGTTCAGCAGGGCTTGCCAAAACAATCCTGCAAGGCACTGTGCAAGGAGAACGAAGGAGAGGAAGACAGAGGAAAAGATGGGAGGACAATATCTCAGAGTGGACAGGACTGAGGCTGGTCGATACGCTAAGAATGGCAGAGAACAGAGAGGAATGGAGGGAACTGGTTGCCAAGTCATCAGTGGTGCCCCAACGGTCGGCAAGACTACGGGATATAGATAGATAGATAGATAGATAGATAGATAGATAGATAGATAGATAGATAGATATATAGATAGATAGATAGATAGATAGATAGATAGATAGATAGATAGATAGATAGATAGATAGATAGATAGATAGATAGATAGATAGATAGATAGATAGATAGATAGATAGATAGATAGATAGATAGATAGATAGATAGATAGATAGATAGATAGATAGATAGATAGATAGATAGATAGATAGATAGATAGATAGATAGATAGATAGGTAGGTAGGTATAGACGTAATAAGGTCACTCAAGGTCATCGTGCACTTTCGTATTTTGGTCCCATTACACGGAACGTTCTCCCAGCTGATGTGCGTCACTCATCATCTCTTTCCATTTTCAAATCCAAGCTTAAAACACACATTTTCTCTGTTGCATATACGTAAAGACCATTTTTTCTGCCAGCTCATCATGTGTGTGTGTGTGTGTGTGTGTGTGAGAGAGAGAGAGAGAGAGAGAGAGAGAGAGAGAGAGAGAGAGAGAGAGAGAGAGAGAGAGAGAGAGAGAGAGAGAGAAAGAGAGAGAGAGAGAGAGAGAGAGAGAGAGAGAGAGAGAGAGAGAGAGAGAGAGAGAGAGAGAGAGATGAAATGAAATGAAACTTTATTTCTCAACGCATGAAGTAATTAGCACGAGTGCCATTTTTCATACTTGCCGTTGCTACTCTACAAACACAGGATAATAATTGTAATACTAATAGTACCAAATTACACAAAGAAAAATTAGGAGACATTAAACATGAAGAGACATTAAACAAAATTCATTCATTCATTCGGCCATACAAACGAAAAACAGAAAGTACCCGCAACGCACGCACACACATACACGCTCGCGCGCACACACAGACACGCGCTAATGATAACTTGACCTATATACGAAGCAAATCATTTGGATCATAGTGAAAATTCACTTTAGACAGCAAAAATTATTTGGATTATAATAGAAACTTGAATTATGTAATTAGGCGATTATTATTAGTATGGACAAACCATACGGCAGCATGCACTGATTATACGATAAGCACATGTTTTATACGGATACTTGTAGTGGTAGATTATGTATCAGCAGACAAGTACTCGAGGAGGCATTCCTTGAAAGAGGAGAGGGAGCTAGCTTGTGTTATACATGTAGGCAGTTTGTTCCAGAAAGATGCGCCTGAGAAAGATACACTGGTTTTAAATAGATCTATCCTGGGGTGAGTTGTAATAAAGTTTCGTCTTGAAGTAGAATAACCTGAACTTGCTTTGGTAAAGAGCTTACAAAGATATTCTGGGTGAATCTCATTCCAGATTTTATACATAGCCACACCCTTGTTTAAGAGATGATGATAAGAGGTAGCATTTTCAGTTTTTCAAGTCTTTCGTCAGTTGTCAGGGCTGAATCAGGCAGGATATGTTTCGCTGCTCTCCGATGCCGGGAGTTAAGCCTCTTCAAGTGTATGTCACCGCTGCCATCCTATATCGTGGACGCATAATCGATGTGGGATTTGACATGTGCATTGTAAAATAACTTGCGGGCATCAACATCAATAAAGTACTTCAACTTTGAAAGCATAAAAACATTTCTAGCAACAGTTTTACATACAGCATTTATGTGCGATTGCCACTTCATCTGGTCATCAACAATTACACCAAGTAATCGGTGTTCCGTGACCTGAGTAACGATGTCGTTATGGATAGTCAGGCTGAGTGTAAGTGGCTTGAGCTGGTGCTTCTGACGGGTTGCTATCGTCATGCATTCCGTTTTGGAAGGATTTAAAATCATTTCATTATTTGCGCACCAAGTGGAAATTTCGCTCAAACCCTGCTGCAAACGGCCATTTAAAGAATCAATACTCTTGTCCGGGGTGTGAATTGTGGCGTCATCAGCGAATAAATCACATGAAATTTTGTCGCTAGTCAAATGTAGCGGCAGGTCATTTATAAAGAGGCAAAACAGAAGAGGCCCTAGGACTGAACCCTGGGGAACTCCCCATGTTACTAATGCGCTTGAGGAGTATGATCCATTGACCATGACGCGCTGCTGTCTGTCGCTAAGATATGAGGCGAAAAGTGGAGTTGTGCCATGGTGGTAAAGAGATTTCTGGCTGTAGTTATTCGAAGAAGAAATGCATTTATTGCCAAACGAACTACCGAGGTACACACTTAGCTTGGAAAGTAGAAGTTTATGGTCCACAAGATCAAAGAGAGAGAGAGAGAGAGAGAGAGAGAGAGAGAGAGAGAGAGAGAGAGAGAGAGAGAGAGAGAGAGAGAGAGAGAGAGAGAGAGAGAGTTTTCTGCTCCTTGTAAATCAATGTATTTTTGTTGTTGCATATGCTTGCTTTTGCGTTTCGCTTTGTGTTTCATTACTGTGATTGTAAAGCGCCTAGAGCACCTTGGTGATTAGGTCCTATACAAATTACCTTTATTATTATTATTATTATTATGTGACGAATAGAATGATAATGGTCATTATGAATGTGTTGATGGTGATTATGAATGTGACAATGGTAATTATAAATGCGACGAATATGGTGATGATGGTAATTATGAATGTGGCGATGCTGATTATGAATGTCACGAATAGGGCGATAATGGTAATTATGAATGTGACGATGGTAATTATGAATGTGACGAATAGGATGTTAATGGTAATTGTGAATGTGTTGATGGTGATTATAAATGTGACGATGGTAATTATACATCTGACGAATAGGGTGATGATGGTAATTATGAATGTGGCGATGGTAATTATGAATGTGACAAATAGGGCGATAATGGTAATTATGAATGTGACGATGGTAATTATGAATGTGACGAATAGTGTGATAATGGTAATTATGAATGTGACGATGGTAATTATAAATGTGACGAATATGGTGATAATGGTAATAATGAATGTGACGATGGTAATTATGAATGTGACGAATAGGGTGATAAAGGTAATTATGAATGTGACGATGGTAATTAAAAATGTGACGAATAGATTGATAATGATTGATTAAGAATGTGACGATGGTAATTATGAATGTGACGAATAGGGTGATAATGGTAATTATGAATGTGACGAATAGTGTGATAATGGTAATTATGAATGTGAAGAATTCGAAGGCGACGACATTCTTAACGACAGATGGCGACGGTGATCACGACGAAAACGGTGACGACGGCAATGGTTGTGGTGGTGGTGGGATGACGATGATGACGATTACAACGATAACGACGACGACGTCATCATCATCATCAACATCCTCATCATCGTCTATGACGACGACGATGATGTTGATGATGATGATGATACTGACGACGACGATGGTGATTTCAGAAAGCTTCGTCGAACCCTCTTGTGCGATCTCGTACCACGACACCAAGAACTCATGTCAGTAGGGAATCACTGAGGACCATCATGGGACAGATTTTTGCTAAGGTGAGAGAGAGAGAGAGAGAGAGAGAGAGAGAGAGAGAGAGAGAGAGAGAGAGAGAGAGAGAGAGAGAGAGAGAGCGAGCGAGAGAGAGAGAGAGAGAGAGAGAGAGAGAGAGAGAGATGATGATGATGATGATGATGATGATGATGATGATGAAACTTTATTTTTCAACGGTAAAAAGTTTTGACAGAAAACAAATCGTCATTTTACAAACTTGCCGTTGCTAACATCTACAGCATAAAAAAGGGGAAACTATAAAAAAAAATTACATATAAAACCCAATAGCATCATTATATACAGAAAAAAATAATAACACTCATCACACACACATGCACACACGCACGCACGCGCGCGCGCCGTTCACACATACACCCACACACACAAACAAACACGAGCACACACACACACACACACACACACACACACACACACACACACACACACACACACACACACATAAAAGCCATCTTATGAAATACATGAGGTAAGGAAATATTACAGTACCTGAAAAGTACTAAGTTTGACTCATCAGGTAATCAGAAAGTTTTGTTTTAAAACTTCCTGGTGAGGTAATAGTTTTCAAATGTGCAGGGATTGAATTCCAAGCAAACGGACCAAAGAATGACATACTAGTTTTGAAAAGGTCGATTCTTGGCAGTGGTAAGGGTAAGGTATTGTCTCTTGAGGTCCATTCACGTTCTTGGTGGGATATAAATTTAGTGATTAGATACTGGGGTGTCATATTATTTAGTATCTTATGCATAAAGACGCATTTGTTTAAAGTAAGTTGCTGACGCAGACCGAGAATGTTTGTCTGTGGTAGGGATGGGGCGTCTATCTATCATTTTTACAGCTCTTTTATATATGGAGTTTAACCTCTTCATGTGGACATCACTGCAGCCGTCCCACACTGTGGAGATATAATCAACGTGGGACTTTATATGAGCATGAAAAAACAATTTACGGGTATTTGTATCTGTTAGCTGGGACAATAAGAAAGCGTTTTTAGCAATGATCTTACAAGCAGCATTTATATGGGTCTCCCAGCACAGTTGTTCATCAACATGTATTCCTAAGAATTTACGCTCAGTGACTTGTTAAACAGGTTCAGCGTTTAATTGTAGTTGTAATGGCTGTAGTCGGCGTTGATGTTTTTGTCGCGTGGCGATTAAGATACTCTTTGTTTTAGCTGGGCGAAAAACCATATGGTTCTGTCTACACCAGTCAGATACCTCATTGAGACTGCATTGTAAACTATGGCTAATGTCCGTCGGTTTTTTTTACCAGAAACATGAAGACTCGTATCGTCAGCAAATAGATTACAATTAACGTCAGAATTAGTGATATGAAACGGTAGATCATTGATAAATAGTATGAATAAAAGAGGTCCCAAAATAGATCCCTGGGGGACGCCGTATTTTACATTTCCTTGCTTAGAGTATCTTCCATGGGCGTACACCATTTCTTTCTGTCTTCGAGATATGATCGGAAGAATGCTATGGCGGTTGCGCTCAAGTGATAAACTGTTAGCTTATTTAGGAGAATGTGCTGGGGCACACAAGGTCAAAGGCTAAACGACCAGGCCGGGAGGGGAAAGGGCGAAGAAAACGGCGCCGGGACAGCCAGGGACCAGGCGGGGAGGAGAGGGAGGGGCCCAGGGGCCCAGCCAGAGAGAGCGGGCAAGGCGGCTCCAATATTAAGTCAGAGCTGTGCTTAAAAGGTCAGTGAGCAGAACTGACAGCATGTATTTCGGGGAATATCGGTCAGAAATCCAAAAAAAACAAAAGATCAAAAGCCTTTTTAAGGTCTAAGAAAACTGCTCCTGACATCAGGCTTTTATTGATTGATTCCAGCCAGCTGTCTACAATATGTGTCAGTGCTGACTGACAAGAATGTTTCGGTCTAAAAACCAGACTGGTGAATATTAAGTAATTTACCTTTTTCCAGAAAATCAAGGAGATGTTTTTGAATGTGTTTTTTCAAGGGGTTTTGACAAAGCTGACAGAAGGGAGATTTGGACGATAATTGTTGATATCTTCAAGATCTTTAGATTTAGGGATTGGGATTACCTCTGCTTCTTTAAGAATGGTTGGAAATGTACTTTGCTTTAAGCAGAGGTTGAAAATATATGTTAGTGATTCTACTGTATACGGTAATGAGATATTTAGGGTTTCATTATCAATACCATCAATGCCAGCAGACTTTTTGTTGGGCATGCTAGAAATATATCTGCCGACTTCCGCAGCTGTAATATTAGGGATGGTGAAAGTATTTGATATAGTTGTTTTTTTAAAGTGTTCCCTGAGAAAACTCGGCACTTCATATGGTTTACTGTTATTTGCAGCTGACACTGCCAGTATTTCGGCTGTCGTTAAGAAATGGTTATTTAATATATCAGCCGACATATGGGATGGGATTTCGGGTGCTGATTTACCCTTCGTTGTGACGTTCAGAGCTTTCCAAACAGATGCCGTGTCCTTTTTGTCTCGAATCATTTGTTGGAAAAAAAGACTTCTTAGATGCTCTAACTAAATATTTGACACGATTGCGTTGTTTTTTGTATTCTTCGTACTTTTGTGTTTTTTTTAAAGTTTGTCTCTAAATGACATGGCCTGCTTGATATCCGCTGTTAACCAGGGTGGTATGGTGGAATGTTTAACTCGTTTTTCACGTATTGGCGCATGTTTATTGAGGACACTGAGAAACAGATCCATCCAGCACGACAAGGCACTGTCAGGAGATTGGTGATCATAAACCTCAGTAAACGGAGCATTGTGCAGGTCCCACAGAAATTCGTCTTTATTAAAGTATTTAAAGGAGCGATATTTTATAGTTTTATGTCTCTTAGTTTTTTTCTTGTCTAGTTTCATGGAGACGTTACAGCATACTGGGTTATGATCGCTGACAGCTAAGGAGGGAACCTGCACATTTGATATTTTATCGTCATTTGTCACGTAAATGTGATCAATTAAGGTTGAAGATGTATATGTGGTTCTAGTGGGGTTTTTAACTAATTGTTTTAAACCGAATAAGGATGTTGTTGATGCCCATGCAGCATAGTACCCTTTGGGCTTAAGTAGGTCAATGTTAAAGTCGCCCAGAAGAACAATGTTATCTTTACTTTGATTAACTTTATCCATCATTTCTACAAAGTCATCATACCATGTACCAGTCCCAGTTGGATGCTGGATTCCTATAAATAAAACCAATCAGGACTGGGGGGATTTAGATGTTTTCACTTCGACCCATAAACTTTCAACTTCGGCTGACTCTGACTCTCCACGAAGGGCAGTTCAACAGGGAGCTCCAGATCAGAACCTGTGTCAGGCAGGGGTGTCTGCTGTCTCCGTTCCTCTTCCTACTGGCCATAGACTGGGTCATGAAGCGGACCACAGAGCACAGACGAAGTGGAATACAGTGGACACTGTGGACACAGCTTGACGACCTCGATTTTGCAGACGACTTGGCTTTACTGTCCCACACTCATCAACAAATGAAGGACAAGACCACGAGGCTTGCTGACATCTCGTCCCAAGTGGGCCTCACCATCCACAAACAGAAAACAAAGACAATGAGTCTGAACGCAACCAGGGAAGAACCAGTCTTTTTTGCTGGCACCCCTTTGGAGGAGGTGGAGTCCTTCACCTATCTCGGGAGCATCATAGACAAAAAAAGGCGGCACTGATGCAGATGTCAGAGCACGAATCGGTAAAGCCAGAGCAGCCTTTCTCCAGTTAAAAAAAAGTGTGGAGTTCCAGAGAGCTGTCACAACACACCAAAGTCCGGATTTTCACCTCCAACGTAAAAGCAGTTTTCCTATATGGAGCAGAGACTTGGAGATTGGCAAAAACCACAGTCAACAGAGTACAGATCTTCATAAACAGTTGCCTTAGAAGAATTTTGAAAATTCACTGGCCAGAGAAGATCAGCAACGTCAGACTTTGGGAGAGAACAGAGCAGATAACAGCAGAGAATGAAACTGGGCGAAGAAGATGGGGATGGACTGGTCACAGTCTAAGAAAGCCAGCTTCCAGTATCACTAGGCAGGCATTGTCATGGAACCCCCAGGGAAAGAGGAAAAGAGGTAGGCCGAGAAACTCCTGGCGTCGAGACCTCCAAGCAGACATCAAGAGACTGGGAACCACCTGGAGTAAAATCGAAGGAGAAGCACAGGACAGGTGTTGCTGGAGATCTCTCGTCGACGGCCTATACCCGGGTAGGGGTGACAGGCGTAAGTGAAGTGAAGTGACTCTAGGTCCCGTCGTCGTTTAACGTTACTAATTATCGAATCATGTATATATACTGCTAGTCCAGTGTGCTGGGGACTTGAGGCAACTCTGCGGAGTACTGAGAAGTTTGGGACTGAGATGGAGTTATCCCTGATAGTGTTTTTGAGCCTCGACTCGGATACACCCAAAACATGAAAATGTGTGGGCGTGTTCAAGAACACAGACAAATTTGGCACCTTATTACTTACTTACGCCTGTCACCCCTACCCGGGTATAGGCCGTCGACGAGAGACCTCCAGCAACTCCTGTCCTGTGCTTCTCCTTCGATTCTACTCCAAGTGGTTCCCAGTCTCTTGATGTCTGCTTGGAGGTCTCGACGCCAGGAGTTTCTCGGCCTACCTCTTTTCCTCTTTCCCTGGGGGTTCCATGACAATGCCTGCCTAGTGATACTGGAAGCTGGCTTTCTCAGACTGTGACCGATCCATCCCCATCTTCTTCGCCCAATTTCATTCTCTGCTGTTATCTGCTCTGTTCTCTCCCAGAGTCTGACGTTGCTGATCTTCTCTGGCCAGTGGATTTTCAAAATTCTTCTAAGGCAACTGTTCATGAAGGTCTGTACTCTGTTGACTGTGGTTTTTGTCAATCTCCATGTCTCTGCTCCATATAGGAGAACTGCTTTTACATTGGAGTTGAAAATCCGGACTTTGGTGTGTTGTGACAGCTCTCTGGAACTCCATACTTTTTTCAACTGGAGAAAGGCTGCTCTGGCTTTACCAATTCGTGCTCTGACATCTGCATCAGTGCCGCCTTTTTTGTCTATGATGCTCCCGAGATAGGTGAAGGACTCCACCTCCTCCAACGGGGTGCCAGCAAGCAAGACTGGTTCTTCCCTGGTTGCGTTCAGCCTCATTGTCTTTGTTTTCTGTTTGTGAATGGTGAGGCCCACTTGGGACGAGATGTCAGCAAGCCTCGTGGTCTTGTCCTGCATTTGTTGATGAGTGTGGGACAGTAATGCCAAGTCGTCTGCAAAATCGAGGTCGTCAAGCTGTGTCCACAGTGTCCACTGTATTCCACTTCGTCTGTGCTCTGTGGTCATCTTCATGACCCAGTCTATGGCCAGTAGGAAGAGGAACGGAGACAGCAGACACCCCTGCCTGACACCAGTTCTGACCTGGAGCTCTCTGGTGAACTGCCCTTCGTGGATCACGCGACATGTCATGCCATCATAGCTGCTCTTGATCAGGCGGACGAGCTTTGTGGGTACACCGTAGTGTCGTAGGAGTTTCCACAGAGTCTCTCGGTCCACGCTGTCAAATGCTTTCTCATAATCCACAAAGTTGACGTACAGCGGGGAGCTCCACTCCAGAGACTGTTCCACGATGATGCGGAGAGTGGCGATCTGGTCTGTACATGATCGGTTCTTCCTGAATCCTGCTTGCTGGTCTCTCAGCTGGGGGTCAACGGAGCTCTTCATTCTTTCTAGGATGATCCTGTTGAAGACCTTTCCTGGTACTGACAGCAAGGTGATTCCTCTGTAGTTGGAACACTTGCTGAGGTCGCCTTTCTTGGGAAGCTTGATTAGGTACCCCTCCTTCCAGTCAGCCGGCATCACCTCCTCTTCCCAGATCTTTCCAAACAGTGGGTACAGCATCTCAACTGTTGTCTCTAGGTCTGCTTTCAGAGACTCCGCTGGGATGCCATCTGGCCCTGCTGCTTTGCCATTCTTCAAAAATGCCACTGCTTTTCTGATCTCTTCCCGGCTGGGTCTGTCACAGCTGATGGGTAGGTCGTCTCTGCCGGCTGGATGTCGGGGGGGTCGGGTGGGCTAGGTCTGTTCAGTAACTCTTCAAAATACTCGGCCCATCTGTCGAGTTGGTCTGCTCTGTCTGCAATAGGCTTGCCTTCTTTGTCTTTTACTCGTCTTTCTGTATGGCCATACTTACCCGACAATCTTCTGGTAATGTCGTAGAGCTGTTTCATGTTGCCGCTGCCTGCTGCCTTTTCTGCCTCTGCTGCCAGGCTTTCTGTGTAGGCCCTCTTGTCTGCCCTGATACTCCTCTTCACCTCGCGGTTGGCTTCCGAGTATTCCCCCTGTGCCCTTACTTTGGCTGCTCTCGTGCGACTGTTGTTGACCGCTGCTTTCTTCTGCTTCCTCGCTTCTATCTTCTTCAAGGTCTGTGCCGACAGCCAGTCCTTGTGGTGGTGTTTCCTGAACCCTACAGTGTCTTTGCAGGTTGAGTTCAGCGCCTCTCTAACTGCCTTCCACTGCTGCTCTGTGGTGACCGCCTCCTCTTCATTTACTAGCTCCTGTAGCGCTTGAAACCGGTTGGACAGCACCAGTTTGAACTCTTCTCTAACTCCAGTTTCTCTCAGGAGGCCTACATTATAGCGCTGTCTTCTTGTTGTCTCTGTGCGGCTTTTCTTTAGCTTGAGCTTCATTCTTAAGGTAAGCAGATGGTGGTCTGAGGCGACATCTGCTCCCCTCCTCACTCGAACATCTTGAAGGGATCTTCTGAATTTCTTGCTAATGCAGATATGGTCTATTTGGTGCACCTTATTAACTAAATGGTAAATGTTGAGGTGGCCAATTCTCAACTCATCAGTTCGTTGTGGGGCAGTTTTTACATTATATTTTGACATGTCGGTAACAGAACAAACCCAGCAATACTATTCCAAAAAAATAAATAAAAATAATGTCAATGTGTATAAATGAATAAGAAAACGACAAGAAAACGTAGGAAAAACAACAGCAACAACAATAAAGCAAAATTACAATATTTTTGACTCTCTTGGTCAGAATCCAGCTGCGAGTTCGACTTGCACAATGGGACTTTGGCAATGCTGCGAGAAAACTACTAAAAAACAAACAAAAACTGTCTGAAATACACGCTGTCAAATAAAAAGGGTGTGTCCTATGACTGTCTAACACAAGCTGTCAATCTAGGGACGCGTGTCCTAATGTCCGGCGCGTGGTCTGAATTTCTGCAGCAGAGAAAACAAGGCTGCGCAGTCACTTTCACTAAGCTGGGGCACTCCTGGGGGCGGGGGTAGTGGGGGATAGGGAAATACGGAGGGAATAGAGTATGGGTACATCGGTCGGCCGTCACCTATGAAGAAGTGGGGGGGGGGGGCATGGGAGGTGTGGAGTAACCTAAGTAAGGGGGGCCGCTGTGACTTCTGTTCCGGAGCAGATCCGGCCTTTGATCCACCGCTACGTTGAGTGACTAGCAGTGTGCGGTCGGCTTGACTGATGTCTTTTTCCACAGCATGCTCCTGTCGGAATCGGGGTGCAAGGCTTGAACTGACTGGGCGCTGAGAGCGTCGGTCTCTTTGAGGCTCTTTGTCTCTGGCACCAGACTTGCCGTGTGTGTCACCGTGCCCTGCCAGCTGTTCATGGCGGCGAGACTTTGGGTGATTTGGTTCTGGCCGGGCTGCGTTGTTGGAGGTGCGGTCAGAGTACGCACGCTTGATGTTGACAGCGAGAGCACTGGTGCCCCGCTTGTTGGGATGGATGGCGTCTCTGAACTAGCCGCTCTTTACCTCGCCGGTTCTTGTAGAGAAGGCGTAGTCATTGTCAACAAAGTTGACCTTGAGGGATGCGCACGTTTCCCTGAGGCAGAGGCTGGTGTCAGTGATGCATGGGTCTGGCTGCTGACGCTGGTTGTTCGTGGGCAGAATGGAAGACATGGAGATTTCTGCCTTGGGGAAGACTCGTCTGGCAGCAGAAATCACATCCTTCCAGCCCTTCTTGCCGATGACGAACCCACGCTTACAGTCATTGATGCCAACGTGTATGACGACTGTGCTGACTGTATTCGTGGGTTCGACATCATGAAGGCGCTGTAGAATGCCGGCTCTGTCGAGGCCCGACACTGACACGACCTGCGCCTTGTCCGTGCCAGTGACGGACATCAGCTTTCCGTGCAGACCGCATAGGACAGAGTACCTAGAAGCAGTGCCTGTGTGACAGGCATTAGCTCTGGAATCCCAGCACGGTCGGTGTGTTTGTCAGCGCCTGGAGAGGGTCGGGGTGTTGGTACCGGCTCCTTGTCCTCGGGCGTTTGCCGGATAGCAGTGTTGTCGTGAGGTGGACGCGGGGGTTCAGATGTGGTCGTGGTGGCAGGGGATTTGGTGGTGGCAGGCGATTTTTCCGGCGCTTGCTTTGCCTGTTTGTTGGGGGGGGGGGAGAAATGCCTTTCTTGCTGCCTTTCTTGCCGGTCCTTGATCCCTCCTTCTCCCCCTCCAGCTGAGTGATTCGTTGTCGGAGGTGTCTAATTTCAGTTTGCAGCGCATCCACCTCAATATTGTAGGCGTGGCGGATCTCTCCAACTGCTGACCGGAGAGCAGCTATCTCTGCCATTACGCGCTCCATGGCCAGGGGTCTGGGTTGAGAACAACAGGGCAGACTGTCTGGCACGCAGACTCGATAACCATGACATCAGCAGGGGCAGGAGGCTGAGTGCCAATGCCGCCGACGTCAGATGTGATGGCAGCACAATCGCTGTCGATGCAGTTGTTGGTGATGGTGCCAGTGCCGCCGACGTCGGAGGTAGGGACAGCACTAGCTTTGCTGTCGATGGTGGAGATAGTGGTAGCGCCAGTGCCGCCGTTGTCGGAGGTGGAGGCACTGTTGTTGCAGTTGTTGTAGGTGGTGGTGATGGTAGTGCCAGTGCCGCCGAATTCAGACGTAGGGGCAGCACTAGCTCTGTTGTCGCTGTCGTTGGTGGTGAAAGTGCCAGTGCCGCCGACGTCTGAGTTAGGGGCAGCACAAGCTGTGTTGTCGCTGTCGGTGATGGTGCCAGTGCCGCCGACGTCTGAGTTAGGGGCAGCACTAGCTCTGTTGTCGCTGTCGCTGGTGTTGATGGTGCCAGTGCCGCCGACGTCTGACGTAGGGGCAGCACTAGCTCTGTTGTCGCTGTCGTTGGTGGTAAAAGTGCCAGTGCCGCCGACGTCTGAGATAGGGGCAGCACAAGCTGTTTTGTCGCTGTCGGTGATGGTGCCAGTGCCGCCGACGTCTGAGTTAGGGGCAGCACTAGCTCTGCTGTCGCTGTCGCTGGTGTTGATGGTGCCAGTGCCGCCGACGTCAGACATAGGGACAGCACTAGCTCTGTTGTCGCTGTCGTTGGTGGTGAAAGTGCCAGTGCCGCCGACGTCTGAGGCAGGGGCAGCACAAGCTCTGTTGTCGCTGTCGGTGATGGTGCCAGTGCCGCCGACGTTAGGCGTAGTGGCAGCACTAGCTCTGTTGTTGCTGTCGGTGATGGTGGCAGTGCCGCCGACGTCTTACGTAGTGGCAGCACTAGCTCTGTTGTCGCTGTCGCTGGTGTTGATGGTGCCAGTGCCGCCGACGTTTGACGTAGGGGCAGCACTAGCTTTGTTGTCGCAGTCGCTGGTGTTGGTGGTGCCAGTGCCGACGACGTCTGACGTAGGGGCAGCACTAGCTCTGTTGTCGATGTCGGTGATGGTGCCAGTGCCGCCGACGTCGGATGTAGGGGCAGCACTAGCATTGTTGTCGCTGTCGCTGGTGGTGCCAGTACAGCCGATATTGGGGGTAGGGGCGCTGTCGCTATAGGTAGAACCCTCGGTGTCGTCCATTATGGTGATGGTCTGGGTGTCGGTTACTGACAGACTGGTGTCAGCTGAAGAGGGCGGTGACGGTAGCGCCAACTGACCGTGACCAGACTGAGCGGTTAAGGTGTTGACGATGTCGCTCAACGCTGCAAACTTCCTGTCCACCCACTGGCGGCAGGACCTGCCCTGAACCAGGAAACTGGCTGTGGTGTAGTACGCATGTATCACAAGTATTTGCCGCTTGCCGTCCTTTATCCGTATAGTGCACTAGAGGTGGGTTGCATATGCTTGCTTAGCGCGCAGATTTCTTGCTTAGCGCTAAGTTCGCAAGCTTAGCTGAAATTATGTGCGTTGCATGAGCGTGCTTATCTGCTGGAGCGAGCTTAGTGGCGTGCTTAATTCTAAGGACGCCCCCCCCCCCCTCCCGTGCGTAGCGGCGTGCTTAGCTGAGGAAGAGTTCTTAGCTGCCGTGTTAACGCGAGAACTCTGAACGGAAATGTGAATTCACTCTCTTAAACCTTGTGGAAGAAACAGCCTTCCATCTAGGATAGAGAAGGAAGAACACGAAAAGTGCGTGGGAACTGACGCACGGACCCCCACCCAGCCTCGTCTCACGGACATCTGGGAATTATCGGTGAGGAGTCTCTGCATATTATGATTTCACTGAACTGACCCTGCACACGGCCGATGGGTCAGTATAACCAACACCCGCCGTTGTCAGAGCGACAGATCCTCATACTATGGGAGCCTACACGGTACTCCTTAACTAATGTACATCTACATTAGACTTGAGACATAGATCCTCATACTATGGGAGCCTACACGGTACTCCTTAACTAATGTACATCTACATTAGACTGACAAGCAGGGTTGCCTGCACGAAAAATTTGCTATTCTTTCTCTCTTGACTTCTTGTTTTCCATCGCCGCCATTTCACCGGCGTTTTGTCTACTTCGTTTCCGTTAGGTCAGAAGAAGCGAAAACCGTGCGTTTTTATTGGCCGATTTCTACAATCTATGATGACGTAGGGGAGAACCCCACCATAAGCTATAAATAACCTATCCCCGCTCGCTAAGAACTCGTTCGGAGCTACGCACGTCGCTAAGTCGCTCCATGCAACAGAAAACTCTCGCGCACTAAGCAAGAGCTTTACTAAGCACGAAATACCTTAAGTCAGCGAGCTTAACACACTATATTTAAGCACGCTACATGCAACCCACTCTAGGTCTTTCGGCAGGCTGGTTGTATCAAGGTCAATTTGTTGTTCAAAGGTTTTCCTCGTAGTCTTCCCACGTTGTTGTGACACCCTGGGGCTTGAACTCGCCATTGTAGCGAAGATGTAACACCTTTCGCCACACTAGTAGTTTGCCATGTTCAGTGTTATACGTGATCTGAATAGGATCCAGAGTCCGTCTAATCTCTTCCACGCTTGCCTGCGTAAATGTTAATTTGGACCGTGTGGTCTTCTTTTTCTTCTCGATCGAAGTCAGCTTGGAGTTTGGCTCTCAAAATGAAATCTGTGGTCTTCTGTAGCGCCTCCACAGGGCGGACCGTGTGGTTGGGCCTATCTTGCCATCTGGCTAACATCACAAGCAGTGTGAGCCTATCACAGACAAAACAGATTAGCACATACCTGGCCTTGACACTTCACTGTTGCCGTGGCAGACGAGGACCAGGTGGTGAGAGAGATCTTGCCTGTGCCCGCTATTGTCACTGTCCCCAAGTCGCCATGCCAGCTGTTGAAACGTGTCCGCAGGCCCCTGCAGATGCACTCAGGCGTGAGGGGGGATTTGAGCTCCCGACCCCATTCACAGCTGGTGAGAGCACAAGGGATTAGGCAAGTGACCGTCAGAGGTGGCGGCAGGTGGCGAGAGCCGTAGGGTGCGCGTTGCACAAAATCACTCACAATCCTACAATAACGTAATCCACATGTGTCTATCCAAGAAGAAAACACAACAGTACTCCATATAGTGCACAGTGTTTTCTCGTCACGGTTGGCTAAACTGCGGAGCTCCGCTGACTGCGACCGCTCTCTTCGGCAGTCAGAGAGAGAGAGAGGGGGGGGAGAGAGAGAGAGAGAGAGAGAGAGAGAGAGAGAGAGAGAGAGAGAGAGAGAGAGAGAGAGAGAGAGAGAGAGAGAGAGAGAGAGAGAGAGAGAGAGAGAGAGAACAATGAACAATGAACCTTTATTTTATAACGGTAAAAGTATTTGGTAACAGGACCAATTTTCAAACTTGCCGTTACTACCATTAAGCTAAGAACTACCATTGAACACTATCACAAGCAAAACAACAGTTTCACACGAAAATAAATAAAAGCTCACAGGCACAAACACTCCCTAAATCACACACACACATTTTACACCACACACATACACACAAAGACACACGCACATACTGCAACACACGCAAACACACATACACACACACACACACCAACGCACACACACACTACACAACACGCATACACACACTCACACGACCCCCCCCCCCTCTCCCCCAGAGCAACAGTGAGATACATGCATGTAAAAACAAGAAAATTGAAAGAAATACAGAATCAAGCCTAACGACAAATGAAACTCTCTTGGCTTGACTTCGCGAACGAAGATTTTATAGGAGTTGCCCACGACGTCTGCAGGCTTGTTCGTGGCTGCGGAGGCCAATCCGAGACAGGCAGGTTCGACCGCAGTGGCTGCAGGGGAAGGTATGGCCAGGGTTCTGAGCTGCGGCATCTCTGTTTTTTCTCCTGAGCCGCTTGTCCTTAAGGCTAGCTCTGTGAGAGTCCTCAAAGGAGACAGCTGCCTTGTAAATGGTGGAGCGCCAGGTGTCACGGTCCGCAGCAAGCGAAGACCACTGGTGGTGGTCGATTTGGCAGGCACTAAGTGACTTCTTGAGACAGTCTTTGTATCTCTTCTTTGGTGCCCCTCTGTCACGGTGTCCAGTAGCAAGCTCGCCGAACAGGGTGATCTTTGGTAGGCGATGATCCTCCATCCTGGAGACATGCCCCGCCCAGCGGAGCTGTGTCCGCAGCAGCAAAGCCTCGATGCTCACAGTTTCAGCCTGTTCAAGGACCTCGACGTTGGTGACATAGTCACTCCAGTGAATGCCCAGGATGGTACGCAGGCAGCGCTGGTGGAAGCGTTCGAGGAGTCGTAGTTGGCTGCGGTAGAGGGCCCAGGACTCGGAACCATACAGCAGGGTGGTGAGGACCACAGCTCTGTACACGCTGATCTTGGTGCCTGTTTTCAGCTGTTGATTGTACCACACCCGCTTGAAAAGTCGCCCGAAAGCGCTGTTCGCTTTTGCCAGCCTGCTGTCAAGCTCCTTGTCCAGCTTGGCATCCGACGTGATAATGCAGCCAAGGTAAGTAAACTGGTGCACTGACTTTAGTTCAGACTCGCCAATGGTGATGTGAGGAGGGTGATACACTGTCTTGGGTGCCGGCTGATGGAGGACCTCTGTCTTTTTCAGACTGACCTCGAGTCCAAAGAGCTGGGCAGCATCTGCGAAGCAAGACGTGATGCGCTGCAGGGCTCTCTCTGTGTGTGCAACGAGGGCAGCATCATCAGCAAAAAGCAGCTCACGAATCAGTTGGTCTAGGGTTTTCGTGTGGGCCTGCAGTCGTCTGAGGTTGAACAGGCTGCCATCGAGACGATACCTGATGTACACTGCATCGTCATCATCGAGGTCCACTGTGGCCTGCTTCAACATCATGCTAAAAAAGATGGTGAAGAGGGTCGGTGCCAGCACGCAGCCCTGCTTTACGCCGTTGAGAATAGGGAATGGTTCTGAGAGGTCATTGTTGAGTCTGACCTGGCCGTGCTGGTCCTCGTGTAGCTGGACAATCATGTTGAGGAACTTTGGGGGACAGCCAAGTCGCTCCAGGATCTGCCACATGCCTTGCCTGCTCACAGTGTCGAACGCTTTTGTTAGGTCGACAAATGTTACGTACAGCCCTTTGTTCTGCTCGCGGCACTTCTCCTGTAGCTGTCTCAGCACAAAGACCATATCGGTGGTGCTCCTGTTTGCTCTGAAGCCACACTGGCCCTCTGGGAGTTGGTCTTCAGCGATGGCAGGTACCAGCCGATTCAGGAGCAGCCTTGCAAGGATTTTCCCAGCAATGGACAGCAGGGTAATTCCCCGATAGTTGGAACAGTCAGACTTCTCGCCTTTGTTCTTGTACAGGGTGATAACGACTGCATCACGGAGATCTTTTGGTAGTGTTCCTTCCTCCCAGCAGCAGAGAAAGAGGTCATGGAGCTTGTTGTGCAGTGCTGTGCCTCCATGTTTCCAGATCTCTGGCGGTATTCCATCAATGCCTGCTGCTTTGCCACTCTTGAGCTGGTGGATGGCTGTGAGGGTCTCTTCAGCGGTGGGCGGTTCGTCCAATTCAACCTTTACTGGGAGGCGTGGGATTTGTAGGACGACTGCTTCTTGAACAGTGCGCTCAGCGCTGAAGAGGCTCTGAAAGTATTCCGACCAGCGGTTCAAGATGGAGGTATTATCTGTGAGGAGTGCCTGGCCATTCGCGCTTCGCAGGGGACTTTGTACCAGGTGCCTGGGGCCATACACTGCTTTCAGTGCTTCGTAGAAGCCCCTGTAGTCACCATTGTCAGCACAAAGCTGGGTCCTCTGTGCAAGTCTGGTCCACCACTCATTCTGGAGATCTCTGAGCTTGCGCTGGAGACTGCTGCAGACGAGGCGGAAGGCAGACTTCTTCACAGGGCAGGAAGGCTGGGCTAGGTGGGCCTGATGGGTGGCTCTTTTTTTTTTTTGCTAGGTGTTCCTGGATCTCTACATCGTTTTCGTCAAACCAGTCTTTGTTCTTCTTTCTGGCGAAACCCAAGACTTCTGCAGAGGATTTTGCAATAGCAGTTTTCAGTTGTTCCCAAAGTGTTTCAGGGGAGGAGTCTACTGGGTCCGCTGTGTCTTTGAGCCTGCGCTGTAAATCTGTCTGAAAGGCAGCTTTCACATCGTCACGCTGAAGGCTGGCAACATCAAGCTTTTTCTTGGGGGGCCCCCATTTCTTGGGTTTTGGCTTGAAGTGGAGCCTGAGTTTGCAGCTATATACATGTATACCACACACATATGACTATGCACACATACGCACAAACACAAACATGTATACTCACGCGCGCACTCACACATACGCATGCACTCATGCATACACACACGTCCCCACATTCTGCCACCTTCCATTCCCCCTCCCCACGATAACTAGTACTTGCACAAACTGTTTGTCTCCCTCGACTTTGCTGATCAACAATAATCACTCGAGTGAGACAATAGGTGTTATACGTCACTGCATGAAGTCATAGCTAGTATAAGCATTAATGTGAACGAATAACTAAATATGGCACACACAAAATAAAGCAGATGCACGATTCACACGCACTCACATACGCTTGCACTCACGCAAACACGTGCACACACGTACAGACAGAATGCTACCACTCGCCTAGAGCAGTGTACAGCGTTAAACGCAGTCCAAAGACTAATCACAAAGCTGCGAACGTTGAGCCAGTGGATGCGCTAGAGGCACCGACATGACCAAGGATGTCTTATAAACATGACTTGAGGTGCTTGAAGAGGCTAATCTTGAAGGACGACAGGGTTTGCGCACATCTTATGTTAAGTGGCAAAAAATTCCATAATGAGCTTCCTGCAAAAGACAGGCTTGATTTAAAGATGTCAATACGTGGGCGGGAAGCTCGATATTGTGGGCCAAATCTAGAAACGTCAGACACATGTTCCGAAAAGAAAGTGCTAAGGTACGCTGGACATGACTATTTATACAACTTAAACATGAAGACACCCTTGTTGAAAAGAAAGTGTTGCTTCAGAGGGAGCATGTCCCGTGACACGAGTTTTTGATCAGCTGAGAGATAGGGAGCCGGAAGTATTAATTTGGCAGCTCTCCGATGTAGGAAGTTTAACCTCTTCAAATGCACTTCGCTTGAGCCATCCCACACTGTTGATGCATAGTCGATGTGAGATTTGATATGAGCGTTGTAGAATATTGTACGAGTGGCAACGTCAGTGATGATTTTAAGCTTAGACAGCATGTACAGATTCTTAGAGACACGTTTACAGACGGTGTTTATGTGGGGCAGAGATATAAATAATGAGCGGATTGAAGCTTCATTATCATAATGACTGAGTTAACCCCTTAATTATAACCTTTTGACCCTCCATTAACCATGTCCCCCGCACAGAGTAAATACCATTGGAAGTTACCCCTAAATCATTATTATTTAAACAACCACATTTTTATGAAAATCAAAACTAATACTTAAGGGGTTAACTCAGTCATTGTGTTAATAATACTTCAATCCGCTCATTATTTATATCTCTCTTAATTAGCTCATATGTCCGCTGTCGAAATGTTACTATGTACGTAAACACAGCCCGTTTCTAGCACTCTGACTGGGACTGTGCATGACTAGAACGCGGCCCGCCTACACTGAAGTAATATATGTAAAGCGAATAAAGATATTTACCACGTCGCAATGAATTCATCAGAGCTGAAACGTTTGCACAGTCACCCTTAAATATGTACAAGCACTACCTCGTATGCATTAAATTGAAAGATTGACCCCGAGATATGCTGAAGTGCTCCCTCATAGTCTATTTATCAGAAATTTGACCTCAGAACATGTTAATAGGTTTGGATAGGGGTCTTACTCTATGACTCATGTCATTTTGTAAGCCACCTGTGTTGCCTTTTCGTTGCCACTCGGGCGCCGCTATTCAACTGTGAAAGGGAACACTCTATGAATAAGCCAGCTCTACAGGCTATTTGCTGAGAGGTGACAATATACTCAAGAAGAGAGCATGTTTCGAAGTTGACTTAATATAATCATGACTGGTTCCCGAGAAATCAAACGGTGGCCTATACTCTGCACTATACAGGCAGCTGGAAAAACAGTTGTATAAGAAACTAACAAGTAATATCTAACACACACGCACACAGACGTACACACAAACAAACACACTTACAAACAGACGTACACACAAACAAACACACTTACAAACAGACGTACACACTTACAAACACGTACACATAAACAAACACAGTTACAGACACTCATGCCTGTACAATTTACCGTAAGCCTGAGCTGCCAGGTAGTGTCACGGTTTGTTTGCCTTTTGTATTACCTCTCACGCCCGCTTTTCAATAGCAGGGGACACATTCCATTCCTATTCAGGGGGCAAGCTTTTGAAAAGCTCTCAGCCGTCAAAAGGCCTTTCACAGCTACAGCCTTTTAAATCGCTAAGTAATGTCAAAGATCAACAGGGGGACATATTACTTTTCAAAAAGAGAGCAATCATTTTACAAAACGGTTCTACGTGTGGGAGCTTAATGTACTTATGACTATAAGGCACTGAAAAAACAGTTAGATAAGAAACTACCAGGTGGTCTCAAGTAAAAACAATAAGTTACAACTAACTTAAGGTTACCTTAAAGTGAGTTACAATAGGAACTTATTAACTACTTACCATTAAGAACTTATTAATTACTTACCCTAATTACTTACAAGTACTTAATAACAACTTGACTCTAGTCACGTATACTAAGTCCTTTTTATTAAGATACAAGGGCAACTAAAAACTTTTTTTTCTCAAACATAATATTCCGATGGTGCAGATGGTGTTAAATAATTAGGCCTATACTGTGTAAATGACGTGTCATCTCTCTGCTAGGCATATGACAAAAATATTGATTGATTACCAAATCTGATTTTTATTTGTTTAAAAGATTGTGTAGTTTTTCTGTGGTTTCCTGAACACCGATCTGTTTCCCCATCTCTAAAAAACTAGCCTTCAGTTCTTCAACATTTACAGGAGATTGACTACGCATTTTATTTTGTATTTCAGATTTCATTTGTTTGTAGTTATTTAAATCATCCTGGACTCGCTTAAATTCTTCGTCATCAACAAAATTATCATTCAATGCCTTACTTATAATAAGTTTAAGACTACTCAGTTTTGCACTTGCCAGCGTACTCAATGCTTCATGTTTCTGTAATTTCGTGTGAAACCTCTTGTTCAAGGCCTCCAAACCAAAGCAAGCCAGGCATGTAGCAAAGCTAACACCCTCAACTGCTATTCCAGCCAAACTCCCAATTCCTGTGGCAAAAAGAACAATACCCCCTACAGAACAACCAGCCGAAAAAGCGCCAACAGCCATAGATGTGTTTTGTACAGAATTGAAAACGGTCTTATACCGTCTTTTGCACCGTGAGTACCTAGCTTCTTCTCCTTCCAAATATTTCAAAGCTTCTGTAATATTATTTAATCTGAATGCGTCTTCCTGTAATGTTTTATCTGATGCAATTGGCATATGCGGATCAGGCACAAATGATGACACAGTCTCATGCGTCGGTAGTTGCGGATAGAAGTTTACCATTTTTTTATTCACAAATATTTTTTTTTATTTAATCAGTGATTACATTTTGCAACTCGTCAAAAGTATACAATTTGCTGGCATAATAAAATGAAACAAGATCAATGTGTTCAAGGTTTATGTAAGTTAGATGAACAAAAGTTGTTTTGTTGACAACCACCTTGACAGCTGGAATACTGCTTGAAACATTAATAACATCAACATTTTTTGTAATAGCAATAAAGACCTTTGTTGATTCTGTTACTGTTTCATCCCATGTAAGTTTAATCCCCTGCGCAATATCTGCCTCTTTCACAGAAGCTACAGATCTCAAGATAATTTCAAATACTATTGTTGCTTCTCTTGCCACGACTAAGCTTGCTGGCATAAAAACAACAGAAGTATCTGATCTTCCCTTTCTAGTTGTAAGAAGATACCGTCGTTTCTCATAATTTTCAACTTTCAGTTTATCTCTGCTATTGTTGTCTGGGGCAAAGCTTGGAACAAGGCTTGCAATCAGCGGCCCAGAATTAACAACCTTCCTAAACACTAAGGCACCTTCATCATCAGTGTATACATAAGGACTAATAAATTCAATCTTTATGTCCCAGTCAATTACGGGTGCTGGTGCCGGCACAGGTGAAACAACCCACTTACTACCCACATGAATTAAGTTGTAGGGCACATTATTTACAGGTGGAGTAGGTACAGTAACATCACGTAGCTGACCAAGTTTAGGAATCTGTCTTTCACCGTCTTTCATGTCGACAATTACTTTCCTCTTGTACATACCAGTTGAATCAAGTTCAAAACCATATATTTCTCCAATTTCCCCTTCATTCTCAAAATCCTGTACGTCTGCCAAATCTTTCAACTCTGTTACTGGACATGCAACTGGTATGATTTTCGGCTTTGGACCACCACTCATTTTTTATAAACAAAAATAAAATTATTTAATTTCCAACACAACACTAAAATCATGCATAACAACTGGTTTGTCATCCTGATTAGTTACAGATATACTCAGTGACTCAAAGAAACTAGAACCTAATTTCTTAAACTGTGCAGGAAATCTAGCAACCACACTTTCACAATAGGTTGCAGTTCCAGTTGGTAAGCATCTCAACAAAGTTGAAGGCTTTCCATTGTGAACATTTTCAGTTGTGTTTAGTTCTTTCAAATAAACATTAAATACTGTGTGTACTGACAAATTGACAGGGCGTTTTCCAGTTATTTTAAGTTTTTTGTCTTCATTGTTATAATACCAAACTTTAATTCATCAAAATCATCTGTTCTCCACCAATCTTCATCAATATAAAATCCAAGTAAATATGCAAATCTATCTGAGATCCTTAACCAATTTTGTGTCGGACATTCTAATGTAACAAGTAGGTTAGCTGGATTTAAAGTTGCTTTAATTTTAAATTTACTTTGAAACCATTCAGCTATAGTACAAAAGTCATAATAACCAGGTGGTAAAGCTTCAGTTTTACCACCAAAAATTACTTTATTATATATATCATCTTCTATATTAAACCATTTTACTATGTAGAACATTTCATGGATAGCTACAGCCTTGCTACCATCTCGATTATCAATCCCATTAGTTAACCACACTGGTTTGCTTGTGTCAAGATTTGTTAATGTGATAAACATTTTTATTATCTCATATAAAAAAGGATGGAATTTAAATCACCAACCATTACCACTACAAACGCATTTCAATTTAATGTGGATGCCAAATATAATGTTGCACCTACTTATGAACAGAAAATAATTCAACTAAATCAGCTTGACATAGCTGTGTCTGAACAAGATCTATTTCAAGTCAAAGTACCAAATCCATTTGATCATTACCTAAACCCTCCAATAACAGACGACTCTACTGCAAGAAAGTGGTCCTCAAGTCCACTACAGATGTTTCAAAATCAACTCAACTTTGCAATACTATGTTCAACTACAGGCTGTGGTGTTTCATTCACAGACCACTTGAATCACTCAAACAAACTTATTAGATCTGTCTACCGTTTTCACACGTACAACCAGCTTAGACGTATTTTGTCAGAACTGCATACACCACTGCCAACTGAATCCAGTTTTAACAGGTATAACAACCCCATGGATATGAAAGCATTTGAACGCATCTGTAATGAATTTAACATAAGCCCCCGGTATGACTTCACACAAAATCTTGATGATCACAATGGTATGGGCACACTGTATTATGCTTTGAGTCACAGACAATACCCTCAAGATTACTACCCTGGGTACACTTCATTCTCATCAAAATCACAAGTCTGGATAGGTTCCATTGAGCAAAAACAGTCTAATGCGTGGACCACATTTATTTTAGATAAAACTGACGGGTTTACTCAAGCAGGAGTCGAGCGCGTAAATGAGTCTATCAGAACATATGTCTGGTGTATACTAGGTGCACAATCACTAACAAAATCGAATATTTTGAATGGAAGTGGAAAATTTGAATCTCAAAAACAGTTTCTCGCAAACTTAGAAGATTCAATTAATTCAACAGTCGATCTCCCATCAAGCATACAATGTTATCAAGACGTTCTCAGATATGCTAGATCAAAAGTTGACTTTGTAGTTGGCATCAAATTATACATGTTACCATCTGACCTTCAACTCCAAATGGGTACAATAACAAATTATAATAATGAATAATTGTTGCAGGTGTTGGTCAAAAACTCGGACTCAATCAATCTGTAAACTTAGGAGGAACCACTGCGCCTGTACTGTCATTAAAATCATTACAGGTGGTTACTTCCCCTGCCCCAACACCCATACAGTCAGTAATGTCCCAAACACCGCTACCAATCCCTGACACACATGAATCAGAAAGAACTGCATTGACAATAGGATTAACAGGATTAGGTATATTACTTCTTTACCTGTTTCATTAAATAACCCACCATTAACCCTCCTACTGTCACCAAAAAGACCCACACATGTTCTGCCATAAACCCAACTACCTTTGCTGCTGTAGTAATAAGCCAACTGACAACAGAGCCAATTATATTGGGTAACGCGTCTATTGCTTTCACAGCCAATTTCTTAAGCAAGTCTGATATGTGAGACAGTTGTTTCTTTACCCATGACTGTAAATCTTTTGGGTCTGTTGGTGCTGGGGGGCCTGGCGGACCCGGGGTTGGACCCCCACCACCGCTTGCGCCCCCAGCACCAGAGACAGCTAACACAACAGTACTGATAATAAATCCAAGAGCAGTAATTAAACTTGCAATAGTGATACCCTGCTCTCTGAAAAGTGTTTTAAGTCTCTCAGCCAGAGTTGTGTCTTCGTGAAGTATTTTCTGAATAGTTTCTCTAATTCTGTTGACCTGTGATTTTAGTTTTTGTCTTCCAATACTAATCACTTCTAACCGTCCTGATCTTTTTATCTGCAAATCATTTAATCTGTGTTGGATTCTTTCTTTCATTTCTGTGTCAAGATTCCCATTGTCTGCTGTAGCCAGTTTCTCTTTTTCACATTCTATGTGTTTATCAAGCTCACCCAGTTTGGCAATATTGTTTACCATCTCACCTCTTATCGTCTGCAATGATTTATCCAAGCCCATAATCTCCCTCATTGACAAAGGTGGGTCATCTATTGTTTTCATAGCATCATTTAATTGTCCTTCAGTAAATGAGGTTTCTTGTATCACTGTGTTTGCTATTTCTGGCAGGCTTGTTACTGGTGCCATTTCAATTTGTTGCCCTGTTGGTAACTTTGTTTGCGTGTCGTGAAGCGCACTAACAAGACATGGTGTGACAGGAGACCCTCCAATACCAAGTTGACGCAAGGCACCAACACCACCTTCATTTTTTATTGTACTTAAAGCCCTAAACCTACTAGGGTCTTTTTTGTTAGTCAATAGTACTTTTCCTTTGTCAACAGTATTTAAATATAAATGACCCTTGCCATCAAGTTCAAACTGATTACCGGCCTCCGTAGCGCAGTGGTTAGCGCGTCGGACTGGCGGCCGGGAGATCCGGGTTCGAATCCCAGCCGAGTCAAGCGGGATTTTTCCTACCTGGGTCGGCTCTTACCCAGAGCGGGTGTGCTATGGACCCAATGGGAAGGCTGATGCCACTCAGCCGAGACTCACCCACTTCACGGGTGCGACTTTGGGGGTGTTACCCGGGTTATGACGCATCGCAAGGTGTGGATGATTACACGGCTGGCACCGCAGGTGTCCGCAAGTCCTGGGCCTGGTTAATACCAGGATATTTATGACAGGAAGCGTGGAATGCGGCCCTGTCACGCAGTCCCTAAAACCACATGGACCACCATGGCATCATCATATCATCCTCATCATCATGCAAAAAGGAAAAACGCTATTCCAGGTGCCTCTGACCCCTCAAGTCTCCATCTCATGGTGACCTCAGCCCGGTCCGGCCTCTAGGAGCCCTAGGTGCGCGGTTGTCTTCGGCCAGACCCTGCTGCTGTGCGTGGAAGGACGTAGTGGTTGACTCGCCACCTCTGGGGGGAGCTCTCACTCGTCGACTCCGTGACTAGCAAGAAAAATGTTAAGTAGGAAGACCACCGAAGTGACTCGGCAGTAGTGCGGAGTTTCCTCCGGAGGGAGTCCCCTAACCTGACATATATACAGCAGCGGGGCCGGGAGTCTGGCTGTGGCAGCTGGTAGGCCTGGGTGAGCACACTGGGGTTGATTGGGGTGAGCGGCGTGGGATGGAGACCTCTGAGGTCGACAGAGAAAACTTGGAAGTAGCAACAAACAAAAAAAAAAAAAAAAAAAAAAAAAAAAAAAGTTCAAACTGATTAGGGTCTACGTTGTCTAGGCGGTCACCAACATGATCATAAAATGAGTTCACTTTGGTTTCTAAAAGTTCATGACGTAAACTGTAAATATTTCTTGTACCAGTCATATCTGTCATATCTGTCATATCTGTTGTATTACCAAAATCATACGTGTCATCCATTTCAAAATCTTCATGATTAAATCCTCCCACGGCCATTGTTTTATTAATTTATTATTTTTTATTGTGCATAATAAAAATGACACAGTCTTACGGATCAAAGTTAGACCCATACAGAAAACTACGTGAGCCTCTGGGTGTTAAGGGTGTTAGACAATCAATCTTCATCACAAACAATCCTAGCACCATAGACCAGAACCAAACTCTTACAGTCAAGTTTCCAAACCTAGGTCCCAGTGACGTTATCGTACCTGGCACTGCACGCCTTGCATTTAATATCGAACTAACATCAGACGCAGATGCAAACAGAACACTGGTTGACAATCTTGGCAGAGCAATTGTTAGAACTATTAAAGTAAAACTTGAAGGACAGGAAGTGTTTAGTCTTGACGACTCAGATGTATTTTACTGTTACAAAGACCTTTTGCTCACAAGAGAAGAACGAGAAGACCGTATTTATCAAGGCATACAATCTGATAATGTTGGTAAACTTCGAATCAATGCTGGAGATAAATCAACGTCAGCAGCCCAGGACGTTATATTAGCTGAAACATATGGAACCAGATTTTACATTCCACTTGAGTTTGAAATCCTAACAGCACATTTGCCTTATTATCAAGGGGCACTGAATGACCGTCTGAGCTTTGAACTAACTTTCAATGACTACTCCAAAGTTATTAAATCATCTGCCACAGATGCCACATATAAGATCTCTAACATTTCTTTGGAATATGAAATTGTCACACATACTGAACTAGCCAGACTCATTCAAAATCAATACCAGTCAAGACTTCCAATTTATTATGACAGGGTGATTAGACATAGTTTAATACCCAAAGACAAGAGTGACCCAATGTGGAACATAAACTTAAACACGCCTGCCAGGTCACTTAAAGGTATTCTTATGTTGTTTGTTGAACGGGTGAGTCCATACAAAAGAGATTCAGAAAAATTCTACAATCCTAAGATTACACATTTGTCTTGCACAATCGAAGGCCGTCCTAATCAAGTGTATGCTTCAGGTTTGTTACCTTATCAACACTACGATGAGATCACAAAGTATTTTGCAGGTGGAAGGATTAGAGATAAACCAGCAAACATTGTGTGTAAAGATCTACATCTGTATGACGTAAGGATTGGTCAATACCTTACAAACAAATATGCACTGTGGTTAGACCTTCGTAGTACGGACGACGACTATCTTCATGGGTCAGGACGAACTGTTGAGAACGGCAGTGATGGAATAACAATTCAGATACAAAAGAAGGTTGAAACTGCTGCAGCCATAAACATATATTTGTATTTGATTTATGATGCACAACTCAATATACAAGACAGTAGACTGAGTGGACACATATATTAAAATTATATTGTGTATTAAAATGAACCGGAGCTTGATGACCCTTGACCCACACTGCGGATTGTTTTGTGGTGCCACAGGGTGTGGGAAAACTGAATTTGTTCTTAACCTATTACAAACAAGATACATACACCACTTTGAAAACATTGTAATATTTTGTCCTACAATCAAACACAACAAAGCTTATCACAACCGTTTATTTATTTGGACTGACAACAACATTTACTTAGTTGACCCTGAAAAGAAACTGAATGACTACCTACAATATTTTTACAAGCAATTTGAAGGACAGTCAACATTGTTTATTGTTGATGACTGCTCTGCAGAGAAAGACATTGTCAAGAAGAGAAACACTCTAGCAGAACTTGCTTTCAGTGGTAGACATGCAAACGTCAGTGTATGGATTCTCACTCAAAAATATAATGCTGTACTGAAAGATTTTCGAGAACAGTTAAAGTTTATCTGTTTGTTTTACTGTAAGGATCGTGACAGCTTTGAAGACTGTCTCAGAGAAAACGATGTCATCCCAAATAAGCATGAACGTGATGATGTAAAAAATAAACTGAAATCAACTAAGCATCTAAAGCTCATTTTAAAGACAGATCAGCCCACAGGATATGGGTTAGTAAATTAATTTATTCTTTTGTTTGTCCAATAAAAATGACAGACGGACAAACCCAAGTGTTTGATGTTACAGAATGTTTCAAAGATGTTATGCACTTTACTGACTTAAAATCACGTGTGTTTGAACCCAGCTTTAAACTCTCAACACCGACAATAAGAATATACACGACATATAATGTTACTTTGGAATATTCAGATGGATTACCACGTTATGATTATGAGACTGTTGATCTTAAGACAAATGCTTTTAAAGTTTATAATGCTAACAGTGGCCACTTGCGTTGGTTTGAGGTACTGTGTGAAGACATATTTGTTCAATTAAGAAAACTACATTGTTACATTGAAAGTGTTACATTCAATAAAGTGATATTACACCTGCAAGACAAACACCAGGAAAGTAGTTGACTTGTTTATCATAACTACAGATAATACAGTATTACATATGGTGTGTCAGCGGTAATTTTTTTTTCATTTATTATTTTGTCTGACAAATAAAAATGACGGACAATGTTCAAAACCCTGGCTCATCAGGCTCGTCAAGCTTAAGAAACGTGTTTCACACAACAGACTTACCTATATCTAATACTAATAATGTTTATGAATCAATAGAAAGATCTTTTTCTGTCATACAAGATAATCTTCTTACAGGCAGTGTGAAGATTCAGATTGTTGCAAAAATAGAATTTACTAGAGTAGACGGTGAAGTGATTGTATCGTATATATCAACAAGACAACACACAGTTAACACAAGAAGAGAACCGGAGGTAGAAAAAGTGTTTAGAGACAGACTATTACCTGACTTCCTCCAGGCAATTGACAGTGCAAAAATGAAGGGGTCTGGTTGGCATGAAGGACATGTACATGAACTACAATTAAAGCAGTCAAGGTATCATCCTATACTAGGCAAATCATGGATACCACTGCCAACAGAGGTTGCAAACTAAAAGGCTGTCGTTAATATACAGAACAAAGACAATTTCTGTTTCATGTGGTGTGTGCTTGCTAAACTACACTTTGTGAGGTCAAGACCTGATCGCGTATCTAACTACATCAAATTTGTAAATGAACTCGATTTTAGTGGCATTGAGTTCCCTGTTAAAATAGAGGATATAGACTTGTTTGAAAAACTAAATCCTGGTATATCTGTAAATGTGTATGTGTGGGATAATGAGTCTGAGAACAAGTTACAACCAATTAGAGTATCCCCAATTGCCCCAACCTACGGACAGTCAGAAGATAAACATGTTGACATGTTATTAATAGGCCCTGCCGGTGATAACAATAACTTCCACTACACAATTATCAGAAATATGTCACGTCTAATTCATGGGCATACAACAAAACACAATGGCAAACAGGAAGTTTGTAAAAAATGTTTACAAAGATTTTCTTCTATTAAAATAGCACATAATCACATCCTACATTGTAGATCAGCTGATGACATACAAACTGTACTTAAGTATCCAGATCCTGGTAGTCAAGTGTATTTTAAAAACTATGGGAATCAGCAGAAGCTGCCGTTTGTAGTGTATGCTGATTTTGAATCATTAGTAGTACCGTATGAAGGTCCTGTTCCAGAGTCATTACCAAAGACTATAAAGTTGAGTGACCAAGTGGTGTGTTCTTTTGGATACATTATTGTTAGGTCAGACGGTCTTCATTCAGAGCCTGTTATCTACAGGGGTGAAAATGCAGCATGTCTGTTTTTAACAGAAATGAGACATCTGTATAGTCAGGTAGTACAATATCTCACAACATGTCAGATGCCTTTGGTGATGACAGAAGAAGACAAATTAAAATTTGATACAGCTGAGATGTGTTGGGTTTGTGAGCAACCTCTGGGATGTGATAAAGTTCGTGGCCATGATCACATAACTGGACGTTACAGAGGTGCTGCACATAACAATTGTAACTTGTTATTAAAAAGAGATCCTAAGACATATAAGTTACCAATCTTTTTCCACAATCTCAAAGGGTATGATTCACACATTATCATGCAGGCTGTAGATGAGTCTTACAAAAAAATTAGTTGTATTGCCCAGACAACTGAAAAATACTTGACTTTTAGATTGGACAACAAATTAGCATTTTATGACTCTATGCAACATTTGTCTTTAGGGTTGGCTAGTCTTGCAGAAGGACTGACTGAGTATCCAATAACGAGTAAATATTTTGAGCCAGACTTGATTAAGAAAGGTGTGTATCCGTATGAGTACATTGATCACTGGGTTGTGTTTGAGGAAACAAGACTGCCACCAAAAGAGAAATTTTATTCTACACTTAATGGTAAAGGTATTTCTGACTCTGATTACCAACATGCACTTGATGCGTGGAATAAGTTAGGGTGTCAGACAATTGGTGACTACCATGACCAGTACTTGAAAGCAGACGTTTGTTTACTAGCAGACGTATTTGAAAGTTACCGTGAAAAGGGGTTGTTACACTACAAGCTTGACCCTGCTTGTTACATAACTAGTCCTGGCATGACATGGGATGCATTTTTGAAATCCAGTAAGATATCTATAGACCTGTTGTCTGATCGTACGATGGGTGAAATGGTGGAACGTGGATTGAGGGGTGGGATAAGTATTGCAGCAAATAATTATGCCAAGGCCAACAACAAATATCTGGACAGTCATGGTGACCTTGGGTTTGACCCCTCAAGGTCAAGGTCATTCATTACCTATGTAGACGCTAACAATTTGTATGGCTGGGCAATGTGTGAGTTATTGCCCTTGAAAAACTTTTGTCTGTATGATTTGTAACAGTATGACGTAACAGAGTCAGGCTTAACAAACAATATTATGAATCTTGACCGAAGTGACGCAAAGGGTTGGATCTTTGAAGTAGACCTGGAGTACCCACATCATCTACACGATTACCATAATGATTATCCATTGGCAGTTGAGAAAATGAGTATGACAGGAAAAAAAGAAGACACTAAACTTGTACCGAATCTGAATGACAAATTCAATTACGTTTGCCACTATCGATTGCTGCAGTTTTACATCAGACACGGGTTAGTACTAAAGAAAGTTCACAGAGGAATTCAATTTGATCAGAGTGCTTTCATGAAAGATTACATAATGAAGAACACAACCCTTCGTGCCAGAGACGGCAACACTGCATTTGACAAAGACTTCTTTAAGCTTATGAACAATGCCTGTTTTGGGAAGACGATGGAAAATCCTCATCACCGCAAAGATGTGAGACTTGTCACAACTGAATCAGGTGCAATTAAACTTACAGGTAAGCCACAGTACACAGGTTATAAAGAGTTTCATTCATCGTTGTATGCAGTGTCACTCAAAAAAAAGATTGTTAAACTGGACAAGCCAGTATTCATTGGTATGGCAATTCTTGAGTTGTCAAAATTACTAATGCTTGAATTTTATTATGATTACTTCAAACCAAAATATCCTGAGTGTCGTCTGCTATACACTGACACTGACTCTATGATCATAGACGTGTGTACTGAAGACTTTTATGAAGACATGAAAACAGAGTTACATATGTATGACACATCTGATTATCCTAAGGATCATCATCCACTGTACAGCACACAAAACAAGAAAGTGCCTGGTAAGTTTAAGGATGAACTAAATGGTGTGCCTATAGTTGAGTACGTTGGTCTGAGATCAAAAATGTATTCTATACTGCATCAAAAGGGAAGTCAGTCGAAAGCCAAAGGAATAAAAAAACAGCGATAAAAAATAAAGACATTCGACATGAACATTACAAGCAAGTGTTAGATGGTGCATTAATGCCTGATTATCCAAACAAGTCACTGAGATCAAACAAACATAATCTTGAAATGATCCAAACACACAAAAAGTCACTTGCAGTTTGGGGACATGAAACGTGTGTTTCATAGTAAAGAAAAAGCTTATGCACCTGGTCATTACAGACTCAAGTTATCTGAAGACATAGCCGATGAACTGGTTGATGAATTAATCGATGAGTTAGTTACTGAAATGAGTAACAGTGTCTGGGGGAATAATCTGTAATTCTTCTCTGACAAATGCCCTCTCAGGGGCAGGGTCGTACAGGTAATATATTGTTGCGTCAGCACCAGGAATATTTTTTTTATATTATGAACAGATGTGGACCAGATGGGGTCTGTTGCCCTGCGTCTGTCGTCGTTCTCAGCCTCCCCTGGTTGATATAAATATCTCACCTGTTTAGTAAATAAACTTGTGTCTGGTGCGGGGGTTGGGGTTGGTCCTGTTTTTGGCTCTGTAATTGATTTCAATTTAATAGCATCAGCAGGCTTTGGGTGTCCTTCATTATTCATTGCTTTTATCACATGTGGTAATCTTTGTACCCATTCAGTGTTACGTGCGTCATGCATGAGTTCCTTTGAATACTGGTAGCTGAAAAGTCTTTCTGATAACTGTTTGTTAAAGTTCTCTACAACTGCCTGTGATCTGTGCACACCTGGAATGCCTCGTCTAACCAGTACACCATGCTTCGCAAATAACTGATTAACTGCGCCTTTGAATTCACTCCCGTCATCAACTTGCACCAGTCTGGGGTATCTTAAAGGGCCTCGACTATATATTTTTGATAATGCTGTAGCAACAGTGGTAGCTGTTTTGTTAGATATGGGTTCAGCATCCTTGTACCTTGAAGCAATGTCTACAACAGTCAGTGCGTACTTGTATCGTTTCTTTCTTATTGTATCATGTGGTAGGAACAGGAGGTCCATTTGGTGTGTGTCATTTGCGGTAGTGTTTTGAAAATGGGGTCTAGATATCTTTCTTGGAGCAGGGAGATATATCTGCCAAATTGCTTGTCTCTGTAACCATTGTTTGACTTGATTAAGTGTTATATCTCCGCCCACAGCGGCATGTAATTTCTGAATAGCAGTGTTACTTTTCCAGTACCCTGATGGGGAGTAATATATTTTTGATAGTTTATTTTCGGCTGTCATTTTTTCTAGCAATGAAAACTCCTGTAAAATAAACAAATGTCATTCCCACTAGAACAAAGATTATCTCCCCGTTTCTTTGTTCTGTACTTGGTTGATAGTAGTCACTAAGTTTTGGTTTTGGGATAGACATGTAATTACCAGTGACTAAAAAATACTCACGGATTGCGTCGTCTGTATTTGAAAACGTATGTTGTGCGTGGCCTTCTAGCCTCAATCTTTCATTGATGAAATCAAGTTTCTCAATTCTATTCTTTTCATATTCTTGTTGCGCTTGAGCGAGTTTCTCTGACGCTTCATTATGATGCTTCATTTCTTCTGCAGATTCTTCTCTACCCATTTTAGAAAAGAGATAATTAGAGCCACTGAAGGCGAGGGCGTTGACCATCGCTCCTCCCACAATAACAGCTATCGTTGCCATATTTATTTTATTTACATAGAAACATTTTCTGGAATAATTCCTTGCTTGACAACAAAATCTTTTGTTGCAATCGATGCTGTGACAACTGCAATTAGCTTAACTGAATCTTCAATGTCTAATCTGCTCAAGTCTACAGATTTCATTTTGAGTAGACTTTTCCCCAGCATAGAAAACGCTACTGCTAGTCCACTGATTACTGCAGAGTGATACACAAGATTCATTATGTTTTTTGAGTCATTCATTTTTTAAGGCAATAAAAATTAAAATAAATAAATTTATTAGTGCATGATAAATGGGTCGACAACTTTGGGTATTGTTGGTAATGTGGAGACTTCTGTTTTTGATGATGGAGTGTTTAATTTTTTGGTCACTATACGAGTGTGCGGCTTGTATTTTTTGTATAATTGGTAAGCTACAAAACCAGATCCGACAACAAATGCGGCAACTACATATTTTGCTGTTTCAGAATTAGACTGGGTTGAAGGTCTTTCACTTTGATGTGGGTGTGACAGGGGTATTGGGAGTCCTGCCAGTTCTGACGGTCCTAACGGTTCTAACGGTGTTGACGGCGGGTCACTTACATGAGCCTTTTCTGTTAGTGCCTGTAGCTGTAACTTTTTCTGCTTGTTCCATTCGGCTAAACGTTTACCAGACTGAATTCTGCCTGGGTTTTTAATTTTTGTCACTGTGTGAATTGGGGTCTGGGCAGGGTCCGGTACAGGGTTCATCTGTGGGGTCGTTTGAGGGGTCGTCTGTTGGTCGTCCATTTTGTTCAGCAAAAATATTTAATTTTGTAAAATCGATATGACTCCCAGTTATTAATAAAGTTATGACAGGTGCTAGATAATTACCAAACTTGTAAAACAACTGGCATGCCAATTTACCTATTGTATTTGAAACTATGGGGTTACTCTCTAGGTCGTGTGATAAGGTATCAATGTCTACAGGCAAAAAGTGATTGACTGCTTTTGAATATAGGCATACAATAGATCTGCTCAAATCTCGGGTCATTACTGAAGAAATGTGGTTATTGTATTTTTTAAAAAGTTGATTTAATTCATCAGCCGAGAGTGAATTAATATCATCAGTTGAATAGTGCTTGCCGAGATATGCCTTCGACTTACCTGAAACAATTACTGAAAGGATTTGTTCTCGTTTTGATTCTAAATCTTTGTTCTGTAAAGCGCCGATATCACTCAATAATAACAATTCTTCAGATATCATTTTATAATGCAATTTTTAAAAAAAACTTTATAAACACATTTGTTCCTTTGTCAGTAAATCAGGCATAAATATATAATCCCCACATGTAGAACCGTTTTGTAAAATGATTGCTCTCTTTTTGAAAAGTAATATGTCCCCCTGTTGATTTTTGACATTACTTAGCGATTTAAAAGGCTGTAGCTGTGAAAGGCCTTTTGACGGCTGAGAGCTTTTCAAAAGCTTGCCCCTTGAAAAGAGAGGAATGTGTCCCCTGCTATTGAAAAGCGGGCGTGAGAGGTAATACAAAAGGCAAACAAACCGTGACACTACCTGGCAGCTCAGGCTTACGATAAATTGTACAGGCATGAGTGTCTGTAACTGTGTTTGTTTATGTGTACGTGTTTGTAAGTGTGTACGTCTGTTTGTAAGTGTGTTTGTTTGTGTGTACGTCTGTTTGTAAGTGTGTTTGTTTGTGTGTACGTCTGTGTGCGTGTGTGTTAGATATTACTTAATCCAGACCAAAAAGGTGACTGCCAAGCGTGTAATATGCAAAGAAGTACCCAACGGAGAAAGAAACACGCTTAGAAAAGATGGGTACAACACAATTTATTAATATTTCGGGTAAATACCCTTTGTCAAAATAGACAAACAAACAAACATAGAGATTAGCCGCTACTTATCTTCAATGGCAGAAGGAATGTGGCAACATTCCAAACATTGCCACATTCCTTCTGCCATTGAAGATAAGTAGCGGCTAATCTCTATGTTTGTTTGTTTGTCTATTTTGACAAAGGGTATTTACCCGAAATATTAATAAATTGTGTTGTACCCGTCTTTTCTAAGCGTGTTTCTTTCTCCGTTGGGTACTTCTTTAGATATTACTTGTTAGTTTCTTATACAACTGTTTTTCCAGCTGCCTGTATAGTGCAGAGTATAGGCCACCGTTTGATTTCTCGGGAACCAGTCATGATTATATTAAGTCAACTTCGAAACATGCTCTCTTCTTGAGTATATTGTCACCTCTCAGCAAATAGCCTGTAGAGCTGGCTTATTCATAGAGTGTTCCCTTTCACAGTTGAATAGCGGCGCCCGCGTGGCAACGAAAAGGCAACACAGGTGGCTTACAAAATGACATGAGTCATAGAGTAAGACCCCTATCCAAACCTATTAACATGTTCTGAGGTCAAATTTCTGATAAATAGACTATGAGGGAGCACTTCAGCATATCTCGGGGTCAATCTTTCAATTTAATGCATACGAGGTAGTGCTTGTACATATTTAAGGGTGACTGTGCAAACGTTTCAGCTCTGATGAATTCATTGCGACGTGGTAAATATCTTTATTCGCTTTACATATATTACTTCAGTGTAGGCGGGCCGCGTTCTAGTCATGCACAGTCCCAGTCAGAGTGCTAGAAACGGGCTGTGTTTACGTACATAGTAACATTTCGACAGCGGACATATGAGCTAATTAAGAGAGATATAAATAATGAGCGGATTGAAGTATTATTAACACAATGACTGAGTTAACCCCTTAAGTATTAGTTTTGATTTTCATAAAAATGTGGTTGTTTAAATAATAATGATTTAGGGGTAACTTCCAATGGTATTTACTCTGTGCGGGGGACATGGTTAATGGAGGGTCAAAAGGTTATAATTAAGGGGTTAACTCAGTCATTATGATAATGAAGCTTCAATCCGCTCATTATTTGTATCTCTGGGGCTGCCACTTTAGTTGATCGTCTATTTGATTGAGTCTGGCTTACTGTCCCTATTTCCTATTTCTAGTATCAGGGACTAGCAAGTTTGACTTTTGTTTAGGGGGGGGGGGGTTGGGGGGGTGGGACCAAGGTTAAAAATAGCTAAGAGGGACGGTGGACAAAGCCACACGGCCAGTAAAAAAAATTAGATCTCTCACTCTTCTCTATGTCCAATAAGTATGGCTGTAGGTCTGGTATCGGTTGGCCAAGGGCCAGCTCGTACTCTATTTCCACAAACAACGGTCCTTTTCTTCAAGCGGACAAGGATAAAAAAGAACTTTATTTCAAGCTATAGGTTAAAAGATTAAGACAGAGTCGACCTGCATCATTATTTACATTGCGACCGATTACTATATACATATAAAAACTATCTAAGACTGGTTTAAAACGATTGTTTAAGAGAATAGTCTTTACGCGCTAAGATGGGAACGTCCAACCATTGATGGTCTATAGTGCGTGTTGGTCATTACTGCCAATAGGTAACCTTGGATGATATTTCCAAATGCACCAAGGGCACTCTTAGTATCATCCATACCCTTCTTATGCAAGGCCTTCTCCAGGGAATCCAAGCATTTTTTCATGTCACTGAGCATTCTGGCTCTGCTCTCACCAAGTTTAGGACGACTGTCCTCCTCCATTGCCTCGCCACCCCCAGGATGGCTAGAGGCCGAAAGGGGGGAGAGGATTGTCGGTTTGTTGACCAATATCTTTAGTGGTTTTAGTCTGCAGTATGTCTGTTTAGGAACAGTTTCTTCAACCTGGGGAAAGTCAGTTTGTTGACCAATATCTTTAGTAGTTTTGGTCTGCAATACTGTCTGTCTGGGGACAGTTTCTTTAACCTGAGTTATTTCTGATTTGGAAGCAGCTGAAGCTATCTTGAGTTCTGAATTTTGAACGAGGCTGATTAAAGATGTGTTTGAAGTCAAAGGAGTTTGAGACCGACTGGGCAACGAAAAAGGTTTAGCCCAGGCGGTCTTGTCTAAACTAGGAGACACAAGCCTGTGGAGATTGCTTTCCTTGGCTGCTGCTCGTTGATTGATGTTTGATTGAGCTCTATAGAGCGCTGCTTTATATGGAATATAATTCTGATTCCTGATTTTGTTTGCCTCACGAAAAAGAACTATCTTCGGATATCTTTTGATAGGCGGCACTGTGTGGGCCGCCACAGTTGATACACTTCGCCACCGCCGTGTCGGGACAGTCCGCACGACGGTGTTTTTTACTTCCACAGCGAACACAGGTCGCGTGCTTTGCTCTGCACACTTTTGCCGTGTGCCCCAATCGGCAACAGTTGGCACAGTGTGCCGCCGTGGGCGTATACGGCTCCAGTGGGCAGAGAAGGGCTCCAATTTTAATTTTGGGTGGTAAGCTGGTTAAGCCAAGGAAATCTATTTTGATGGCCCTGGAGGCCGTACCATCTCGGTTTTTAAGACGAACGGTGGTGGCATTGAAGCCCTGCTGTTTAAGCATGTGGGCGATCTCCACGGGGTCCTCCGCATGGGGGACACCGTGGACAACGCCCACTACTCTAGGAGTGGGGATGACGCACTCAACGTGCGCCCCGCCTATATTGGTTTTCACACTTAGCTTTTGTTGTGCCCGTGAGTTCGGGCAGGAAATTATCCAAATGTTATGACCTATGGTTCTCAGAGAGATTTCTGACGGGGACGCCCCGGCAGCCTCACAAATGTGTGGCTGCTGCGTACCATGGTTGCGGATGAGACTGGTGCCGGTCCCCAAGTCCCGGAGTCGGACCGGGAACCTGCACCACTCCTCCGCGACCGGTTCGGCTATAGTCCCGTCAGTCCTCTCTCCGTTTTTGATAGCTTTTATATGTTTTTTCGACGTCGGTCTCCAGAGATTATTTGAAATTGACGGTTGTCCCCCTCCTCCTCCCTCGGCCCGCCATCATCCATTCCAATGAGGTGTGTGCACAGGACAGCGTATCTGCCTGTGGACTATCACCCTCAGAGTTAGTTTTGTTCTGAGCAGAAGGTGCCATAGAGGCGGGGAGGGGGTGGGGGGTGGGGGAGAAAACACCCTATGCTCCCCACGCCGTAGTTGGCGGGGTGATTTTGGTGGAACAGAATTCGGTTTTTTTGTTCCTTGGTTTAACTTTTGTTTTTTTTTTCCTGGGGTTCCTGGGGGGGTTTTCCTCATCAGAGAACGACATTGATCCAAAAAGATCGTCCATCGTGCCAGTGTACTATGTCCAGGTCAGCGCGACCGAAAATTGGGCGCGCTGCCGGCGAATAAACTATGGTTGGCTAAGCCACAAGCAGTTTTCCTGGTTATCTAAGTATCAGCGCGGTCTAGTAGGCTAGGCCGCGCGTTTTGACCTTTGCAGCGCCGGCTGGGTGAGCGATGCTGACCCAGTTGTAACGCTAATAGCTATTCTGTTCCGCAGCCAACCAGGTGGCGCGGTAAAAAACTTCAGGCTATCTGGTTATTAGTAAAACTCAAGTTTAAGACTACAGTCTATGCTAGAGGTAAGCCAGACTCAAGCAGGGTATACCTTCTCTAATTTCGCTTTTTTTTTTTTTTTAAATTTAGAGGCCGCCCGAAGTGAGACTCGCAGGCGGCTGACGGTAGTGGCACTGGCGTTGTTAGTGGCTTTGGTTGTGGCGGTGGTGATGCTGGCACTGGCGTAGTAGTTGGCAGTGACGACAGCGTAGTAGGGCAGCGGAGCGTTGGAAGCGTGGCTGGTGAAGGCTGAAGGTAGCTGAAGCGTAGTGGCAGGTGGCGCCGAGGCTAGCTGGCATGTAGCAGGTGAGCGAAGCTCAGGAAGGCGTGTAGCGTGGCTGTGACCAAGACCCCAGAAACAACCTTCTAGCTGTAAGGCTGAGTGAGTCGATGAGATCGTCTATAGTCACTCCCAGCAATTTATGCTGCGCGACCTGTTCTACGACGTTGTCATTGAGAGACAAGCTGAGAGAAAGCGGTTTAAGCTGATGCTTCTGGCGTGTAGCAATTACCATGTCTTTTGTTTTGACTGGATTAAGTGCCATCGCGTTGGTCTCACACCACTCAGAAACTTCTTGCAAACTCTGTTGTAGCCGTGCATTAATGGTAACTAAGTCTTTAGCGGGTGTGTGGAGAGTTGTGTCGTCGGCAAACATGTCGCACATTGTCTCAGGGCTGCTGAGACAAAGCGGCAAGTCGTTAAATAAATAAACAAAACAGTAGCGGCCCAAGGACAGAGCCCTGAGGCACTCCATGTTTGACAATGCCTGGTGACGAATACGTACCGTTTAATAACACTCGTTGATGTCTGTTGCTTATGTAAGATCGAAAAAATGATACGGTGCTTGAACCACAAATATATTTTTCAACCTTCTTAATCAGGATTTCGTGGTTAACGAGGTCAAAAGCTTTTTTAAAGTCAGGAAACACGGCTCCTGTAATTTCTGATTTATTCAATGACGTCAGCCATGTATCTACTAGTCTTGTTAGCGCTGTATGGCAGGAATTTTTCGAACGGAAACCTGACTGAAAAACATGAAGTAGTTCTCTGTCCTCTAGATATTTGTACAAGTGCTTGTGGATATGCCTCTCGAGCGGCTTTGAAAGTGTTGACAAAAGTGAAATCGGCCTATAGTTATTTACATCTTCCAAGTCTTTAGACTTTGGTAATGGCACTACCTTGGCTTGTTTGAATTCTTGCGGAAACGTGTTGTGCTCAATGCACAAGTTGTAGATATAGGTAAGGGATTTCACAACGTAAGGGAGGGCGATTTTTAGAATCTTGGGACTGATTTCATCTGGCCCCGAGGACTTTTTGCTTTTCATTGACATGATTAGCTTACCAACCTCATGCACAGCCAATGTAGGAATAAAGAAGGGGGATTTGCCAGCTGTCCTTTTTTCACAGAAGCTCAGCAAACTCTCGGGGCATGTATAGGGGTGGTGGTTTGTGCCCGAGGGGATTATGGAGTCGACAACAGAGAGAAAATGGTTGTTAAAGGTGTTAGCATTGAGATTGGCAGGGGTTACTGGTGATTTCTTACTACTACCTCTGGTAACAAGGTTTACTGCACGCCAGAGGGAAGATGTATCTTTTTCTCCTTGATCATACGATCACAAAGCGATTTCTTCGCCTGAAGAACCAGTGTTTTTACCCGATTTCGCTGCTTTTTATATTCCTGAAAACGTTTTTGTTCTCTCAGCTCGTCTCGCAAAGACATGGCTTGAATAATATCTTGAGTTAGCCATGGGGGCAGAGGAGTTTGATTTTTTACTTTTCTCTTTCGCAGCGGGGCATGTCTGTCTAGCACACTACTGAACAGTTTGTACCAGACAGACAAAGCTTTTTCTGGTTCAGTTTCGTTATATACGGTTTGAAACTGAGTGTTGTGAAGATCAGCTAGAAAAGCTGTCTCATCAAAACGTTTGAAAGAGCGAAACGTTATAGTAGTGTGTCCATTTTTTTCCGAACCGGGAGTTTTGATGACCACTCGCAGACAACGGGATAATGGTCACTAATACTGAGATCAGCGACATTAACATTAGACACGGATTGGGGACGGTTGGAGTAAATGTGGTCTATGACTGTTGCCGTTGATTGGGTGATCCTAGTGGGAGAGGAGACTAGTTGTTTCAAGCCTACTTGATTTGCCGTGCACTGCCATGCAGCATGAGGTTTTAATATGTCGATATTAAAATCGCCTAACAATAACACATCATTGTCAGGCATACCGACGTTGTCGACGGCGTGCAGAAAGTTGTCATACCATTCAAATGTGGTCGATGGATTTCGATACAAAAAGCCAACAAAAGCTGGTCGGGCCTTAGGGCATCGAATCTCCATCCAGACACACTCAACCTCAGCAGTTTCTAAGTCTACACGCCTGCGGACAAGATTCTGGACTGAAGTATGAACATAAACAGCAATGCCTGTCCGACCCGGTGTTCGGGCGTCGCGACGAAAGACAGAAAAATTAGGAATACTAACTGCTTCATCGCTCATGTTGGAATTTAATCGTGTCTCACATAGACCAAACAGGTGGAATGGTTCAGGCTTGTTTAGATATTCACTCACATCTAACACTTTGTTAAATAAGTGATAGACGTAAGATTACCAATGCGCAATACGCTTGTCCTTGGACTGACCAACTGCCATTTTGTGCACTATATCTTTGACGAGTTCAGGTATATGAGTAAAGACACAACGATACAGTCACAGGAGCTTCAAATATTAGACAGTCATTCAAAATCTGTTATAACTAAGATAAATGGAATATAAAAACGAGTTCGGCATCTATCGAGCGTGACGCAGTCTCTCCTGCGCGATAGTTACACAGCGCCAATGGCGAGTGACACTTGACAAAGCCGACTCCGGGTATACTGTTGTTGACACTCAAGTTAAGGGGTAGTATCCGATTATTGTTGAGTAAATCACGCAGTAAGGCACTACCACTTGAACACAATGAACAGTTGCTACCTGAAACAACGACGCGTAATCACAATGCGCATAAGACAGCAACACAAGGGATGTTGAATACCATTAAAGGGTGCAGCGTGCGATGTTCACTACCGTAGGCTGCACGCTTTGAAGGATAGTGTCACAAAAGGCACAAGACAGCAATACCTCGGATGCTGAACATTGAACAAATAGTGTAGACTGTGATGTGAAGTATCGTAGGCTGAACACTTGAAACCGTACTGTCACAATGAAAACTTAGCAGAGCTTTTGCAATCAAACCAGAAGAGAAAATCACAGAAGTTGAGGCACACAGGCAATCACTGCTTTGGAATAAATCACAAGCGAACGCAGAAGAACAGTATATAAAGAAGCACACGTAACACTGACGTAATCATGAACTGCCTCACACACCCACAGTGAAATATGTGAAGCACAACGGTGAAGGATCACTGATCACACGGCACTGAATTACCAACCGCGTAAGAGGCTGACATATCCATTGGCACCATTCGCTGTGGGCACCTGGCATAACTGGTGGTACGGTGGCAGACTTTTACCCGGGTAAACAGATACACTGGTTGGTGGGCGATGATTCGACCACACACCATGGCAACCATCCGGGTACTGTGGTTGTTGCCGGATGGTTGCCATGGTGTGTGGTCGAATCAGGAGGAGAGAGAGAGAGAGAGAGAGAGAGAGAGAGAGAGAGAGAGAGAGAGAGAGAGAGAGAGAGAGAGAGAGAGAGAGAGAGAGAGAGAGAGAGAGAGAGAGAGAATCAACGAATCAACGAATCAAAGAATTAATCAGACTATATTTTTCAAAGGTACGGGTATTAGCATAGTCAAGAACAAGCCATTTTTCGCACTTGCCGTTGCTATAACTACAAAAATAACTAAAGGGCTACATCGATGACGGAAAAAAGGAGAAAACAAAATACCATGAAAATGCAAAGGTACACGAACACACGCACGCACACATGCACACACAACGCACAAATAAAACAAGTGCATGCGCTATTGCACATCTCCTCATACATATACATGCAAAAATAATGTTAAAACGGGCACATACGTATATCAGAGACACAGAGAGAGATGATGATGATTATGACGAAGCATGATGATGATGAGGAGGAGGAGGAGAAAATATTTTGCATTGCATACATTGCCTAACTGCCCTGTTAACTCATTGTGCCCGAGGTACGAAATAACCACATTGTGGAGTTATCCTCTGAGGACTGCACCAACTCAGAAGACAGATCGATCATGATAGTGCAAGGGCGGCGGCAGAATAGCTTGGCGCCTATAGGCGCTTTTTACCACATTTTACGCCTCCCACCAGCTATGCCGACAAACTGAATCCACTCGCAGACGGAACCCGGAAATACCGAAAGGCCGCAAAAGTATCAAAACAAAAACAACTTGGAACAATCCAGTTAATCAGCGACGGAGTGAAACGCACGACCCTCCTACAAACGAACCAACAGTACACCCAACATATATATATATATATATTCTTTACTTATAACAAAGGCGTCGCCCAAAGCCCAAAAAAATACACTCAATCAGATTAGCTCCAAGGGACGTAATTTTTCATTCAATTCTTAGAATGCTGTGATAATGCCATGGAATTCCAGGCTGGTAAGCTTGCATTGTGTCATCAGGACATCAGCTGCCCTTTTTGTGACTGCATCGCTTATTAGCTCTTTTGAGCCTTCCACTGAACACCTACTACATAAAGCAGTAGGGACTACCCCCAGGCGCCCCGCCATCCGCTGGAGAATATTAAGTCCTCCCCCCGAGGGGGGCTGCTAGAAAATATTCCCAAACAAATATTGGACCTGCTGAGTAGATTTAAAGTTTTAGCCGCCTACGACCGGTCTCGCCCCAAGAAGGGGGTGGGGGGGGGGGTGGGGGGGGGGGGGGGGCTCTTCAGTTAGGCATACGGCGTAACCTGAAATTGCAAACACAACGCATGTACTAGAAACTGCCTCCAGAATTTACTGGTAGCACCGCCATCACAGCGCGGATTGCATCCCTAAAGCTTTATGAGGTGTTCCAGTGGAAGAAGACAGACTAATTTTAAAAAGGCAACACCTAGGCATTTTTAATAATAATAATAATAATAATAATAATAATAATAATAATAATAATAACAGCAAATAAATAAAATTCAGACAACTTAGTAGGCAAAGAGTTAACACTGGTGAAAGCGTTAACAGTTTAAAATAATAATAATAATGATATAATAATGATAATATAAAATTAATAATAATAATAATAATAACGATAATAACAACAAATAAATACAGAAAGCTTACTTATTAGGCAAAGCGTTGACCGGTGAAAGCGTTAACAGTTTAAAATAATAATGATGATAATAATAATAATGATAATAATATAATAATATAAAATTATTAATAGTAATAACGATAATAATAATAACAACAACAAATAAATACAGAAAGTTTACTTAGTAGGCAAAGAGTTAACACCGGTGAAAGTAATAACTCATTCGAGACGAGCGGTATCCGGAAACGTTAAGAGTTTAAAATATAACTGACTGTGTAGTTAATTGAATGGTTTACTTCTCAGGTAACAATGATTGACGGACAAATAGTTGCAGTCAAACCCATACGCAAGGAGTCCATCCTTCTTACGGGCGAAATCATCCAAGAAGTCAACCAGGTGAGACAAAACCTTTCTTCTGATAACGGAGAGGGGTGGGGGTGGGCGGGGAGTTGTACCGCTAGGTGAGAATAAAATTAGAGAGGTTTTGTTTGCAACGAACGACTGTCAGAAACGAACGTCGGCGAAGTCACGGCGGATAACCAGCTTGTTCCATAAACGTGGACAACACTTGAAACATCTCTAAGAGGAATAGCTCCTCATGAGCCCTCCTCCGAACGTCTCCAAGAGGCATATATCCTCATGATCCCTCCGGGCTCATGAGGATCTATACCTCTTGGAGAAGTTTGCAGTGTTGTCTGTCTGCTGTGATTATATTCGTTTGCTGCTGCGAGTCGTTCGTTGTCGACTCAGAGATTGCTTTCGGCGGGGAGATCCGTCCAGCCAAGGTTCACTTGCAGTGTGTGTGCTTGGCTATTTTTAGCGCTGAATGTGTCGTTGCAAGCCGTAATCTGGCATATGCATCAGAACTCTTAACAAAATTACTTAGTGGCAGAGTACATAGTACAGAAAAAATGCGTAGTAGGCAAAGAATCAAAAAGAATTAAAAAGTATGCAAATTATTGGATTTACATCCTTTCACAATCACCAACCAAAGATGATGCAACAGATACAGTACACATCAGAAAGGGAAATCACTCAAACAGCTCCCCTGACAGGAGAGTCGACATACCAAGGGAAAATCTCTCAGCATTAGACAAACAGTTAGATCCCCTGCCAGGTGATTAGGCATACCATTCGAAATCACTCAGCGTTAAACAAACATCTAGATCCCCCGACAACGTCTGATCCCCTGGTCCCCTCTTAACGTTTGAGCTACGACGCATGGAACACGAGTACTTTGTAAATAATAAATCGCAAGGCCGATGTGACAATGTGTCAAGTTGTAGCCCATACCATGCGTTTCCTTCAAAATTTTTAGTAAACAACAGAAACTAACGCAGTTTGCAGGGTGGGAAAGAGAACTGAAGTATGAAGTCTGAAAATAATCTGAGCCATCATGAAAAGATCGCAATATCGCGCGTTGAAATTGTGTCTTCTTTTTTTTTTATGGCGAGTAGTGTATCTGTAACTATAATTATGTGTGTACAATATTTCCGTCCACAGATTCGCAAGCTGAAGCATCTCAACGTGAATCAGTTGATAGGCGCGTGTGTGGAGACGGGCAACATCTGCCTGGTGTGGGGATACTGTGCCAAGGGGTCCTTACATGATGTCCTTGCTAACGACAACATTAAACTGGACTGGATTTTCAAATTCTCCTTCATTGCCGATATTGGCAAGGTATATCCTCGTTCATGCATAAATTTAACCCTTTGCTGCCAGTGGTCACGAAAATGGGCGTAAAGAACATATAGGACCAGCAAGAGACACAAGCCCCTCATGAGCCCCCGCGACAGCGGGGGCTCAGGAGGGGCTTGTGTCTCTTGCAGATGGGTGTTGTTTGCCTTCCCCGGCATTTAAGGGGTTAATGTTGTCGCGTAGAAACTGTGCATGTTAAAGCGACGTGCTCCGAGGCGGGCGTTGACTGCTAAAATTCGCCGGCGCATTAGGCGCTCTATGTTGTCTTGCTTTAGGCAAGTCTTTTTCCCTCCTTCTTTTCACAACCCTTGAGAGTAGGAAGACATATAATTATGAGGCAGAAAAGTCATTCATTCTTCACTTAAACTTTAAAAGTAAACAAAATATATAAATGTTCGCCCTTTTGTGCAGCATATTTGTAAAACACACACATGAAGGAGATATGGCGAACTATTAACCCTTTAGTGCGGGAAGCAGGTCGCTTAACTCATTCTACCCGAACACCGAAGTCCTTAAATTTTGCCGTTGTCCTCTACTGCATTGCAGTGCAGGACACAGATCGACCATGATAGTTCAAGGGTGATGCCAGAACAGCTTGGCGCCTATGGGCGCCAAGCTATTCTGGCATCACCCTTGAACTATCATGGTCGATCCTTATCTTGCTGTGGTGTGTCGGGGGTAGAATGATTGATTGATTGATTGATTGTACATTGCTTAACGTCCCGACAGCAACAAGACTTTCTCAGGACGTGCCTGCACTGCTTGTGAAAAGAAACCTAAACAGAACATTGAATGTATGTCTCCAGCCGGTCCATAACGTTAAATAAACCTAACACATGGGGCCTAAATAAAGCTAAGACCATTTAGCAACACACATCCAATATCAAGAGCTACAGGCAGCGCAGACAGTAGGGAGAGTTTAAAAAGGCAAATACAGGTGAATGGACAAAGGGTAGACAGAAAGACATGCCCCAGACTAGAGAGGAAAACCCACCCTTTGGGGCTGACCAGGGTGACCCTGGGAACTAAAAAGTAGTTAACCCCACCCAAGTCCCCCAGGGCAGACCCGGGTGGGGGCGGAGGGGGGGGGGAGTAGAATGAGTTAAAACACCATTACGCGTAAATTTGAAGACACATTTCAGCACCATTTGTGTTTGTTATGCTTTGTTGACACACCTAATGAACTTTAACAGCAGTTGGGGCACGCAGAAGAAAAAGCACACGCGTAATCCCACTTATTTGTTCTGCCCTGCCACTCTGATTAGCGTGTCAATCTATTTTTAGCTGTAGACCGTACTGAAAGCCTTGTATTTTTTAGAACGGAGTGGAGTCATTGTCAGGTTACTTGATAAAAAGTCGACGTGTGCTGAACTGGATTGCCCCGTGTCTAAATGAACCATACCTAATCCTGTGCCTAGCGTTTCGTAACCATCTGTTACAGAACTGTGGGCCTTCAAGCTTTAACTTAAATATAATGCCAACAACTTTATTCTACTTTTAATGCAGGGCAATTATATCTGTCTAGATGAATTATCTAACTGTAAATTTCTTCATTTTTTTGTTTGTTTGTTTTTTCCATCAGATATGGCAGATTTACGCACAGAGCGCCTTATCCATTATGGATTGTATTTTTTATGTACTTCTTCATTCTTCACCTAAATGATGGTTTTTAGTTACATGTGGCCTCACATAAGGTGGCCGCTCAAGACAGAGTTTTCTGTACCGCAGTTTCAATACACCTGTTGCAGGGAATGGCTTACATCCACGCGTCACCAGTTGGTCAGCACGGAAGGCTGAGCTCCAACGATGTGGTGGTGGACAGTAATTGGGCGTGTAAAATCACAGACATTAACATGCCGTACTTCAGAGAAGGAGAGGCGGACTTGACAGGGGAAAAGTATTATGAACGTAAGTTGCATTAAATCTTAAACTCCCAGAGCTAAATGACTTCCAGTCTGTAGAATGGAAGTCATTTAGTTCTGGGAGTTTCAGAGCTAGAAAATCGTACCGTATGCGAGAGTACTCGCCAAATGGACTCGCTCGGGAAGGGTGCCACAAGTACACTTCTGTTCAAATGAGATCTTGACCAGTTAGGCCCACTCGGGGAGTGTGACACAAGTACACTGCTATTCAAATGAGATCTTTACCAGATAGACCCACTCGGGGAGTGTGACACAAGTACACTGCTATTCAAATGAGACGCTTACGAGATAGACCCATTCCGGGAGTACGCCACAAGTACACTTCTATACTGATGAGCACAAAAAACGACATTTTTGGAATCATCGGAAACACTAAAGTGTTTCTGATCATTCCAAAAATGTCGCATTTCTTTTGCTCGTCAATTAAGATTCGCCGACACTAACGTGTTTCCAATGATTCCATAAATGTTGCATTTCTTTTGCTCGTCGGTATATTCAAAAGAGATGCTAAGCTGCAAGGGGGGGGGGGGGAAATGGGGGGGGGGGGGGGGGTGAGCGTAAGAGGAGCCATGACTCTTGCTGACACCAGTTTGTATGCGGGTTACTTGGACAGCTGAGAGTTTTCGGCGTTGAACTGACACAGGTTTCAGGAGCACAGTCTGCGTCCACAAAGCGCGCCGAGCACACTATGAACTTTACCCCCGAAAATTGACCTCTAAACGACCCCAGCTCTCTTGTCTTCTGAGGAGACAAAATCCATCACTGCGAATGTCCAAATTATTTAACCCATTCAGCCCTGACGCACTACAGCAGGAGGTGGGTCGACCATGATACTTCAAGGGTAGTGCCAGATTAGCTTGGCGCCGACAGGCGCCAAGCTAATCTGGCACTGCCCTTGAATTATCATGGTCGATCCATCTCCTGCAACAGGTGCATAGTCATTAAATGACGCCTTCGAAATTTAGGAAATACGGCCGTCGGGCTGAATGAGTTAATTGCGACTTCTTTTTTTTAAAGCAGCGGGTAAGGGGGAGAGTAGGGTTCATTTCACCTTCACCGGATCATGCTTTGGACTACACACAAACGATGATGTGGGTCCTACAGGACCCAATACTTTTTAACACTATCACCGGAAGCATCCTTGTACTTTTAGTCATCATGGCGGAGAGAAAACGGTCTGAAACTTCTCCGTTTCCCCCAGAAGCTACACGTGAAAGTTCACCATTTCCAAGAAACTGAACTGAAACTGGTCGAATTTGCATGGACTTTGACACCCTTCAAAATTAAAACCAAAAACAAACAAACAAACGAACAAACAAACAAAGGAAAAATTTGGGTGAGATGCAATTCTCTCATCTTTGACTCTTCACAAACTGAGGACCAACATCATCTGGACAGGAATATTCACCTTACTCACTCTTTAAAAGGTATGGGTCCTGCACGATCCACCCCATCGTTTGTGTGTAGGAAAAATTCAGACATTGTTTATTTGTTTATTTGTCCATCAATTGTTAACATTTTTTGGTAAAACGTAGTCTTTTCAGTATTTGCTTGAAGCATTTTTACATTTTCACTGAAATATTCCCAGTAAAGCACGGTGAAGGTTAACTCATTCGCGGCCAGCCGCATCTGGATGCGCGGCTTATGCCGCGCACCAGGATGCGGCTGTCCGCGAATGAGTTAGAGCTCACTTTTGCATAGTATACAAATTCGTAGTATACACGGCGCTCTTAAACTCATCATTGTAAACAGGGTTGTTATGGACGGCGCCCGAGTTACTTCGGGATGAGTCTGCACGGCGAATTGGGACGAAAAAGGGCGACGTGTACGCCTTCTCCATCATCATGCAGGAGATCATCATGCGCAGCCAGCCCTTTGGGGATGAGGAATACACTCCAGAAGGTGAGTGGAGGAGACAGGCCCTGATTGTAATTACATCTGCCTGTTATCCGCACTATATCAAGCAAAATGCTGATATCTCTCTCTCTCTCATCTCTCTCTCTCTCTCTCATCTCTCTCTCTATATATATATATATATATATATATATATATATATATATATATATATATATATATATATATATATATAGATATATAGATATATAGAGATAGATAGAGAGAGAGAGAGAGAGAGAGAGAGAGAGAGAGAGAGAGAGAGAGAGAGAGAGAGAGAGAGAGACGCTTACTCTTAATATGTTTTCGCAAAAACACGATTTTAGCTTATCTTGAGATATCAGTCATCAGCTTGTGGTCCTAAAAGGTGGCCCTATTTCTTCTGTCCTTAGAACTCGTGCAATTTGTGAAGCACGGCGTGAGGCCCTACAACCGGCCGCACGTCCCATCCTCCACAGCGGACGAGAGTATCCTGGACCTGATGAAGATGTGCTGGGACGAGCTCCCTCTCTTGCGGCCGTCCTTTGCCACCATCTGCACCACACTCAAAAAGATCCGAGTGGTGTACGGAGCGTAAGTGAAAGAGTTTGAGGTTCGGATGTCCAGGATGCTGTCAGATTCCGTCTTGAACATAGCAAAAGTATACTGTCGAGCGAAAGAAATGCGACATGTTTGGAATCATCTGAAACATAAAGTAACGTCACGGTTGAGAGCAGGAGCGGATCTGGTGGAGAGGGGGTGGGGGTTCAGGTGTTCCGGACCCCCCCCCCCCCCCAGAAAATTCCGTGAATTCGCTTGGGGCATTTTCCCCCCCCCCCCCCCCACCCACACAAAGTGCAAGAGGCTTGCACACGCTTGACGCTAATTAACCCCCCCCCCCCCCCCTGTTGTTTGTTTTCGGAGACAGACGACTACCCCCCCCCCCACCCACCCCCCCCCCTCACACACACGCACCCGCACCTTTCGATTTTTTCACGCCGAGGAGGCTTTCTCTGTCACTCTGACAGGTTAAGGGTCCCAAACAAAAGGTTGGAACCCTCCCGCCCACCCACCCCCTCCCCACAACCCCCGCCCCCAACGAGGTAACAGATCTGCCCCTGGAGAGCCTGCTTCCACCATAAGCGTAGACAACACTCCAAAATATCTCCAGCAGGCATGAGTATCTATGAATCTCGGAGAACGTTGGAGTGTTGTCTGTGCTTACGACAGACGCTGCTTAACTCATTCGAGACGTGCTGCCTCCGGATACGCGGCCGACTCGAATGAGTTAACTGCCCTGACTTCGCTGTCGTTCGTTCTTGGCTGTAAAGGAAACCGGCTCACTACTATTGCGTGGACGCGTGTCAAGGGTGGCGCAGCCCACTAGTTCTGACCTGATTGTGAGTTAGGGATAACCTTGACCTCCGACCTTCCTTGTCAGAACGTCCAACCTGGTGGACCAGATGCTGCACATGCTGTCCAAGTACGCCGACCACCTGGAGGAGCTGGTGGAGGAGCGGACCACGCAGCTTGAAGAGGAGCAGAAGAAGACAGAGGAACTGCTGTGCCGCATGCTGCCAAGGTCAGAGGCCAGGGTCAAGGTCAGACGTGTGCTGGCCTGTGATTCACAGAATCACACGCCAGCACGCTACCTGCATTATACGACGTTTTTTTTCCGGTCATGCAGGCTATGCATCGTAATAAAAGACAACGAAATGAGTCTATGAGCCTGTAGGAACAGTCGGCCCGTGGGTTGTAGCCCAAGAGTCGAAACGCGCCGAAAATAGAAAAACATTTTCCCGGGTAAACTGATAATAAACTTAGTCCGCACGTTTTTTTGTTTTGTTTGTTTGATTGTTTTTCCCCCTTAGGAGACAAGTTTCGTTTCAGCGGTTGTTTAAATTATTTTGTCGCCGATGCGGGTCTTAGTTATTTACGGCGGAAATGGAAGGGCTGGGTTCATTGAAAATTCAGTTTTCTTTGGTACAATTCATAGTATGCTCGACGAGCTTTGACCCTTTCAGCCCTGGCGCACTACAGCAGGAAATGGGTCGACCATGATAATTCAAGAGAGCGCCATGATAGGCGCCAAGCTAATCTGGCACTACCCTTGAATTATCATGGTCGGTCCATCTCGTGCATAGTCGTTAGATGATACCTCCAAACTTTGGGAAATGCGCCGGGCTGAACGAGTTAAATCTTGGGAAGCATGAAGAACACGATGTTAGTCAGCAAGAGGCATAGAGTCTCATGGGGCGGTCCGTGGCGCTGTGGTGAAGGCCCCTGCCACCAGTGCTAGAGGTGCGAGGTTCGATACCGGGTTCCGGCGTTGGACTTTTCTCCTCTAGTAAGTGTCACCGTTAATTCGGGCGGACCGTCGGGGGTTCTTTCTCCGGGTACTCCGGCTCTTCCTCCCCCACGACTTTGGTACCGGTTTGAAGCCATTTATAAATTTCAAACACAAGCGATCGAAATTTCCGAAACCTCAGTAGCTGAGCCGAGCCCTCGGCACTACGTGAATGTCTTGTGTTTGTATTGTACTGTGTTTGTCTTCAAAGTGAATACATGCGTTTCACTTGAGCGTGCGTGTTGGGTTCAGTTCGCGGCGCTTTGGGCCGGTTCGCAGAACTGGGTAAAGTGCCTATATAATGACCAGTATTATGTGAGTCTATGTCGCTTGCAGACGTAAAAAGCAAACACACAAACGGGCAACAACAACAACAACAACAACACCAACAACTGAACGACTTCAACAATTTAATTGTGTCTGTACTGTTCTCGTCAGGTCTGTGGCCCAGGAGTTGAAAATGGGAAACCCGATCGAGCCGGAGACCTTCGCCGCCGTCACCATTTTCTTCTCGGACATCGTCGGCTTCACGTCGATAGCGGCGGCCAGCACGCCAATACAGGTACCGCAAGACATCCCGTCACCTCCTGCCGTTTTCACTCCTACTTAACTGATTCTAGCCCAGACACACCACAGCAGGATAAGGATCCACCATGATAGTTCAAGGGTGATGCCAGAATAGCTTGGCGCCTACGGGCGCCAAGCTATTCTGGCATCACCCTTGAACTATCATGGTCGATCTGTGTCCTGCACTGCAATGCAGTCTTGAGAGGACAGGGGCAAAATTTAAGGATTTTGGTGTTGGGGTAGAATGAGTTAAATGAAGCTAGCCTTAAAATCAGACGTTGTTTTTTTTTTTTTTTAATGGACGGACTTCACACATTTAGTGGATTCATCCAGCTTCAGAGGAGAATCCCAGTGCGCAAAAGGCCATCGTACCGACATCGGCCCGATGGCCTTTTGCGCATTGGGAATCGTACTACACTTCTCGCTCCGGAGGTACTGATTCTGTGTTAGCAGTAAAGAAGTACCCAACGGAGAAAGAAACACGCTTAGAAAAGACGGGTACAACACAATTTATTAATATTTCGGGTAAATACCCTTTGTCAAAATAGACAAACAAACAAACAGAGAGATTAGCCGCTACTTATCTTCATTGGCAGAAGGAATGTGGCAACTTAACTTAATTGAGGTGCAACATTCCTTCTGCCAATGAAGATAAGTAGCGGTTAATCTCTCTGTTTGTTTGTTTGTCTATTTTGACAAAGGGTATTTACCCGAAATATTCATAAATTGTGTTGTACCCGTCTTTTCTAAGCGTGTTTCTTTCTCCGTTGGGTACTTCTTTGCATATTACACGCTTGGCAGTCATCTTTTTGGTCTGGATTTCTTGTTGTCGGGACGTTAAGCAATGTACAACCAGCCAACCAACCACAAAGTTATTATCCCCTGGGTAATGTCACGTATATCCTGTATATTACACGCTTGGCAGTCACCTTTTTGGTCTGGATTGATTTTTTTGTGTTAGCAGTAGGACTGTTCCCGCCGCAAAGATCGTGGGCTATCCAGCAAGACTGAAATCTCTGCGTGGACGCCCTTACTAGAAAGGCCCGCAACCTATTGTCTTTCCTTGCTATAAAGGGGCTCTTTTCTGTAGGTTGGTCGAGCTCCTTTATAGGAAGGAAAGGCAGTAGGTTGCGCCCCTTTCTAGTGAGGCCGCTACAGGTTGAGCCCCTTTATACAAGAGAAGGACAATAGGTTACGCCCTTTTCTAGTTAGGGCGTCCAAGTAGAAATGCAGTACCTCAAGAGCGAGAGGTGTATATTCTCATGAGCTGGTCAAGTTTGCGCAAATATTAAGGTGCTCAGTTTTGGTGTTGTTTTTCCATGGCAAATTGCCTTGGTTTATTTTTTGCCTTGTCTGAGCGATATCTTCATATCGGAGTGTTAGCTGTTAGACCCCAACAATTTCCACGCTTCAAGCTTCGGTACAAAATGGTTTCGGTCTCTAAAATATAATTATTATGTGAATCTTCAGTGCTAGTCGATTTCTGCAGGTGTTAAAAACTCCGTTCGACTATCATTTCATTTTGACAAAGAGGCATACTTTGACCTGTGTAAGCATTCATCCAATCAAACAACTCACAGCTGCGGCCATTTGCAAGCGGAAACACGACTTCCGGTTTCTTGACCAATTTTGGAGCGTGGAAATGGTTGGGGTGTAACACTAACCACTATGCCGAGCAGTAATGCAGCGTGCACAGCACGTGTTCAGGCTATTATTATTATTATTATTATTATTATTATTATTATTACGCGCTAATATGCCTGTAATTTTAACTCATTCGAGATATAAGGCATAATTAACCGTGTCTCCGCCTTTGGTCCGCGTCAGGTTGTCAACATGCTGAACGACCTCTACACGTGTTTCGACACGATCATCGACATGTATGACGTTTACAAAGTGGAGACCATCGGCGATGCTTACATGGTGGTCAGCGGACTTCCGGTCAGGAACGGTAAGCAGCATGCCGGGGAGATAGCCGCGATGGCTCTGGATCTGCTGACCTCTGTCATGACCTTTCGGATCAGGCATAGACCGGAGAAGCAGCTGGAGCTTCGGATTGGAATACACACAGGTACAGGACTCTTTAAGTTAACACTTTCAATGAGTCAGTGCGACCTGTTCTAAGCGGTAAAGGGTAAATATCTGCCTTTATACAATTGTTCTTTAATTAATCCGTGTTTCAATATCGCGACAGCGGCGCAACAAGAAAGTAGGTGGGCGGCAGGCAGAAAATCGCTTTGTCCGTTCCCACATAGCGGCGCGACAAAGCGATTTCATGCCTTTGTTTTGAATTGGAAAAACGGCTCCAATTTGGCGCATAAAACCACGCTCCCTTCACCGCAAAATGCAGCCGAAATTGCCTTTGAATCGCTCATGTGGATGATACAATTTTGTCGTCCCGCTTCAGCGTCGCACTTATGGAAACACTCCTTTTGTTTCTGTTCTCGATTTTTGTCGCTGTCGCGCCGCGATATGGAAACACAGCTTTAGTATGTTTTGCAATGATGCTGCAGAAAAGAGTCAAACTTGAATATGAAGTCTGAATGTCGTAACATGACAAGCTTTTCTACTCTTCGTCTTAAAAGTTCCCCCGATGAGAATAAAGAGCAGAAGGAAACATTTATGACGTGTGCCTACTCCCATGGATTGTGAAAATGTGGTTTTAAAAAGGCCTAGTTCAAGCAAGACAACACTCAGTACCCGTCGTGTTGGCCAATTAGAGCAGTCAAAGCCCGCCGGGGCACAGATCACATGGATCACAATGGATTCAGTGCCAGCTGAAGCAGATTGTGTTTCTGCACTCTTCGTTGATTCAGCACTAAAAAGCGCTATCTGTCCAAGGCACATAGATACAAAGTGGTGTTAGCAAGATGTACAGATCCTCATGAGCCCCCGCAACTGCGGGGGCTCATGAGTTAGTTATTTGGGTTTAACGCCGAAATAACTAACTCATGAGCCCCCGCAGTTGCGGGGGCTCATGAGGATCTGTACATCTTGCTAACACCACTTTGTATCTATGTGCCTTGGACAGATAGCGCTTTTTAGTGCTGAATCAACGAAGAGTGCAGAACCTCTTGCAGTTGGGTGGTGTTCAAATTTCAACAGGTTAAAAATGCACACGTCTTGTCCCTCGATTTCATTTGGAAGTTTTGTTGATCTCATATGAAAATAAAATGTCCAGAGTAAACAAATCAGGCTCTTATTTACTACGTAATTTATGTCCTGCGAAAACGTAGGCGGGCGGAAACAATCACTGATGACGACTACTACGACGATGATGATGATGATTATGTTAACTTATTACATGTGTAGGTTCAGTGGTGGCGGGCGTGGTTGGATTAAAGATGCCGCGCTACTGCTTGTTCGGAGATACCGTCAACTACGCCTCTAGGATGGAGTCCAATGGATTAGGTAAATAATTCTGAATAATGGTGATGATGATAGAAATAATGATGATAGTGACGACGACAGCAACAAACCAAAAATTATTAGATGTTATTGTGATTTAAGAGTCCGATAGTCACGATTTATAAAAATGCCGAGTTGGTCTGATAGAAGCCGAGGCGCGAAGCGTCGAAGCCTTTAGCAGCCATCGAGACGTAACATTTCATTCTAGTCTTGACTATCGGACTCCTAAATCACAATAACGCGTATATTGTTCCGTTGTTAAACTTTCGTCTTACCTGTTCAAGTATACGCGGAATTTTCGTACGCGCATCATGGCCGCTCTCTGAATGCAGAGGGAGCCAGGAGGGAGGAAAGGCAATTGGCAAGCTAGTGTGCTAGCGGAGCGGTAGTCGATGTTGATGTTGACTCCATGCAAGTCGCATGAGTAAAGAATGCATGGAGGCAGACCGGCTGGCTCAGAACGGTGCTGAATTTTCTGCTACGTCGTGCTCTTATAGTCCATAAGCGAGATCTATGCATGCTGCAGTCGGTAAGAGGTGGTTTCTGTGCGACTGTGGATGCATGGTTGAAACGCGTCCAAGGGAAGTAAATCTGTTTGCCACTTATTTTTACTTGAACTACAGAAACAGATTTGTTTCCCATCGGCTGTTCCAAATACCTCCCCTGTATTTTACTTCTTTTTTTTTTTTTTTTTTTTTTCTTTTTTCTTTTTCAAAGAGATAATATTCTGCGCAAAGTTTTGATATATTTTTTTCTGAATCAAAGTTTTGTCACTAAACATCATGTAGATTTTGTTAGAGAAACAATTTTTTTCATCGATTTTGTGTTAATGAAAAGTCTACTTTTGCTTTGAAGTGACATGATATCACTTTGATCAATACTGCTGTTAGCCAATCACTGGCGTGCATGTGTATCAAATGAGCAATATAACAATGTAAATACTAATAGCAACAACAATATTATTATTATTATTATCGTTGTTGTTCTTATTGTTGGCATAATAAGCTGCTTATTCATCGAAAACAAAGCTCCAAGCGCACTACTGAGAAATAACCGTACAAATGAGTGCATACTTGAACAAATTAACATCATTTAACATGCACTTGCTAGAACCATAACACTCGTGCTCTGTTCATGCAGTTTTCATTTGCGCTGCTGATGGTCTTCACACTGGTATGGTTAGTCTTTTCACTACAAGCGGCCATGACCTGAAACCAGTCAGGACCGACGACCGGGAAATGGTCCACGTATTCGTGACGTTTTGATTGAAACGAACGACTCACAACAACGAACGAGAACAGTCACATGACAAACAGCTTGAACCATAAGCATAGACAACACTCCAACCATCCCTTCAAGAGGCATAGATCCTCATGAGCCCTTAGGGCGCAGAACAGTCACATCAGACAAACAGCTTGAACCATAAGCATAGACAAACACTCCAACCATCCCTTCAAGAGGCATAGATCCTCATGGGCCCTTAGGGCGCATGGAGATCTGTGCCTCTTGGAGATGTTTGGAGAGTTGTTTATGTTTAACCCTTATCATCCGGAATACACCAGTGTGTGAAATAAGTTTGACTAAAATAGTTCAAGGGTAGTGCCAGAATAGCTTGGCGCCTCCAGGCGCCAAGCTATTCTGGCACCACCCTTGAACTAAAGCTATTGGTCTATATCCTTATCTGTAAGTACTATAGCTTGCATATGGCAGTGTACAAATTTGAAGCTTTTAGCCTCAGTATGATAGGGGTTAATGGTTCTCCATGGTCGGGATTTCGCTCTCGTTTGTTGTTGGTAGTCGTTCGTTGCAAATAATTAAAACCTCACTAACGGACATTTTCTGTTTCGGTCGCAATGCTGACCTTCGTGTTGTATCTCTGAGATTTTGCTCTTGCCCTTAACCCTGCTTGCAAAGAATCATTGGCCCATGAAGGGCTTCAAGACCCAGCTTGCGCCCATTTTTTTTTTTTTTTCTAATGGAAGCCAAGCCATCTCCAAGGGGTCGGTGGTCTAGCTGTAGAGAGCTGTTATGTGGCGAGCCTAGAAAGTGACAAATGGGTGCCAAGCCGATGTGATATCTAGATAGCTGTGGGCAGCCTAAAAAATGACAAATGGGATCCAAACCATGGGCACCTGGTTGGCTAGATTCACAGCCGTAGGGCGTCTAGAGTCGTCCTCACCACCCTGCTGTATGGTTCCGAATCCTGGGCCCTCTACCGCAGCCAACTACGACTCCTCGAACGCTTCTACCAGCGCTGCCTGCGTACCATCCTCGGCATTCACTGGAGTGACTATGTCACCAACGTCGAGGTCCTTGAACAGGCTGAAACTGTGAGCAACGAGGCTTTGCTGCTGCGGACGCAGCTCCGCTGGGCGGGGCATGTCTCTAGGATGGAGGATCATCGCCTACCCAAGATCACTCTGTTCGGCAAGCTCGCCACTGGACACCGAGACAGGGGCACCAAAGAAGAGATACAAAGACTGTCTCGAGAAGTCACTTAGTGCCTGCCAAATCGACCACCGCCAGTGGTCTTTGCTTGCTGCGGACCGTGACACCTGGTGCTCCACAATTTACAAGACAGCCGTCTCCTTTGAGGACTCTCGCAGAGCTAGCCTTAAGGACAAGCGGCTCAGGAGTAAAAACATAGATGCCGCAACTCAGAACCCTGGCCATACCTTCCCCTGCAGCCACTGCGGTCGAACCTGCCTGTCCCGGATTGGCCTCCGCAGCCATGAGCATGCCTGCAGACGTCGTGGGCAACCCCTATAGAATCTTCGTTCGCGAAGTCAAGCCAAGCGAGGTAGCATATACTGAGACTGAGTGGACACATGGACAACCCCAGAGAGTGGTGTGGGCATCTGTGGTGTCCGTGTAGTACCTCCTTTGCCGCCTGCATATATCACACACCACGCGCGACCAACTTCCTTGCCCATGCAACCACCGGTACTTTACACAGTATCGGTGACTGCACGCGCAAAGGGGTTAAGGCCAAGGTCACAGACCAGCCAAGGATGGTTCCAGAATAGCTTGGCGCCTCTAGGCACCAAGCTATTCTAGCACCAGCCTTAAGCTACAGTTGATCAGCTACACACTACAAGAAGATAGGGATCGACCATGATACGTTTCAAGGGTAGTTCCAGAATAGCTTTGCGCCTGTAGGGGCCAAGGTATTCTGGCACCACCCTTGACCAGCGACACAGTTGACATGACTTATTTTCCAGCTCTCCATATTCACGTCAGTCCGGAGTGCAAGGAGTACCTAGACGAACTGGGTGGATTTAAGCTGGTGAAGAGGGGACCTGTGGATATGAAGGTAACACCCACACTGGTTGTCTCATTCGATTCGCAACCGCTGACCAGTGTTTCCCACTCTGGTGTGTCACCCTCGATTTGCTACCGCTGACAAGCGGTAGCGAATCGAGCGTGGCAAACCAGAGTGGATTTCACCATTACACCAGATCTTTTTCCCGCAAGTCATTTCGATCATGACAAGTCCACCAGCTCACAGATAAACGAAACTGACGAAAAATGTTTAACCCTTATCATTCGGAATACACCAGTGTGTGAAATAAGTGTGACTAAAATAGTTCAAGGATAGTGCCAGAATAGCTTGTCGCCTCTAGGCGCCAAGCTATTCTGGCACCACCCTTGAACTAAAGCCATTGGTCTATATCCTTGTCTGTAAGTAGCATAATGTAGCTTGCATATGGCAGTGTACAAATTTAAAGCTATTAGACTCAGTATGATGTGGGTTAAGTTCAAAACCTTCATTGACAAGACCTAATAATAATAATAATAATATCGTTATTATATAGGCGCTTTTCCTCAATTTTTGGGCGAATCGACTCAAAGCGCCGCGAACTGAAACCCAACACGCACACTCACGTAACAGACACGGATTTACGCCATTTAAGACAAACACCGCACAAGACAGACGAAGGGCCAGTTCAGCTACTGAAGTTACAGAGATTTTTGATCGCTTGTATTTGAAATTTGTAAAGTGGCCTGAAACCGGTACCAAAGTGTGGGGGCGTGGAAGAACCGGAGAAAGAACCCCCAACGGTCCGCCCGAATTAACGGTGACACTTACCAGAGGAGAAAAGTCCGACGCCGGAACCTGGTATCGAACCTCGCACCTTTGGCATTAATGGCAGGCGCCTTAACCACTGCGCCACAAATGTGTTAATGGACGGCTATGCCGCTGCATTCTTAGCCGATTCAGATAAAAATCAGACCTCACACCAAAAGGAGAAAGAGGGAAGAAAGCAGGAGGAGATTGTTTGTTTACGGACTTCATCTGGGCAGTGTCCTTGATGCCAATAATAACATAGTATCAATACTAAAAATAGTAGAAAAGAACCCAACGGATTAAGAAACACGCTTAGAAAAGACAGTAACAACACAATTTATTAATAAATACTCCTTTTCAAAATAGACAAACAAACAAGTATAGAATGTCATTGAAGAAGGAAATATAAGTAGCGACTGAATTCTATACATGTTTGATTGTCTAGAAATATTAATAAATCCTGTTGTAACTAAGCGTGTTTCTTTCTCCGTTGCGTTCTTCTCTGCGTTTTACGGCTTGGCAGTCACCTTTTGGGTCTGGATTTTTTCTTATTCTAAAAATAGTAGACAAAAACCCACAAAATGTTGTCTGGAAATTTTTCTTGTGATATACATTGTTGTTATTGCTATACGAGCATGCTTACATAACATAAAATTAACTTTTTTTCAGGGCAAAGGAACCATCGTGACCTTCTGGTTGGTTGGAAAAAGTGAGGGGCCTAGGACTGCTCTGGAAAACAAGTATCATGTTAATCCTTTGTAGTGCCACTACCACGCTGTTCGCAACACCGGTGGCAGCACTTCGGAGGTTTTGATAAACAGCACCAGTGGTTGCAAGCACCATTACAAGGATGTTAACCCTTGTTGTCCCAGCACTAAAGCAGGGGATGGGTCGACCATGATAATTCAAGGGTAGTGCCAGGTAAGCTTGGCGCCCTCAGGCGCCAAGCTAACCTGGCACTAGTCTTGAATTATCATGGTCAATTCGTCTCCTGTAACTGGCGCACAATCGTTAGGTGTCGCCTGTAATATTTGGAAATGTGGTCTCGTGGTTACATGGTTACTAAACGGCACCGCTGGCTGCATGCATGCACAGGAGGCGCCACAAAACTGGAACTCTTTTGGAAGTTCAGCAACAGTCTACGGAGTGGTGTTTGTTTTTTATGTTGTTTTTTTTTTTTGGTTTTTTTTTTTGTTTTTAAGTATACGTGCTCGTTGGTGAAGTGTGGTGAGAAAAACGCCAAGGAAAACATACTTTCTTTAAGGTCGAAGCACCCACATGTACTGTGATTTCAAATCCATGAAAATGCATTGGGAATAACTTCACGACTGAGTTTCCTAAGATCCCAGCCCTTCGCTAGACACAATGCCTACCCTGCTCAAGCTCTTCTAACACTCGTATTTTTGTGGTTTGACGATAGTCTCTCTTGTCTGCATCCTTAAAACCAAGTGCATGTTTCAGACATGAGACCAGGGTGAGATCAAATCCTAGGAAAGCAAAGAGTCCAGGACACGCAATCAGTATATTTTCATGTGGGGGAACTTCACAAAACACTTACATTCATCTTATAGTTTACCATGGTTCAAGTGAAACGATCGCGTCGGCGTGAATTCAACATGTAAACATGCACCACAATTCAAAAACAATTTCTCAACGAATTTGCACTGATCTCAAAAATAACCAAAATGCAGGAAAAAAAATTCGGATTTCCGAAAAAATTCGGAAAAGTCCCAATGTCTGATGTTTGAAGGTTACAAACAGCCACGGATTTGAAAAAGGCCAGCCATTTTCGCACCGAACAGTCAAACTTAGACTGATCTGCGCTCGCGGGTTTTGATTATACACCCCGCCACACTAAGTGCCGCCTTATGCCATAACATTTGTTCTTCAAAATATGTTACGGTTATAAGCACCGAGATAAATATAATAATTAAAAAAAATTCAAGGGCGCTAACGACGTTTTCTTTAGTATTGTCATCCTTCTGGTAATGCCTTCTGCACCCATAATTAAACAGCCAAGCGCTGTATTTTCAGCGAGCCTGCTCTAAATGACTGTAGTAGGCGTTGCTAGTTTTGAGGTCAGGATCACGCTATTCACTATAGGTATCTCGACACTGTACTAGAATGATTTATTCCACTATAATTCGTTAATTGGCATCGCCGTTTCATGAAATACTTGTAAAATCAGTATGTGGATACACACTCCTGCTAGCGTTTTCTTTTAAAAAATGTAATGGCGAGGCAATTTAGCCATCCTAAGCCATTCGAGAGCTTGAGCAGTAAAGGGCTCGGGCCCTAGGAAACGCAAAACCATTCCTAATTTCATTGATTTGAAATCGCAGTGCATGCGAGTACTTTGGCCAGAAACGCTACCTAACGTTATAACGCATTGTGCCCCGAGGTACGAATTTTTTTTTAAATACCCACATTTTGGAGTTATCCTGCGAGGACTGCATTACAATTCATGAGACAGATCGACCATGATAGTTCAAGGGTGGTGGCAGAATAGCTTGGCGCCTATAGGCGCCAAGCTATTCTGCCACCACCCTTGAACTATCATGGTCGAGCCATATCTTTGCTGTGGTGTGTCACGGGCAGAATGAGTTAAGCGACGTGTGCATGTAGCCATCTGTACTGCAAACAGTACTCGTGGTTGCATGCACAAAGGTGCCAATTTATGTTGCTACGAAAAGGGGCGCTAGTCGCATCGCACACTGGTTGTATCCCAGCAGCGAATTGAGGGAGACAACCAGTGTCTTGGCATCGCTACGGCGTGCGTTGCCGGGAGCGAGTCACGGTGGATGATCTCTTCTGGTGTAGGAAACAAGTCTGATGGCTGCTAGCCTGGGACACATAGTATGTGCGCGTCAGCACTGGCCTGTGATTTTGGACCTTGCGGCTGAGAGCCGCAAAGTCCCAAATCACAGACAAGCACAATTAATGATTCCACGGATGTTTCTCATTTATTCCTAGTTCATTTCGTCATTCATCCTTGTGTTTATGAGTAACATTATTGTTAATTACTGTAGATCATGTGTATACTGTAGATCATTTGTTTTCTCTCTAGCAGACCCAGTCTGGTTTATTTTCCCCATCCTGTTAATCCTTTGAGCCCCGGGACCCTGCAGCAAGAGATGGGTCGACCATGATAATTCAAGGGTAGCGCCAGATGAGCTTGGCGCCTAAGGCGCCGAGCTCATCTGGCGCTACCCTTGAATTATCATGATCAATCCATCTCCTACAACTGCTACTGGTACATAGTCGTTGGGCAACACCTCTAAATTTGAGAAATGGGATCTTGGGGCTAAAAGGGTTAAACCAGGCCTATCACTCCTCGTCGCAGGAATGATGGGCTTATTGTAGCAGGATGGTGTATGAACGCATATAATTTTTTCATGAATAACCTAAATATGTTCGTTGAATTGCCTTGTTGTTGAAGTCGTCGAATCAAGAATCCTGTAGCAGTTTTGTTTTTAAGTCTTAAAAAAAAAAAAAAAAAAAAAAAAAAAAAAAATCAAATACCTGTGCACTGAACGTTCTCTTTTAATTTGGCTCGGCTGTGATTAGTTCAGTGTACGTACACTGTGACCAGTCATTCTCCCTCATACTCGCACACACAAACACAATCAACACCGTTTCTTTACACAACTTGCAAGTTTTCATTTCCACAACAATATTTCAGACATGAAAAGTCATTCTGCAAAGTTGAACCCACTTAAACCCAGCCACATTTCCCACTTTCACCTAAGGACTGTGTGCCAGCTGCAGGAGATGGACAGACCATGGTAATTCAAGGGTAGTGCCATATTAGCTTGGCGCCGTCAGGAACCAAGCTAATCAGGCACTACCCTTGAATTACCATGGTCGACCCATCTCCTGCTGTAGTGTGTTGGGGTTAAATGGGTTAAACTACATCACAAACTGGCCCTGTGAGTAAAAGGTCCTTGGGCTGATGTTGACCACAGTTCATCTACAGTCAATGCCTGCCCGAGCATCCTTTGCCCATTGAAGACAGGAGCAGCAGCCTGTGAAGGAAGAAGACAGCAAGTATGTTTTTCATAAAAGCGAGATGTCCACTGTAATACAATGAAAATCTCGCTTTTATCAAAAATGGACTTGCCGTCTTCGGCGTCACGGGGCAGATCAGTAATAGCACTTGGCATTGAATTAAAGTCAGCGCTTAAAAATGTACAAGTATCAACATTCAACCTTTCGAGCAACTCTGTCACTGATTCACCAAACCAATCACGCACCCACCAAGCTATCCATGAAAAGTGGCTGCTCATACACCCATACTCGCCATAAATGTACAGTATGCAATTTCAACTTAATTCAAATTTTTGAGCATTTAAAAAAATACACTGACTTTTTCCCAAAATACAAAAGACAAATTACTTTATTAATTATTAAACCTAAAAATGATAGCCAAAGCCATCCTCCCCCCCCCCCCCCCACCCCCCTTTCCCATCAACTGCAATGATCATGAAATAAATGAAAGGACAAATAAATAAAAACATGAATAACATGAACATAAAAACAGGAATGAAAATAATAAACAAATATTAATAAATGAAAACATAAATGAAAATAATAAATGAATAAATAATAAGCAAATAAATACGTTTGCAATATACATGCATATGCCACACCCCAGGCTACTGGAAACTGGAGTTGATGCAGAGCCTAAGCAGTCAAACATTGAATGTAAATCAAAGCAGTGGCATTCACTGGCATTCACAAATCTGGCTGGAGCTAGAGGCCAGTTGCAGGCAATACCTAATAGACAGTTACTGCCAACCAATGGCTGACTTCACTCTGAGGTCTATCGTTAGCAGTTACCGTCATAAATCATTACATGCAACCAGAACCCATTCTCTGGACATGAAATAGTCTCCATTCATTCACTAATATCACAGACATAAAGTGTACAACATTGTTAGCGAACACTTTGCGATACAGCATTGTCACGTTTGTTTGCTTGGTTTTTATTTAGTAATAAAGCAAGCACAGTTTTTACAAGCTTGCCCAAAATTACCAGATAATTATCATTAGCTAAAACTAGAATAAGACGGTGACTTAGTTTGTGATAGAAAACATAGAAACATCAAACTTTATATGAATGGAAATTATTGACCTTAACCCTGAACAAACAAAAAAAAAAACAACAAAAAAACAACAACACACACAACAAAAAGCATGAAAAACAAGAAGAAACAACATCCAAAAACAAATAAACACACTTTAAAAGAGATTGCTCATCTGTGATTTTGTACCCTACAACAGTCAAGGTCTAAGGGACTACATTCAGGGATCAGCACATAAATAAGTACAGATAAGCTTTGGCACTAGCCGCCCCAGTATACTGCAGTATATCGCCTACCAAAGATCACCCTGTTCGGCGAGCTTGCTACTGGACACCGTGACAGAGGGGCACCAAAGAAGAGGTACAAAGACTGTCTCAAGAAGTCACTTAGTGCCTGCCAAATCGACCACCACCAGTGGTCTTCGCTTGCTGCGGACCGTGACACCTGGCGCTCCACCATTTACAAGGCAGCTGTCTCCTTTGAGGACTCTCACAGAGCTAGCCTTAAGGACAAGCGGCTCAGGAGAAAAAACAGAGATGCCGCAGCTCAGAACCCTGCAGCCACTGCGGTCGAACCTGCCTGTCTCGGATTGGCCTCCGCAGCCACGAACAAGCCTGCAGACGTCGTGGGCAACTCCTATAAAATCTTCGTTCGCGAAGTCAAGCCAAGAGAGATACTGCAGTACTTGATATAATGTGCACAGTTCTCAGGCTTCCACGCGTGTGCCTGGTGAGCAAACTGTCCATGGGCCAGTATCAGCCTTAGCTAGCCTGAGCACAGCTGTGCGCGGGCTAGCTAAGGCTGATGCTGGCCCAGAGACTTTTAGCTTTCCAAGTGGTTTTTCTACAGAAGTCCAATTCAGCAACACGGCCGCAGACTTTATGGCTCCTGGTACCGTGATATGCTGAGGCTGATCTGCACCAGAAGTGTTGTTTCACAATCAAATACAGATTCGTATCAATTAACCCATTCAGCCCTGACTCACTACAGCAGGAGATGGGTCATGGTTGATTCATCTCCAGCAACTGGTGCATAGTCCTTAGATGACGCCTCCGAAGTTTGGGAAATACGGCCGTCAGGCTGAATGAATTAAACTCTGCATTCTACAAAAGAACTAAACATAAAAATCATCAGACTCCGTTTATCCTGATTACTGAGATATACACGTAGCTCATTTTGATTTTGATTTTTTAAGGGGGGGGGGGGGGGGGGGGGGGGGGGGGGGGGGAAACTGTTATCTGTCATGAATGGCATAGTGTGTTGAACAAACTCATGGATACTGGTAATTGCAAAAATAACACAATTAAAAGCAACATGAGTATTTTGGCTTGGAATCAAAGTGAACTTTGTAATTTATGTCACATGTAACGCTGAAATTGACATTTTTGATCACAAATTCTCTGAATATATTACTTTCCAATTAGGCCTTGACTCATGTAAAACATACACACATAGACACACACACAAATCAAACAAAGGCCACACACACAGTTCTAAAAAACATTCCATCACAAACATCCACATGCACGGATTCAAAATCTGTACAAATCTTTTTTAGTTTTTAAAAAACACATTTGCACGATTCAGGCAGAAATGGTCACACTTCAAAGCATCGCATGCGTAAGTGTGGTCATTCCATCAACCATGGAAGGAAAATACATGTTTTTTTCTGTAAAATACCAGTCATGTCTTTTTATCTAGGATGTCCGCGCCTGAAAAGCAAAACAATAAAAAGTGTTCAATGAATCAAAGGTAGCAGTTTTTGTCAAGGTGATTCCTGCAGAAATCACCTTGACAAAATGTGCTATTGACAGTTTAAAGATTAACAATACCAGTGTATTCACATAAAATTATCTTTCAAACTACACATAGCCTGAGACAAACACACAATTGTATAACTGCATCACGTGTTGCTAAGTGCATGCACATATATATGCACACACCATTCAATTTTTCGATCACTCTCAGTCTGTTTATATATGAGCAATTCTCAAAAGGTCAGACAGGAAACATTACACATAGCTGAAATTTCATCTCTCATTTTGAAAACTGATTTTGATTTGATTGCATGTATCTGACACTACTGAAACAGTATCCAGCAATTGTTTTCTTTTTTGTAACATTTTTAGGGAGTTGGAGAAGAATTTGTGTTGTGCTAAGCATGGCGTCACGCTACAGTCAAGGTGTTGAACATTATGAATGACTGGAATCACGATGCCTATTTTTGTCCCCTACTAAATAATTGTTTTTAACTCATTTTAACAGACAAAGCTTGTTTTCTGCAAAACGAATGCATTAATAATCATGTGGTTATGTTGCTTTTGTGATTATGTACCTTTAGCTGTGTCATCTGTTATACTCAGCTTTCGGGACTACTATGACTGACACTGTATTTTCAAGTTCAAATTATAAATTAGAAAAGAATCACCATCAACCAAACACTTTTCCCTGTGCATGTACTTTAATCCCTAAGCAACACACAAACAAGATTTACTTCAATTTGTCATCCGTTTCCATGCTGAAGCTTCCTCATCAGAGGTGTAATGTTTTTCTGTGCCAAAATTCTCATGTTTTTTTTTAATTTAAAATCATCTCACAAACAAACCACTCAAATGAATGACATATAACTTGGTATAAGAATTCTTCATTCCATTTAAATTCAGCTTTAAAAAAAAGCAAAGTTATATCTACATTCAGTGAGTCACACAAACTTATTTCTGAACAGGGTTCCAAACAAGCGACCTTTTGAGATTTGCTCATATGTTAGAGGCATTGAAAAATGTGCAGTGTGCACATTTGTCAATGCCCCTAACATATATAAACACATAATTATATAAATAAGCACACAAACCTACCTCCTCCGACACAGAAGATTGATGATGAAAGGAACAATGAGAGGCCAAACAAAGATGAAGAAGGCCGTCTTTTTTGACATCCCACTGAACGGCCACCACTGTCAACAAAAGCAAACAGAAATCATGAAAACCAGCAAAACTTCTAACAGATTGCAAGGTTTCAACCAATTACGTCCTGAGGTTGATTTTTTAAAATTTGCATATTGTCCTATAAAGGCTATGTAACAGATTAAGAGAAAGATCAACCGTTTTCGTTCAAGGGTAGTGCCAGAATAGCTTGGCGCCTTGAACTATCAGTCAAATTAATTTCAAGCAGGAGTGTATCAGGATGAAAAGGGTTAACCTCCCACTGCATGCAGCTACCAGTAGTCTATAAACAGAACTGGTTCCTATGTGTACAAGGGAGTTAAAGTCTTGTTATTGGTCATTGTTTTGCCTCAATTAGGACAATTTTCTACAATTCTTTTCACAATCCACGTGAGTAGGCACACATCACCAGAGTTTTCCATCTGCCTTTTGAGCATAACAGAAGAAACTCTCCTTCACACAGACTAGAAGTACAGCACAAAGTCTTTCATTTTACAACATTCAAACTTCAAAAGTCAGCCCTTTGGTACAGCATTATTGTAAGAACATTTACAAAGAAGACATTGTATCACTTAACCCTTCACTGCCAGGAGTAGGTTGCTCTAACCCTTTTAGCCCCGGACCCCTACAGCAGGAGATGGCTTGACCATGATAATTCAAGGGTAGTGCCAGATTAGCTTGGTGCCTACAGGCGCCAAGCTAATCTGGCACTACCCTTGAATTATCATGGTCAAGCCATCTCCTGCTGTAGGGTACATAGTCGTTAGGCAACACCTCCAAAATTTGAGAAATGGGACCTTGGGGCTAAAAGGGTTAACCCATTCACTAACTGTGTATTATTCTCAACAAGCAAGTGAAAGCGAGGTTTTTAGGAACCTGAACCTCATTGTTTTGGTCACCGCGACCTTCAACATTCTCTCAACCTTTCTTTTTTTTAACATATGTGAACATGGTTACATTTGTAATATTAACCCTTTTAGCCCCAAGGTTCCATTTCTCAACTTTTGGAGATGTTGCCTAACGACCATGCACCAGTTGCAGGGGATGAATTGACCATGATAATTCAAGGGTAGTGCCAGACCAGCTTGGCGCCTGAAGGCACCAAGCTAATGTGGCACTACCCTTGAATTATCATGGTCAATCCATCTGCTCCTGCAGGGACTCGGGGCTAAATGGGTTAAGTAGAGGGTGTGTAAGTAGAGGATGTGTGTGTAGTGTTAAGTAGAGGGTGTGTAAGTAGAGGGTGTGTGTGTAGTGACTACAAACAAACATTTCTAGAATTGGATTCCAGAGTTCAAACAAACATTTCTAGAATTGGATTCCAGAGTTATATTCATTATTGAACAGCTTGACATCTTGTTTTCATCAAAATGGCAATTTTGAACATCACACAAAAAATAATGCTGTCTTGTGTAAGTTAAAATAAGATGTGCATAACTTTCCACAGGTCTTTCTGTCTTCAAAACGGCAAACCTTTTTTCAAACTGGACGTTTAGTTCAAGAGTGATGTCCGTTTACATATGGGTCCCAGAAGCTGTTTTTTTTTTTTGGATGTCTTTTAACAGTTGCACAAATTGATTTAAAAGCCATTCTCATTTGCTTGTCATTCTTCTGCATCTTCTGCATCCCCAGATCCAAAAAGAAGGCTCAGCGCCATCGTCCTTTTTCTTACTTTGGCCCTGTTACATAAAATTCTTTCCCAGCTGATGTGCACCAAGGGGTACGATCTGTTTTTAAATTAAAACTTAAAACTCATTTTTTTCTCCCAGGCTTATATCTAAGGACATTTTCTACCAGCTCCACATGACTGTATTACTACCGCGTGCGCATGTGTGTGTGTGTGCGTGTGCGTGTGTGTGTGTGTGGCATTATAGATTGTTTTCAGTTGTAATTTTTGTCATTTTGTTTTCATATTTATATATATATGTCCTAGTATATTTAAGTGTAACATGTAAAGCGCCTAGAGCACCTATTGTGATTAGGCGCTATAGAAATTGACATTATTATTACTCAACAGTCACTGGGAAGTCTGAAAAAAAAATGAAGCTGTTGTATGTATATACAGCTTTTAAAAAAAAACACATTAGAAAGCTGATCATCCCAGCGCTCTTGTATTGGTGTGACCCTGAAAATGGCACTTTATTTTGTAAATGGCCACAATTTACGGATTTTCAATAAAGTTTAAAAGCTTGTAAAATCTTTATCTTTTTTGTGTTTTGTGTTTGTATGCTCTGCGACCCTATCATGTTTTCTGAAGACTGTGTGTTGATGCAAATTTTGGCTGCCGGTACCTATTCTTTCCATGTTTTATACATTTTTATTGTTCCAAAATGTAACATCTCTCTTGGGCTATTGGAATGCCGTGAGGTAAAACTCAAAACAATCTCACACCACACAGTGAAGTCACTCAAATGAAAGGCTTCCTGAGACCTTCAACTCATGAATATTCCAGAGAATCACAAATAATTGAAAGCACTGCAGATTTCCAGCTGACTAGTTAAATAAACATGTTGTTATCAATGAAACAACACCTCAGTATGTTAACCCATTCAGCCTGATCCACTACAGCAGGAGATGAGTCGACCATGATAATTCAAGGGTAGTGCCAGATTAGCCTGGCGCCTGTCGGCACCAAGCTAATCTGGCACTGCCCTTGATTTATCATGATCGATCCATCTCCTGCAACTGGTGCATAGTCATTAGATGATGCCTCCAAAATGTGGAAAATATGGCCGTCGGGCTGAATGAGTTAAAACTGATCAGCATACATGTATGAGTATGTTTTACTTACCCTTGACTCCTCAGATTTCCTCTTATCAATCTGTTTCTCATGGTCCTGTGAAAAATAGTGTACGGGAGAATTATCCTCCAGAAATTCTGCCTGCGATTTGATCACTTTGTGGATTTCTGCTACATGGAATCACTGATGTTATAATATCCCATACACAGAATACATGGTGTGTTGCTTGTCAAAATGAGTGACTGATATCACTCACAGAACATCCTTGTGTCACACAAAAAAACACAAAAATGTTTAAACAAGAAAGGCAAAGCCCTTATGGCCCACGTTTGTGGCCGACCTAATTGCGTGACCTTTGTGACAATAAATAAAGGCTTCTGCACCAGTAAAATCCATGTTTTCTCAAAATGTAATCAGTTTTCACACACCTATCAAACCCCCATGACCCTTGACCTTTCCAATAAGTCAACTAAATTAGAATACATAGGAAGGTCTTATCATCATCAGCTACCTTTGTGCAACTTTGATTGAAAAGTTTGCAAAACTGTTGATAATAACTACAATTCTACCCAAAATTGGCATTTACACACATTTTCTGACCTTGTGACCCTTGACCTTTCCAAGGCTCATCCAAATTAGTATCTATAGATAGGTCTCACCATCAGGCATCTCTGTAGTAAGTTGGGTTTGAAGTTGTGAATAGTATTTGAGAAAAAATATCTTTTCTCAAAATATGACTATTTTTTACCTATTTCCTGAGCTCATGACCCTTGACCTTTATGACGGGTCATCCATATTAGTATGCATAACTAGGTCTTACCATCAGATATCTCTGTAGCAAGTTTGGGTTTGAAGTTGTTAATAGTATTTGAGAAAAAATTAAATGTCAAAATACAGCTACTTTTTACCTACTTCTTGGCCCCCTGTGACCTTGACCTTTGTGAGAGTTCACTCAAAGTGGTAAGTTTAGAAAGGTCTTGTCACAAAGTATCCTTGGGCCCAGTTTGAAGACAGTGGCTTGAATAGTTTCCGAGAAAATGTCAACGTTAACGTTTACCATGGACGACGGCTGATGGACGACGGGCGGACGATCACTGACCCATAGATAACATACTCACTTTTGCTTCACACATTCACCAAAAAAAGGGGCAGCACTTTACGCATTTGCAAGATGGCTAGAAAAGTTTCAGTTATGCGACATTGAGAACTTGTTCTCTTGACAAATTGAAAGTGACCGGCTTCATGGCATGCTCTGATTGCTTCAATTCACTGACACGATTGGTTATCAATGTTGGGTTGTCTCAACTAAGACTTTTCTACCCGTCTTTCCACAATCCTTGTGAGTAGGCGCATGTAGCAGGCTTGTTGTTGTCCCTTGTAGGTAACAAAAGAACTTCCCGGCGTTCAAAGGAAAAGAGCAGAAAAGTCTCATTATCCTCTTCACTCAAGATCAACACCATCCAACTGCAAAAGGCATAGATCCTCATGAGCCCCCGCAGTTGCGGGGGCTCATGAAGATCTATGCCTTTTGTTGAGGTCACTGTGTAGGACGGCTGGGGCTCTTCAGCGTTGTACTGCCAAAGATTTCAAAAACACGGTCTACGTCCAGAGCACAGAAAGACGTTATAAAAAGAGAATAGAGGCCTTTATTCTCTTTGTACAAAACAAATCTTTCATTTCGGGACATTCAGACTTCATCATTCAAGTTAGCGCTTTTGTCCTGCATTTGGTGAGACATACTAAGAACATTTACAAGAAGAAATTGTGCACTATTAACCCTCTACTGGCTGCAGTAGGTCGCTTTAAATATTGATGTGCTGGTCCGAAATCACAGACCAGCACACACATGATAAAGAATGCTCCTTACCTTCCCCTGTCTCTGTACAACTGCCTCCAATTTGGACAGCCGAGTCGCTACGTCTGACATGTCCTGCTGGAGCCGCAACAAGGTCACCAGCATCTGCTCCTCCAGCCCCGACCCGCCACGAGGATCACGACCTTCACCCCCTCGTCCCTGACCCCCACCCCCTGAGCCAGGGGGGAACAACCCTCGCCGGCTGCTGCCAGATGCCGAACGGTTGGAATCTGGAAATGGGTCAAGCAGTAGTGTTGTGTTTAAGAAAGTGATGGATATCAGCGAGGACCAAATATGCAGCCATTCAGACTACCATTTAGATCATAAGAGCACTGTCAGGGGAGAGAAGAGTGCATGATCAACCAGTGATCATAGATCTACTGTGGCCAAAGCACAAAAAAAAAAAGAGATATGAAAGAGGGTGCGCTAAGAAAGTGACTGAAAGCAATGCATATGGAAGCCCCCCCGAAGGTGGGTGTATCACATATCCCACTGTTCCAGCCACTTAGTGCATGGAAATTTAAATCTAGGTCCCCCAAGGGGGGTCCAGATATTCAGCCGGTGAACATATGCATTGCTTTCAGTCACTTTCTTAGCGCACCCTCTTTCCTATCTCTTTTTTTGTGTGTGCTTTGGCCACAGTAGATCTATGATCACTGGTCGATCATGCACACTTCTCTCCCCTGACGGTGCTCTTACCTACTTTACTTTGTAAACTTCCTAAAATATGAGCACTGGCAGTCTCCCCTTTTCTTACCATTTAGATCATTGCGTGGCAAGCTGCATCTTTAAGCTGTGTGTCCGGATGTGGCCTGATGCAGTTCAGCCGAGTAAAATCTGATTTTTATTTTGGCAGACTTTGTCAAACTGGCAATTTTGTTGTTGCGAACTTCTCATTCGCCATTTGGGCTCCTAGAAACATGACTTTGCCTCACTCAACAAAGAAATCTCCTCGCATAATTTTATAGCGACAGGCATGCAGATTTGATCCTCCCCAAAATATCAAACTTTGAAACAAGATGAGGATTTCATCCCAAAGTCTATAATATTGTTTGGAGCTCAGATGCATTTATCTTTTAGGAACATTCAGGGTTGTTCATATTTTTAGCATTATTATGCTGATTCACTTCCCTCCTCTCTAAGCCAACTCCTGATTAACACACGCTTCCCGCCACTTAGTACGCACTGTGGGCTCATGTAGTGACAGGAATCCACCTCCTTCTACTCTAACCCACCCTCTGATCCACACACACTGGCACACATAAATAAAAAAAGACACACGGCCATTCCCGTCATTCAAAAGCTCCGTGGTCTGGCATAGCATAGCTATTCTGAAGAAGAATAATAGCGCGAGCAGCGAAATAACGTCATTTCAAGCTTCACCTCATGGCATCATTAGTCCCACGAAGCTGTGTTCATAGTGACGACTCAATGTTATATGTTACTCATCGCAGTACTAACATTTGATGTATCAGAGAATAAACTTTGCAATTTTCTTGCTGATTTTCACGCATAGGGCTTACAGGTCACGATTTGACCTAATCCTACCCCAGGGCCGGGACAAACAGCAGGCTTATGCAAACACTGTTTATGAAAAATCATGTGGTTATTAATGAGAATATTTTTTTTCGTAAAGGAAAAATTAAAGTTTTACAATGACTCCTAAAAAGTGGTGCAGAACATTGTCTGATTTTCACACCTAGGGCATACAGGTCACAATTGACCTAATCGTACCCGACAGCCGAGACAAACTGTAAGCTTATGTAAATACCGTATATGAATAATCATGCGATTATTAATGAGAAGATTGTTTTGTTGGTGCCAAGCTAATCTGGCACTACCCTTAAACTATAATGGTCAATCTATCTATATGCTGGTTAAACGGATTAAATCCTAGTGCCAGATTAGCTGGGCACCTCTGCTTGTACCATGCTAATCTTAACCTAACAAGGTTGATCTCCCACTATTGTGTCCTATGAGTAGAATATTCTCTTTTTCAAAACAATTTCTGCTAAGCCTCACAGACCTATGAATATCTTTCGCTTCATTTACATGATATACACAAATGCTCAAAAGTATTAACAGAGGCGTTTCATGAATCATCAGGAGGTACAAAACTGCTCGTTGATTTTTTCGCCTGGACAAACATTATCCAGTCTTTTAATAATCTACTGTTTTCATCTATACAGGCTATTCTATCCCATTCTGATTTTCAATGTTTTCAGTTGATTCAAAGTATGAGTGCGATATGGCTTCAAAAGCGGTCCGTGGCGCAGTGGTTAAGGTGCCTGCCACCAATGCTAAAGGTGCGAGGTTTGATTACGGGTTCCGGCGTCGGATTTTTCTCCTCTAGTAAGTGTCACCGTTAATTCGGGCGGACCGTCGGGGATTCTTTCTCCGGGTACTCCGGCTCTTCCTTCCCCCTCCACTTTGGTATCAGTTTCAGTCCACTTAATCAAATTTCAAATACAAACGATTTTGAATTTCCAAAAACTACAGTAGCTCGCTTGAGCTTGCCCTTAGCACCACGTGAAAGTTTTGTGTTTACGTTCAGTGTGTGAGTGAATGCGTGTGATTCACGTGAGCGTGCTTGTTGGGTTCAGTTCGCGGCGGCGCTTTGAGGCGATTTTCAATTGGTTAGTTAGTTAGTTAGTTATTTGGGTTTAACGCCGAGCAGGCGACTAAGGCCATCTCACGGCGGGATGGGTAAAAATCTGGTCAGCCAGACTAAAAGCAAGGTCTTAAGACAAGATGTAAATATAGATTAAAAATCTCAGGCTAAAATGTCGCACATGTCTTTAAAAGAAACGTCTACAGACTCTCAAAAAGGGCAAATAAAAAATTCACATAGTCAATGAATGCTCAGATCTTGTTAAAAATATTGCATTCTCTCAAAAAATTGAAGATTTTGTCCGGAGGAACATCCCGGAACAAAACCTTCAAGGAGTCTGCTGTGAAGTGTTTATATCTGGTGTCAATGAGGTCAGCACAATACAGCAAAAAGTGTCGAACAGAAAACTGCTCATCACAGGCAAAACACCATGGACGCTCATCCTGTTTAAGTAAGTAAGAGTGCGTAACATACGTGTGCCCGATGTGAAGCCGAGCAAGGACAGTCTCCTCACGGCGGCTGCCGCAGCGGAAAGGTAGACTGTCAGACAACTTAGGAAGAGCTTCATGAAGCTTGTTCCCTTCCTCTTTGTCCCACTCGGACTGCCACTCGCGGGCTATGTACGCACTAATACCAGGTTTAAAATCACTATAGACAGTCTGTGTGTCAGGGACAGGGTCACTGCGGGCACTGTTGGCAGCAGAATCTGCGATTCTGTTGCCTTCGATGCCCACATGGCCCGGGACCCAAATAAAAATGATGTCATAATATTCCTTCATCAAGTCCGCGTAGAGCTCTCTAATCTGCACCAGCAGTGGATGGTCTGTTCCCGCGCCCTGAAGGGCCTGCAGGGCAGAAAGAGAGTCAGACAGAATCAGGAAGTTCCTTTCCCGAGACTGATAGGCATGCTTGAGTGCTAGCAGAATTGCCTGCAGTTCTGCACTAAATACAGAGGAATGGTCAGGGAGACGGAGCTTAAATGGGCGTCTAGGATGGCGAGAGGACACTGCAGCCGCAGCCACTCTTCCATCCTCAGATTTGGACCCATCCGTATAAAGACGACAATAGCCAGGAAAAATTGAAAGGAGTTCATTGAGGCTCTGTTGGTATATGGCTGGTGGAGTACAATCCTTCTTGTGGGCAGTCAAGTCCAGCAAGATGTCAGGAACTGGTAGTAGCCAGGGTGGAGTGACGTGTTGCAGAGATTCCGAAACTTTGTCCAGGTCCACTCCGGCCGCCTGCAGATGAGGTCGGACACGGAAGGAAAGTGGACGGACAGCTCCTGGATGGGCATCGTAAATCTCTGCAAACGACGGGGTAAAAACACAATCATAGGCAGGATTTTCTGGATGGGCCTTCAGCTTCAGAACGTAGCTGAGCATGAGGCGGATGCGGCGGAGCTTGAGAGAAGGCTCCCCTGCCTCGGCATACAGACTAGGAACTGGAGATGTCCTGAAGGCTCCCAGACATATGCGCAGACCTTGATGGTGAATTGTGTTCAGACGCTGTAGAACAGACTTGGAAGCCGAGCCATATACCACAGAGCCGTAATCCAGTTTGGACCGAACAAGGGCCCGGTACAGTCGAAGTAAGACGATACGGTCTGCACCCCAGTCAGTACGACCAACGACACGAAGAATGTCGAGGGCCTTCCGACAAGAGGTTCTAAGGTAGTTAACATGGTTGCGGAAGGTCAATCTTTTGTCAAAGATGACCCCCAGAAACTTTGCCTCTTCGGCCACCTGAATTGGCACTCCAGCAATGCTCAGGGTAGGTTTTGGAAAAAATTTCATTTGATTAGTAAAATGCACACAGACTGTCTTGGAGGGCGAGAACCTGAATCCGTTGAGAGACACCCACCCCTGGATGCGATCAACGCACAGCTGCAAGCGCCTCTCAAGGGACGCAAGTCCTCGACCTCGTGCACACAAAGCAAAGTCGTCCACAAACAAAGAGCATTCAGAATCATCCTTGACGGCCTTTACAATGTTATTTATTTTAATGCTAAATAAAACAGGAGATAGAATGCTGCCCTGCGGGACACCCATCTCCTGTTCAAAGGAGTCGGAGAGGGTGGAGCCCACACGGACATGGAACGACCTGTTAGACAAAAAATTGTGAATAAAAACAGGCAGGTGCCCTTTAAAACCCATGTCCGACAAATCAGACATTATACCATACTTCCAGGTAGTGTCATATGCCTTTTCAAGATCAAAGAAAATTGCATAGACATGCTGCTTGTTGACAAAAGCATCTCGGATAAAAGACTCAAAGCGGACTAGATGGTCAGTTGTACTACGGAAGCGCCGGAAACCGCACTGGAGGTCTGTGATGAGACCACGTGACTCAAGATGCCACACCAGTCGGGCGTTGACCAAGCGTTCCATAGTCTTACATAAACATGATGTCAAAGCTATTGGCCGGTAGTTGCCCGGGTCGGAAGGATCCTTACCCGGCTTGGGGATTGGCACAACCACAGCCTGGCGCCAAGATGGCGGAAAACGACCGGTTATCCAGATATGGTTAAAGGCCTTGAGAAGTACAAGGAGTGAATCCTCAGGCAGATGAGTTAGGAGCTGATAATGGATGGTATCTAATCCAGCAGCAGAGTCAGTACATTTCAGCATGGCTTGCTGCAATTCTGAAAATGTAAAGGGGGCATTATAGTCTTCCGAGTTATCTGATATAAAATCACAAGCACAAGATTCTCGCTTCTCCTTCTCTCTCGGGAAGAAAGGTGAATAATGCTCTGTTGAAGAATTATGGGCAATGGTGGAGGCAAGCAAATTGGCCACAGCCTTTTTATCTGTGACCAAACTGGCACCATCTCTAAGATGGCCGACAGAAGCCGAGCCACCCCTGCCCCTAATTCTTCGAACAGCCTTCCAGACTTTTTGGGACGGAGTCCTAGAAGATAAAGATGAGACAAAGCGTCTCCAGGAAGCACGGCGTTCGCGTTTAAAAATGTAACGGGCTTTCGCCCGCTGCCTTTTAAATGTTAAAATATTTGCTTGCAACGGATTACGAAAAGCACGTCGCTGAGCAGATTTGCGTATTTTTTGGGCCTTGCGGCACTCTTCATTGAACCATGGTACTCTCGGCCTCCGAGGGACTGATGTGGAAGTTCTAGGGATGGTTTCACCTGCTACGTCCAACAAAATCAAAGTAAAACAAGAAACAGGTTCTTCAGCTGACATGACCACCTCCTCTGTAAGACGAGACTGACAGAGGGAGGCAAACAGAGGCCAGTTAGCTTTCTTGAGATTCCAGCGCCCCACCGGCGAATCCTCCACACAGCTGACCGATGACAGGACTACTGGGAAGTGGTCACTACCACACAGGTCATCGTGAACCTTCCAGTCAAAGTCCAGCATGAGAGAAGGATCACACACAGTGAGGTCTAGAACAGAACTAGATCCGGAACCTGAGTTAGAGTATGTAGGCGAGCCATCGTTAAAGACACACAGGTTAAGTTGAGAAAAAACATCTTCTAACATCTGACCTCTGCCATCATAGTGGGCACTGCCCCAAAGGTGAGCGTGACCGTTAAAATCCCCCATGAGAATAAAGGGAGGGGGCAGTTGATCTACTAAGTTAAAAATATCATTGCTACAGACCCGCAGTGATGGTGGCAGGTAAATACTGCATATGGTTATGGTCTTCTTTAAGGTAACCCGAGCTGCGACAGCCTGAAGACAGGTGTCGATGCTAACGGGGCTACATAAAATTTGGCTACTAATGAGAAGAGCCGCTCCACCCGAGCGCCTCTCCGAATCAGAGCCTTTATGTATAACATTAAAACCATTAAAGGACACAGGGTCAGAAGTCTTCAGGTAAGTCTCCTGAAGAGATATTACTGAGGGGTTATAGAACTTGACTAAAAGACGCAATTCCTCAAAGTTAGCTTGAAAACCACGACAATTCCACTGAAGCAAAGAGTCCATGATTAAGTCTTATCTGGGGGTAAGGAGTTTTTCCCCCCTTTTTCCTTTACCTTGGAAGGAGTTGAAGAAACAGAGGGGGGCCGGCTCCCGGGCCTCCTCTGGTTCTTCGGAGAGGAAGGGGGTGGAGCTGCCGCAGCATCAGCAACAACAACTTCCACTCCCTCCATCTGCTCCTCCAGTGCAGCATATTTGTTTTGAAGGGGGACATCTGTGTTCCCCTTCTGGGCCCGTGCGCACAGCGGTCCCATAGATTTCTTAGACTTCTGGTCCTGGGCAGCGTTCCTGCCGCTAGAGTTAGCGGCCTTAGAAGGCTGACCAGAGCCAGAAGCCTTTGGAGTTGACTGACTAACAGGTTTGGGTGGGGGCTGAGGCTTAGGGGCAACAGAAGGCGGCACAACCGGACCGGCCGTGTCCGCCTTCTGCGTTCCCTGGCTCCTTGTCACCACCAGAGGAGGGTTACTCTCCAGGGGCGAGACGAGCCGAGGCTCCGCCCCCAACCAAGAAGTTGGGGTCTGACATGAAAAGTCTTTGGTGGGGCGCTTGCCTGCCACCGCTGCACTAAAAGTATACACAGAGGTGTTAGAGGTTGGGGCAGCCGCAGCTGCACCAGGGCCTTCAACCAGTTTTTTGGCATCCAGAAAGGACAACCCCTTCTCCACACGCACCTGCTGAATCTTGCACTCGGATATCCAACGAGGGCATTTCTTATCCGAAGCCATATGCGCCCCCTGGCAATTCACACACAGGGGGGTGGCTGTGCAGGACTCAGCAGAGTGTCCGGGCCTAGTGCAACGGGCGCATGAAGCCTCTGCCTGACGGCATGTCTTCTGCCCATGGCCATACTTTTGGCACTTAAAGCACCGGAGGGGAAGAGGGACGTACTTTTTCACTCTCAGGGAGTAGTAACCTCCCCAGATGGTAGTAGGAGGGGTGGGGGTGCCAAACGTCAGGATGATGGTAGGGAGACGGATCTCCCCACCACCTCGCTTGGAAGCAAAGCGCCTGACGCAAGTCACCCCCTGAGACTTAAGGTTCCTTACAAGTTCATCTTCTGACAGTTCTGCCAAAGCTTGATCTTTGATTACGCCTCTTGACGAATTCATAGTTTTGTGGGGTGTGACTTCCACAGGAGTGTCTCCGATGGAAGAGAGCCCCAGTAGCCCGCTGGAGTGTGCCCGAGTACGGCACTCCACCAGCAAGTCACCAGACCTGAGGCGCTGGGCGTCAGGCCTGCCAACACGGCTCCTGAGGGTCTCCCCCACCAGAAAAGGATGCAGCTTGGTAACTGGTTTCTCCTTCATCTTGCTATGGACAATGAGGAAGCGAGGCCATACGGCCGACGCCTGAGGCGTCGCTTCCTCACAGTCTGAATCACTGTCATGTTCAAATTCGGTGTCTATATGCCGTTTCTGTGCTAGTTTTGGTTTTTTTGTTTTATCCATATTATATTAGTAGAGATATTCATCCCCCGGGGGTCCCCGCCCGCCACCGAGCCCAACAAGGGAAAGTGCAACTGTCGGCGGGTCTCCAGCCGACGCACAATGGAGACTGCCCGAAAGATATACTCAAGGGGGTAAGCCCGATTGAACCGTTTGAGCCACCGCCTTCTATCACACCGTTGAATGCAGGGGAATACTGGCGTAAAGCACCTAATCAGCAGCAAAGGCTATAGCATGGTGCTCCGTATAGCAACCCGCATGTCAACAGTGGGATAGGGCTCAACGTGACAAGAGCCGATTGACTAGGCCGGTACGACTAGCCTCCCGTTTAGGCAGAAGTCAAGGCCAAAGTGGAGTGTTTCAGCCACCAGGATCCTCTTCTCCCCCGACACGGGTCTCCAAGCACGGCAAACACTTGGGATCCAAAGGACCAAAAAGTCACGAGTATTTTTAAGGACCAATCCAACATGGTACAACCTGGGTTAGCACAGCTCCTTAAAAACCGGACCAGTGAAAAGGCTGAACAACATATCTGTTGACATCAAGTCCTAATCCTGGACAAAGATGGCACCCGTCTGCTAGCCCACTCAGTCAGGGACTGAGCGGACTACCCACCTACACCACGTGGAGGCCGGTGCCGGGTAGGCGATTTTCAATTGGGATAAAGCGCCTATTTAATGCGCTTATTATTATTATTATTATTAATTTAAAATCTTACCTCTTCCACTGCCTGCGTAAGTGCTTGTGCCTCCATACGATCCAGGATACGATCCTCCTCGTCCCTGCATTGCACCGCCCTCGTCATCTCCCCCTCCTCTGCTTGTAACGAGGTCCCTGCCCCCGACAAATGTCAACCCTTCGGCATCCACCAGGCTTTCATCATAAAAATTGTCTTCAGCAAAATCGGAAACAACACTTGGGTCCCCCATTAGGCTGAAATCTCCTGCAACGCTGCCGTCTCCTGCAAGGCTGGTAAGGGAGGAACAGGAATTGTTGACATAAAGACTCTCTGTCAACTTCCGGGGAGGAAAGTCTGTTGTCTGCGGGAGAAAGTTGAGACCAGTTGGGGAGCCAAGACCTAATCGTTCTTGCATCAACTGAAACATAAAATAAATATGCAGTGAACTTCTAGCATCACAAGATGCCAGGGGGATCAACATTCTGTTATATCTTATTATTTTGTTACGTGTATACTTAAGAGCAAGAGAAATGCAACATTTTTGAGTGTTTCCAATGATTAAAAAAAGGTTGCATTTCTTTAGCTCATCAGTATATATTGGAGATTAAGAGCAAGGTTATCAGTAAAGCCAACTGTATTTTAGTCTGTGATTTTGAGCCGTGCACCTCCAGGTGATAGGTCCAAAGTCACAGACCAGCATACATGTATTTACTGGTTCAAGACAGATTCACATGTAATTTAATATCACTGTGGTACTGGTCATATATGTGTACAACATTTACGGTTTCATGTAAATTTTATTCAACCCATATCATACTGAGGCTAAAAGCTTCAAATTTGTACACTGCCATATGCAAGCTACATCATAGTACTTACAGATAAGGATATAGACCAATGGCTTTAGTTCAAGGGTAGTGCCAGAATAGCTTGACGCCTCTAGACAAGCTATTCTGGCACTACCCTTGAACTATTTTAATCAAACTTATTTCAGTGTTTTCTGAATGATAAGGGTTAACTCATTAACTTTTTTTTTTTTTTTTGGGGGGGGGGGGGGGGAGGGTTTTAATTGATTGATTGTACATTGCTTAACGTCCCGACAGCAACAAGGCTTTCTCAGGACGTGCCTGCACTGCTTGTGAAAAAAAAACCACTAAACAGAATATTGAATGTATGTTGCCAGCCGGTCGAATACGTTAAATAAACCTATGACATGGGGCCTAAATAAACCTAAGACCATTTAGCAACACACAACCAATATCAAGAGCTACAGGCAGCGCAGACAGTAGGGAGAGTTTAAAAAAGGTAAATACAGGTGAATGGACCAAGGGTATGGGGGGTGGGGGGGGGGGGGGTGCAGCTGAAATGACCATGCAACAGCTGTGCGATGTAAAACGGATATGATAAGATAGTTCAGGTTTAGTGCCAGATTAGCTTGGTGCCTTTCATGCCTTTGACAGCACCAAAGCTGATCTGGCACTACAATTAAGCCCATCTCCCACTGTAGTGCCTTCACGCTAAATTTTCTATTTAAAACTCAACTAACACCAACCAAAAAAAACGAATATACCTGAGGTGAGCGGTTTTCAGCATTGCTAACATTATCATCAAAGTCTCCATTACTGGAGGGACATCTCTCCTGAGCAAGAAAGGAGTCCGGAGCGAATCGAACCCTCGCCTCTCGTCGCATATCTACAGGAGTGGATGTACTGAGCTGTGCGCAAGCGGCAGCAGCATTTAGAGCTCTCACTTTCACAGGCACCTGAGGAGAGAATGAAATATCAGTTTCTACAGGACTGATTGGATAATTATTTATTTTCCCGTGTATGCTATACAAGATTATCTCAATTCATGTGTAATGATAAAGCCTATGCTGCCTCTAACGCCACAATTTTGTTGCACTGAGGCCTAACATTAACAATCAGCAACTGTGGCAAAGGGCTAAGTAATTAAGCCGATGCTCAGGTCATGTTAATGTCATGTGCAAGGCATGTAACACTACACCATTTCCAAAGGAAAAGTAATATGTCGACTCAAGGTAAAAGCATTTTCAAAATGTCGCATAAAAAAATAAATTGGATCATGCTTGACCTCCTGTTAACTCCACCAGGGAGGCCCCTTTGGGGGCTTAACTGCCTGTCCCAAGTCAGGATAAAGGAGGAGGGTTAGGCGTGGGGCTAGCGACTCCACCCTGTAAAAAGAAACTTGCTACGGAAACGACAACAAGGGAAAAAAGCGACAACCGGCGCTGGGAGCGAAGCAGACCAGGAAACTGGACTTATGACGGATGGGGACCAAAGCCGCAAGGACGTCTCCACCCCGATAGCGGAACTCCTGACGCCAAAACGATGGATCAGAATTGGATGCTGGAACGTGCGAACGCTCTACCAGACTGGAAAGCTGGCGCAAGCAGTAAGTGAACTGAACCGCCACAAACTAACCCTCATGGGAGTAACAGAAGCAAGATGGACTGGTGCTGGCAGACAGAGGTTGAGCTCCGGAGAAGTCATCATCTGGTCTGGAAGAACAGACAACGAACACCGAGAAGGAGTTGCTGTCATCATCAATAAGAGCAAGGCCAACACCGTTCTACAGTGGAAACCTGTGAACGAGCGCCTGCTGTACGTCAGGATGAATTCCAAATACGCAAAGCTGTCTATTGTTGTGGGCTACGCACCGATAGACGACGCGGAAGAAGAGGATAAGGATGCATTCTACGACGCCCTCCAAGCTGTTTTGGAAGACATCCCTCGACATGACGTGCTGATCGGTGACTTCAACGCTAAGGTCGGCTGCGACAATGAAGACAGAAAGAGGACCATGGGACGACATGGAGCGGGTGTGATCAACGACAACGGGGAGAGGCTGGTCAATTTCTGCGAGGAGAATGACTTAGTCATAGGAGGGACCCTGTTTGCGCATAGGGAGATCCACAAACTCACATGGAAATCACCAGACGGCAAGACCCAGAACCAGATCGACCACATCATCATTAATGGTCGCTGGAGGCACTCTCTGCAGGATGTGCGAGTGATGCGACATGCTGACATTGGCAGCGACCATAGTCTTCTGGTGGGGAAGGTGACATTGAAGCTTAGGAAAGTAAAGATAGGAGACACCAGAAATCAGCGCTACGACGTGGCCAAGTTGAAAGACCCAAAAGTGAAAGAAGAGTTTAGGTTGGCCCTCAGGAATAGATTTAGTGTTTTGGAAGATGAGACAGCACTGACTATTGAAGATTTCAACAGAGCCATGAAGGAAACAGGAGGGGAAGTTTTAGGATACAGAAAGAGCAGGAAGACAGAGTGGATCTCAGAAGACATGTGGGCTCGCATAGAAGAGAGAAGACAGATCAAGAAGAAACTTTTGGATACCAAATCACCAAGACTGAAGGAAAGAATATCAAGAGAATACAGAGAGAAAGATCAAGCGGTGAAGACATCAGCGAGAAGAGACAAGAGAATGTACACAGAAAGGCTGGCAGAAGAAGCGGAGGCAGCTGCAAAACAGAGAGACATGAAGACAGTGTACCAGAACACCAAGAAGCTGAAGGGCGATTACGGGCAACACCACGACCTTCCAGTGAGAGCTGAAGATGGAACTCATGTCACAGTAGAGGAAGAGAAGCTGAAGAGATGGAAGCAACACTTCGAGTCCATCCTGAACCGCTCAGACCCACCAACCCTCACTGACATTCCTGAAGCGGAGGAGGACCTGGACATTAACCTCGGCAACATTACTATTGCGGAAGTCAAGCAGGCCATTCAAAAGCTGAAGAATGGGAAGGCACCTGGCGATGACGGAGTGTGCCCCGAGATGCTGAAAGTAGAAGATACGGTAACGCCGCAGCTTCTTTGTCAGATTTTTCAAAAGATCTGGGACACTGAGGAAGCGCCGAGCGATTGGAAGACCGGCACCATCGTCAAACTTCCGAAGAAAGGAGACCTGGGGAACTGTAACAACTGGCGAGGCATCACCTTACTATCCCTCACCAGCAAGATCTTCAGCCGCATTCTCCTTGAAAGTTGAACGCATTACGACAGCAGTGAATGGCATCCTTCGCCGGGAGCAGGCAGGTTTTAGGAAAGGCAAGTCCTGCATTGACCATATTTTCGTACTGAGACAGATCCTTGAGCAGTCTAACGAATGGAATGGATCCCTCTATGTGGTCTTTGTAGACTTTGAGAAGGCCTTCGACAGTCTGCATCGAGACTCCCTTTGGAAAATCCTGCGATACTATGGAATCCCCCAGAAACTTGTCAACGTCATCAGGTCCCTGTACAAGAATTTTGAGTGCAGAGTCGTCCACAACAACCAGCTCACCGAACCGTTTAAGGTGGAAACCGGAGTGAAACAAGGATGTATTCTTTCGCCAATCCTATTCTCAATGGCAATTGATTGGATCATGCGCCGCACCACAGAGGGAAGGAGGCAGGGAATTCAGTGGACGCTGACCTCAATGCTGGATGACCTCGACTACGCCGATGATATCGGGCTGCTGGCAAGCAGAAACCAGGACATGCAACAGAAGACACAACAGTTGACACAGTCAGCAAGCTCCATAGGTCTCGGGGTCAACATTAGGAAGACTCAAGTCATGAGGAAGAACACCATAGTGGGCAACCCAATCACCATCAATGACCAACCTCTGCAAGAGGTGGACGAGTTCACGTACCTGGGCAGCAAGGTTACCACAGATGGAGACTGCACAAGGGAGATCACCACAAGAATCAGCAAAGCCAACCAAGCCTTCGCAATGCTGAAACCCATCTGGAGGACCACAAGCCTGAGCATCCACACCAAGCTCCGTATTTTTAAGAGCAACGTGCTGAGTGTCCTTCTATATGGGTCAGAATGCTGGAAATCCACTACCGCTACGGAACGCAAGCTGGATGTCTTCCAGAACAAGTGCCTGCGACGGATCATGAAGGTCTTCTGGCCAAACATGATCACAAACGAGGAACTACGGAAGAGAGCAGGCGCAGACAGCATCGCTGAAACCATCGCCACACAGAGATGGAGATGGCTAGGCCACGTTTGCAGAATGTCACCTGACTCATTACCAAGGGTGGCACTGAGATGGACACCACAGGGGAAGAGAAACCGTGGGCGACCAAAGGAGACGTGGCGCCGAACCGTGGAGCGAGAGCTCAAGAACAGAGGCCTTACTCTGCAAACAGCACCCAAAATAGCAGCTGACAGACAAAAGTGGCGCTCCCTTGCCGTCGCCTCAAGCACCAGACGGCGCAGAGAGGACTGAATGAATGACCTCCTGTTACACAAAATAATTCACTTGTGCTCAGTCCGTCCGATAAATCATGCATGCTCAGTTAAAGCAATAACCCATATCATTCGGAATACACCAGTGTGTGAAATAAGTTTGACTAAAATAGTTCAAGGGTAGTGTCAGAATAGCTTGGCGCCTCTAGACTTCAAGCTATTCTGGCACTACTCTTGAACTAAAGCCATCTGCATCCTTATCTGTAAGTACTATAATGTAGCTTGTGTACAAAATTTGAAGCTTTTGGCCTTGGTATGATATGGGATAAAACACAATTTTTAGCTAAAGATTGCATTTTATTGCTTGAACTGAGCATGCATGATTTATTTTCCATAACTGAAGGTCAGGCATAGTTTTATCTCCACTGACTGACCACCTTGTGGTTCAACCACTATACATGATGGTACACAACATGACTGAAAGCAGAGGCATAGATTTTCTAAGAAGCGCCTGATTTCACTTTGTTTCAAATCACCGCTGCAGGTGATTCCATGAGAGTTGTCACAGTTTGGAACAATAAAAAAATGAAAATTGCAAAAAATATCAAAAGAATGTTTTGTTGGAAACCGAATAAGTCGGACTCCTTTCTGTGAGGAACTCTGAGGACTAGGCCAGCGATCTGAAGTCAAATCTCAGGTAAATTCGTTGTCTAAGAAAATGACATTATGACAGACTTCTTATTATGCAATATAAATCTCTCACGATCAGGCCCACCAATTATATGCTCATTGAAACTTGCATTTTATCAGTAGACGTGAGCATTCGTGATCTGTATTGCGTAATTAGAAGACTGTCACAATTCAATCTCTAATCCCTGGCATGTTGGCAGTGGCTTAAGTCACGAAGATTCCTGTAGCAATCATCGCGTGTCGGTAATGGATTTTGTCGTGATGATTCCTATAGGAATCATCATGACAAAAAAGGTTACCGACATGCAAAGGGTTAACCCATTCAGCCCTGACGCACTATAGCAGAAGATGGGGGTCGACCATGATAATTCAAGGGTAGTGCCAGATTAGCTTGGCGCCTACCAGCGCCAAGCTAATCTGGCACTGCCCTTAAATTATCATGGTCCATCCATCTCCTGCAACTGGTGCATAGTCATTAAATGACGCCTGCAAAATTTGGGAAATACGACCGTCGGGTTGAATGCGTTAATGCCATGCTTGAAGTATCTCACTGTGATTGCAGCCACACTAGGACAGAACATGACAGCAGAAGAGTGGTGTCTGAGTTGCGTGGTAAAGCTAATCAAACACTACCCATATTATCATTGTGTTTTCATCCTCACTTGGTGCTGAAAGTCCGATCTCTTCAAGCAAGAGGCACAAATCCTCATAAACTGCAGGGACTCATAGGCAATCCATGCCTCTTGCAGGTGAAAGTGGTTAGTATAACAAAGAGTGCATTTTTCGTAGGTCTGAAACGACCGACTGCGGCTGCTTCTATTACTTTGTTATTATTATTATTTTTTTACATTTGTATCTTGACGCTTGTTTTTAACCCATATCATACGGAGGCTAAATAAAAGCTTCAAATTTGTACACTGCCATATATAAGCTACATACAGTACTTACAGATAAGGATATAGACCAATGGCTTTAGTTCAAGGGTGGTGCCAGAATAGCTTGGCGCCTAGAGGCGCCAAGCTATTCTGGCACTACCCTTGAACTATTTTAGTCACTTATTTCATACACTGGTGTATTCCGATTGAAAAGGGTTAACTGCGGCAAACAAATTCCAGAGTTTGGGAAATCTGTTTGAAGCAGTTAAAAACAAGCATCAAAATAATTTGGGATTTTAAAGTGCTGTTGTATTGTATTGGGTATTGTTAAAAAAAAAATACGGACGTAACAAATCACACTTCAACTGGGAACAAGCATAAGTAACCCTTAGCTGGCCTCACCTTCACCTTGAGACCATCACCTTCTTTCTTTCTGAAACGTCAGTTACATGCACAAAAAAACTCACCTGTCTTACATATTGCAAATAAGCCTAATTACGGCATGTGTTTGACTTTTCTTGTTTTATTTTTTTATATTGAAGTGAAGGCGGAATATTAACCATTTCTTGGTGTAAGCTTTTATTCTGTAATAAAAGTTTCAAGTTTCTTTTCATTACTTCCCAATGCGCAAAAGGTCATCCGGCCGACATCGGCTCGATAGTCTTTTGCACACTGCGTTATGTAAATGTCAGTGGAGAATAATGAACGGCAGTGACTCAGTAACGGTCTCACCTGAATCATTTGATCGGACGTATCACAGAATTCGTCCGTGTCACTGCCGCTTTCAACTCGAGCAACATTGGACATGTTTCCTAAATTTCTTGATTCATCTTCATCCTCATCTTCTTCATCATCATCATCATCATCATCGTCTTCTCGCCCTCCCTCTCTTGAGCCATTTGTGTGTACACCTGGAAAATGTAATGTATGGATGGTAAGTTGGTGCTGAACAGAGGTTAATACTTAGCCCACCTTAATAATAATGATAAAAATAATGATAATATAAGTTTTTGGTAGCAAGGGTTTGCTACACGGATCCTTGTAGGCCTTCGGGATGTCAAAAGAACCATTGTACCCCTCAGGCCTAACGTATTTGTTTTCAGTCATCCACTATTTTTGTAAAAAAAAACAAGAAGAAATCTTCCTACCTGGATCACGCCAGACATGACTGACTTCAAAAGGAATATACATTTATACATAGTAGACTTTTGACATAATTTAAAATCTTTCATTACGTTGCCATCTCCAGCAGTGTGCCTGTTGTTTCGAACAACACTAAGTAACTTTGTGCTTTATAACGTATTGGTGATCTTGTATAAAACAAAACTGGCATCTAAGATGCATCAGAATGAGGCTACAAAAAGTCCACCATTAGCAGCTACAAAGGTTTTTGTAGCAAGGTCACATGGTATGGTTTGCGCTAAAGGGATTGGTCGTGTTATGTAAGGATGAAAACAATGATAATAATAATAATTAGTACTTGTATAGCGAGTAACCTCAGATTAGAGCTCTAGGCGCTTAACAAAAACTAATTGTACAAAAATAACTAATTACAAAAACTCAATTTACAAAATCTGAAAAAGTACTGAAAAAAATACAACGCACTCTATAAACAATCTATAAAGTCACCATTCAAAAATGCTACGCTTGTTAGTTTACGTGTGGTGTCAGCATGTTATTACAAAGTACGCGCTACATGTTGAACGTGATACTTGCTGTGACGTCACCATTCATACTATTATGGAATACTGCATCGTGCGTTTCACTTTCAATCTTAGAGTTGTAAATGGCGGAGAAAAAAGCAAAGGAAGCTGGAATGCTTCGGATTCTTCAATCAAGCACCGTCTGATCGTGATAATCGCTTAGAAAAAAGTTGCACTTAACCGTCGTCTCCATGGACAAGCAACAGTACCAGAAATGATACCCCTGGGCTGTGTGTGGCACTGCCGCTGTGACTCGCAGTTTTCAGTTCAGAGTTCATAGCTGCGTGTATTTCCATGGCTAAAGCATGATGGCACACGGATGACATGCTCAATGTGCATGGAGATGAACTCAAAAAGCAAGTCCACAAATTTGAACAGAAATAAGTTTGTCAGTTTTTTTTATCGATGTCGATCCATCTTCCAGCACAGGTATTCGGCAAAAGCTCTAAAATTGGAGTGTTACGATTGTGGTTGTGTTGTCCTGTGAGAGCATGCATGTGTTAATCGTAGGAAACGATCCGATATTTATTTGAGCTATCACGGTTATGATTCATGTACCTTTTTAAGTAACATTTTCTTTCGGTCGCGCAGAGCGGAATTCACTTCGTTATGATACGCTAAATTTAGTCCAGAACGTTCTAGAAAGGTCGCACTGTCTAGTGACCTCGTATGTGTGACGTTGGTAAATTGGCGACATTTAGCAGCAAGTTGTTTACTGTGCGCGTGAAGCCGTCAGTCGTTTTTTTGTGTGTTATGAAGGATCATGGTAATTCTCGAAGTTTCCGACTAGTTTGTGAACTGCCTGCCATATTTTTGTGAGATGTCATTTTACCAAGGATTTGGAGCTGAAGTGAGCAGCCAAATTTGTGTAGCCTATTGTAGTTTTCTAGAAAGTTCGTTTTTTTATTAATATTTTTTAGTTCCGGTTACGTAGATTATTTTGATTGGTTGCGTTGTATGATTTTCATGGATTATTCTAGAATTTGGTGCACTATAAAAGATTGGTGTTGGGAAACACATTCATACATTGTCTTGCATTGTCAGTCGTAGAGACACAGTTATCGTAGGTACGTGGCACGTATAGGGTGAACATTGTGAGAGATACAGCGTAACAGTGTGGTGTATGTTGTAGAGAGACTTTGTGTCGGGAGTGTGGATATTTGCAGAATTTGTATCAGTGTTGGTGCATTTGGAACTGCATTGTGTGGAGATCGCATCACTGAATTAAAATATTGTTGGAACTGTTACTCCAGTATTGTCTTCATCCTTAAGCCACATGTGATGGATTGCAGCTGAATGAAGTTTATTTAAAAGAACCTTACGTGCCTGCGTCTGGTGTGTTTATCATACTACGACTACAACTCCACCATGTAACATGGACAAAGACGTCTTTTGGGTTAAATGGGTTGAAACCAACTTTTAAGTACATTAGTTCACACACACACACAGAGAGAGAGAGAGACAGAGACAGGGAGACACTAAACAGAGACAGAGAGAGAGTTTAGACAAGTCGGACTTTGGTTGTCAATCTGCATTCAGCAGAAAAGGCTACTATATTCTCTATTACAATACATTATCAAATGACCATACAGATAAATACATATATGTGTTTTTCTGTGTGAGAGGGAGAGAGAGAGAGAGCGACGGAGAGGGAGACAGGCTTTTGCATGATAGCTCAACAGTTAAAAAATCAGTATCATGGAAAAGACACACACACACACTGTCACAACAAATTTAAAGAGGAGAGCGAAATGAGTTAATTTTTTTTTTTTTTAAACATACAGATGATGCAGTTTTTCTTAAATAAATTTGTGGACCCTCTATTATGCTCAGATGGGGGCCTCTGTAGCTTCTAAAATTTTTACCTGGGGGTCTACAGACCCGTTAACCTGTTGATGCTTTTCCGTAGTACAAGGGGGTACATGCATTTGGCGGTAGGAGGGGTGAGGGTAGTGGGGTGGGGGGTAACCATCATTCATTCAGTCCTCTCTGCGCCGTCTGGTGCTTGAGGCGACGGCAAGGGAGCGCCACTTTTGTCTGTCAGCTGCTATTTTGGGTGCTGTTTGCAGAGTAAGGCCTCTGTTCTTGAGCTCTCGCTCCACGGTTCGGCGCCACGTCTCCTTTGGTCGCCCACGGTTTCTCTTCCCCTGTGGTGTCCATCTCAGTGCCACCCTTGGTAATGAGTCAGGTGACATTCTGCAAACGTGGCCTAGCCATCTCCATCTCCGTGTGGCGATGGTTTCAGCGATGCTGTCTGCGCCTGCTCTCTTCCGTAGTTCCTCGTTTGTAATCATGTTTGGCCAGAAGACCTTCATGATCCGTCGCAGGCACTTGTTCTGGAAGACATCCAGCTTGCGTTCCGTAGCGGTAGTGGATTTCCAGCATTCTGACCCATATAGAAGGACACTCAGCACGTTGCTCTTAAAAATACGGAGCTTGGTGTGGATGCTCAGGCTTGTGGTCCTCCAGATGGGTTTCAGCATTGCGAAGGCTTGGTTGGCTTTGCTGATTCTTGTGGTGATCTCCCTTGTGCAGTCTCCATCTGTGGTAACCTTGCTGCCCAGGTACGTGAACTCGTCCACCTCTTGCAGAGGTTGGTCATTGATGGTGATTGGGTCGCCCACTATGGTGTTCTTCCTCATGACTTGAGTCTTCCTAATGTTGACCCCGAGACCTATGGAGCTTGCTGACTGTGTCAACTGTTGTGTCTTCTGTTGCATGTCCTGGTTTCTGCTTGCCAGCAGCCCGATATCATCGGCGTAGTCGAGGTCATCCAGCATTGAGGTCAGCGTCCACTGAATTCCCTGCCTCCTTCCCTCTGTGGTGCGGCGCATGATCCAATCAATTGCCATTGAGAATAGGATTGGCGAAAGAATACATCCTTGTTTCACTCCGGTTTCCACCTTAAACGGTTCGGTGAGCTGGTTGTTGTGGACGACTGCACTCAAAATTCTTGTACAGGGACCTGATGACGTTGACAAGTTTCTGGGGGATTCCATAGTATCGCAGGATTTTCCAAAGGGAGTCTCGATGCAGACTGTCGAAGGCCTTCTCAAAGTCTACAAAGACCACATAGAGGGATCCATTCCATTCGTTAGACTGCTCAAGGATCTGTCTCAGTACGAAAATATGGTCAATGCAGGACTTGCCTTTCCTAAAACCTGCCTGCTCCCGGCGAAGGATGCCATTCACTGCTGTCGTAATGCGTTCAAGGAGAATGCGGCTGAAGATCTTGCTGGTGAGGGATAGTAAGGTGATGCCTCGCCAGTTGTTACAGTTCCCCAGGTCTCCTTTCTTCGGAAGTTTGACGATGGTGCCGGTCTTCCAATCGCTCGGCGCTTCCTCAGTGTCCCAGATCTTTTGAAAAATCTGACAAAGAAGCTGCGGCGTTACCGTATCTTCTACTTTCAGCATCTCGGGGCACACTCCGTCATCGCCAGGTGCCTTCCCGTTCTTCAGCTTTTGAGTGGCCTGCTTGACTTCTGCAATAGTAATGTTGCCGAGGTTAATGTCCAGGTCCTCCTCCGCTTCAGGAATGTCAGTGAGGGTTGGTGGGTCTGAGCGGTTCAGGATGGACTCGAAGTGTTGCTTCCATCTCTTCAGCTTCTCTTCCTCTACTGTGACATGAGTTCCATCTTCAGCTCTCACTGGAAGGTCGTGGTGTTGCCCGTAATCGCCCTTCAGCCTCTTGGTGTTCTGGTACACTGTCTTCATGTCTCTCTGTTTTGCAGCTGCCTCCGCTTCTTCTGCCAGCCTTTCTGTGTACATTCTCTTGTCTCTTCTCGCTGATGTCTTCACCGCTTGATCTTTCTCTCTGTATTCTCTTGATATTCTTTCCTTCAGTCTTGGTGATTTGGTATCCAAAAGTTTCTTCTTGATCTGTCTTCTCTCTTCTATGCGAGCCCACGTGTCTTCTGAGATCCACTCTGTCTTCCTGCTCTTTCTGTATCCTAAAACTTCCCCTCCTGTTTCCTTCATGGCTCTGTTGAAATCTTCAATAGTCAGTGCTGTCTCATCTTCCAAAACACTAAATCTATTCCTGAGGGCCAACCTAAACTCTTCTTTCACTTTTGGGTCTTTCAACTTGGCCACGTCGTAGCGCTGATTTCTGGTGTCTCCTATCTTTACTTTCCTAAGCTTCAATGTCACTTTCCCCACCAGAAGACTATGGTCGCTGCCAATGTCAGCATGTCGCATCACTCGCACATCCTGCAGAGAGTGCCTCCAGCGACCATTAATGATGATGTGGTCGATCTGGTTCTGGGTCTTGCCGTCTGGTGATTTCCATGTGAGTTTGTGGATCTCCCTATGCGCAAACAGGGTCCCTCCTATGACTAAGTCATTCTCCTCGCAGAAATTGACCAGCCTCTCCCCGTTGTCGTTGATCACACCCGCTCCATGTCGTCCCATGGTCCTCTTTCTGTCTTCATTGTCGCAGCCGACCTTAGCGTTGAAGTCACCGATCAGCATCAGCACGTCATGTCGAGGGATGTCTTCCAAAACAGCTTGGAGGGCGTCGTAGAATGCATCCTTATCCTCTTCTTCCGCGTCGTCTATCGGTGCGTAGCCCACAACAATAGACAGCTTTGCGTATTTGGAATTCATCCTGACGTACAGCAGGCGCTCGTTCACAGGTTTCCACTGTAGAACGGTGTTGGCCTTGCTCTTATTGATGATGACAGCAACTCCTTCTCGGTGTTCGTTGTCTGTTCTTCCAGACCAGATGATGACTTCTCCGGAGCTCAACCTCTGTCTGCCAGCACCAGTCCATCTTGCTTCTGTTACTCCCATGAGGGTTAGTTTGTGGCGGTTCAGTTCACTTACTGCTTGCGCCAGCTTTCCAGTCTGGTAGAGCGTTCGCACGTTCCAGCATCCAATTCTGATCCATTGTTTTGGCGTCAGGAGTTCCGCTATCGGGGTGGAGACGTCCTTGCGGCTTTGGTCCCCATCCGTCATAAGTCCAGTTTCCTGGTCTGCTTCGCTCCCAGCGCCGGTTGTCGCTTTTTCCCTTGTTGTCGTTTCCGTAGCAAGTTTCTTTTTACAGGGTGGAGTCGCTAGCCCCACGCCTAACCCTCCTCCTTTATCCTGACTTGGGACAGGCAGTTAAGCCCCCAAAGGGGCCTCCCTGGTGGAGTTGGGGGGGTAACCATCAGGAGGTCAAAAAGTACACAAAAATTGTAATTCAGACAGCCTGCTCCATCTGCAAGAGGCATAAATTCTCACGAGCCCCTGCAGCCTGAGGTGCTCATATGGGTTTCACTGTACAACTGTCATGACAAACTATATGACTCCATTGAAGACAAACTCAAAATTTGTTGGTTTGTGCAGTAAAAAAATGAAAAATCCTCCTGGAAGGAGCAGGAGACGTAGGTTTAGGAGAGGTGCCTGGAGGCCCTCGACATCCCCCCTCCCCCCCCCCCCCCCCTCCACACAAACAGTACACACAAAACTGAGAAAATAAAGTTTTTTAGAGCTATTCTAATGATTAAGGCTTAAATTTCTTTTTAACCTATTACATCCTGAGGTTGAATTTTTTTTTCAGTTGAGTGAGCTGTCCTATGAAGGCTACATTACAGTTCAGACGCTATGCTGACCATGATAGTCCAAGGGTGGCGCCAGGACAGCTTGGCGCTATGGGCGCCAAGCTGTCCTGGCGCCACCCTTGGACTATCATGGTCAAGTTTATCTCATGTTAAAGTGTTTCAGGACTAAAAGAGTTAAAATTCTAACCATTTAGCCCATTTTCATTTCCACTGAAGGCATCAGCATTTTCGTCTCCCGTTTTGGTGTCGTTGTTGTTGATTCTCAACATCTCCCTAATGGTTTCAGAGTGGTTGAAGCTGTCGTCATCACCTGAGGAAATAAAAATAATGAACCTGTACAGCAAACCTGTTTCGAGCAACTACTCTCCTGAGAGATCACCTGTCATTAGCGTCCATCATTTATGTGCCTGTAGCTGAAGCCACCTAAATGATGGTCTTTAATGACAAGTGGCACTTCTTGCCCTTCACGGCTTCTCTTGAGAGAGCACCTGTCTTTAAGATCACTATTTTCTTGCAAAACAATATGCTTGCTCAAAACGAGTTCGACACATGTAGCATGAAACCACTGTGCTGGGAGATGGGTTAACACAACCTAATCATAGTTCAATCCATAATTTTAACTCATCGAGCTCGATGTACTAGTGAAAGATTTAACTCATCGTGTTCCAGGTACCGAATCCCCACATTTTGGAGTTGTCCTCCGAGGACTGCATACAATTCAGGAGACAGATTGACCATGATAGTTCAAGGGTGGTGCCAGAATAGCTTAGCGCATATAGGCGCCAAGCTATTCTGGCACCACCCTTGAACTATCATGGTCAAGCCATATCTGGCTGTGGTGTGTCAGGACTGAATGAGTTAAATCACAGCAATTTAATATGGACAGGTGCTGATTTTTTCAAATGGCTTACGTGACAAGGCGCAGCTGACTAAAGTCTAAATAATTAAGTTAATTCTCCCACCTTTCTATCTTTCTTTCCAGCCATCCACCCGCCCAGCCATCCATCCACCCACCCACCCATCCATCCATCCACCCACCCAATTTCTTACCATCCCCATTGAAAGCTGGTGAGCCATTGGGTCGTTTTGTTGCTTTGATGGTCTCGACTTCTTGACCTTCTTCCACAAGTTCATAAAAAGTTCCCAGCGTCTGTACAAAATCCGCCACCTGCTCTGTCTGTGGCATTGTCTCCACGATCTGTTGGAAAAAAACAACAACATTATTCAAGCTACAAGCAAACATAAACCATCACTTGTTGTTTAACAGGCATGATTTCAGTTTCAGCATCAGGTTCTATCCACTGAGAAAATGGTCCTTGGGCCGATAATGGCCACAGTTGCCTGCGCACGGCACTGCGCACTGCCGTGCGCAGGCAACTGTGGCCATCATCGGCCTCAGGACTCTTAGCTTCTTGTGACATGTGGTACACATAGTTCTTTAAACAAACAAAGAACAATGCCCAAATAACCCCCTTGTGCACGCAACCACTAGTACTGTGAACAAGGACCTGTGGCTGTGTGCTTATGGGAGTGAACAGCTCTCTCGACCTGAAAATGAATTACAGATAATTATTACAAATCTCGTAATGGAAAATTACCTCATACAGTCAACTTTGCTTAAAGCAAGGTCATATATATATCAAGTCAGACATTTTTCAAGAGTTCCCGACAGCACTCTTTCTTTGTTATTTACTTCACTTATAATGTACTTCAGATTTAACAAGGAATATTGGGTCCCCTGGCTATGTCCCAAGTGTACTGTATATAATTCTATGTATTATAACATGCAAACTAAACATTATAATTTGATCTTCATGGTCTAACGTCACAGAAAAGCAAATAGTCAGAAATAACCCTCTGGCTGTCATTAACGCATTTTGTAGAGGCGATTCACGCAGGAGTCATCTTAACAAAAAGCACTACCAACAGCGTATGGTTGAATATTGAACAGGCTGCAAAGCCAGTTTATTGGCAGGACTGCAATAGTGCAATGCAGTGGCCTGCACTGGTCTGCCAGTTTGGAACTGGCAAGGTCCAAAATAACAAACCAACACAGGGCCTCTTTGCACAGGTTTTTACTGATCACAGTTGTTTTTTTTTGGAAAAACAACCCAACAGATGTGGACCCCAAAACACATGTACTCATATTTAGTGAGTTAGTTATTGGGGTTTAATGCCAAGTAGGCGACTAAGGCCATCTCACGGACATGTACTCATAAAAATGATTACAAGCGGAAATAGGTTTCACTCATTCAGCCCGACGCACGTATTTCCCAAATTTTGGAGGCGTCATCTAATGACTATGCACCAGTTGCAGGAGATGGATCGACCATGATAATTCAAGGGCAGTGCCAGATTAGCTTGGCGCCTGTCGGCAGGCGCCAAGCTAATCTGGCACTGCCCTTGAATTATCATGGTCGACCCATCTCCTGCTGTAGTGCATCAGGGCTGAATGGGTTAAATTAACCCTTTCCATCTTGATGCACTATCAAATAAAATAAATTTGACTGTGATAGTTCAAGGTAGTGGCAGAGTAGCTTGGCGCCTCTGGGCACCAATCTATCCTGGCACCACCCAGGAACTAAAACAGCAGATTTATCTCCTTTAAAGTGATGTAGCCTTCACAGGACAATACACAAATTTGGAAGACTCTGTGTCAGTTGGTTGTACATTGCTTAACGTCCCGACAGCAACATGACTTTCTCAGGATGTGCCTGCACTGCTTGTGAAAAAAACGGCTAAACAGAATATTGAATGTATGTTGCCAGCCAGTCTAATACGCTAAATAAACCTAAGACCATTTAGCAACACACATACAATATCAAGAGCTACAGTGAGTGCAGACAGTAGGGAGAGTTTAAGAAAGGAAAATACAGGTGAATGGACCAAGGGCAGACAGAAACACATGCCCCAGAATAGAGGGGAAAACCCACCCTTTGGTGCTGACCAGGGTGACCCTGGGAATTAAAAAGTAGTTAATCCCACCCAAGTCCCCCAGGGCAGACCCAGGTGGGGGGGGGAGGGGGAACTCTGTGTCAGGATTTAATGGGTTAATGACTAAAGTTATTGGAGACATAAGTTGAGAAATTAGTGTAGACAATCTTCAGCTCTGAGAGCAATCAGACAGTGTCTGCAACACACCAAGGATAGAAATGTTCAGAGGAACAAACTCTTAGTCTTACTCTAGTCCAGGTTTTACTACCTGTAACCGGAGCAAAGAACAAGAGGCAACATCCAACATAGCACTACACATCACAACATGAACCAACATTTACAGTTTTATAAATTTCACACTGCTCAACAAACAAGATCACTGGTATTCTATCAACAGCCCCATGAGCAAAATGTATGTAGGCTAACATCAGCCTGAGGAATAACAAAGCATGGATAAGCACCATTTTCTCGCTGGGATAATAACATTAACTGGCTCATGATTATATGTAAATTAATATCATGCACAAATGTTATTACAGCAAAACCCAATTCAAATTCAAACCTCAGACCCCCCCCCCCCCCCCACCAACAAAAAACAGACAAACAACAACCACCACCAAACAATCAAAAACAGGTAAACATCAAATGATAAAGCAGCAACAAAATGCACCCACCAACACTGACCAAAAAAAATGTACTCAGTTTCCAATTTTACCATTGAAAACTTTGGGTAGGTAGGTTGTCATTTAAAAAAAAAAAAATCAATGTCACAACTGTAGAGCTGTACAGAAAAAGGCTTCAGAGCCAGAGCCAGGAGCAAATAATACCTACATATGAGAGATTTCCCTTGCATCGTCTGCTAGTTTTTCATTAGAGCAGTTTCTGTTTTCACCTCTGTGAAAAGTGTTTTGATTCACTGCCATAACCCATAAAGCCCTGACATGCTACAACAGGATGTGGATCAACCGTGATAGTTCAAGGGTGGTGACAGAATAGCTTGGCGCCTGTAGGCACCAAGCTATTGTGACACTACCCTTGAACTATTATCTAATAAAACTGACAGTTACATCCTTAGGATGCAATGAGATAAAACAGGGTCAATCAGGCGAGCAGAATCAGAGTACATTTTTTTTGCTCAACGGGTTTATGGTTAATCAAACAAAATCACACAACATGAAATGGAATTAAACGAAAACATATCATGTATATTAGTAAGAAGAAATGCACAGAAAACCACAGCCAACAAGATCCAAGACAGAACAGAAATCCATACACTTATAATGTATGACAAACAATCCTGCCCTGTGAAGACATAAGACAATAAACCATTTTCATGGGTGACAGTGCCTAAAATTGAAGTGATGAAAACGGTCCACAGACAACCTATGCCCCATAATCCACGGCAGGCAAGAGACATAAATTCTCATGAGCCCCTGCATCCGCCGGGGCTCATGAGAATGTATGCCTCTTGCAAATGAAACAGGTAGACTGAATGAGCTGTTCTGTCTAAACCCAAAAACTAAAATTCAGCTATCTGGGATTTTGAAAAAGCTGAATCAGTCTCCAGCACTGAAGACCGGCACCCATGCACTTTTTTGTTGAAAAGCGAGATTTTCACTGTACTACAATGAAAATCTCCCTTTTCACAAAACATGACCTACTGTCTTTTGTGTTTACAACCACAGGGCGTAACTGAACAGAAGTACAAAAGCTGCAAATTAAGCACAACAGCAACACTACCAGACAAAAGGCAACAGAAAAGCTTAAAATATGTGAGGGAGCATTCTTTCACCTTTCTAGCCCCAAGTGTTTTGAACTCACTGCCAACTGAAATGCGGAATCTGCCCACATTGTCCCAGCTCAAAGTTAACTTGAAGACTTTTCTTTTTTGTCAGGCTTTCAACATGTAGCTCACCGTTTTTTTCCCCCAGCGAATTGTAAAGTGCCTTTTATTCTGATTCTTGATCTTATGTGACAGGGAAGTGGACGTAAGGTGTTGGGAAGGGATGGGGTGGGTTAAAGTAGTGTATAATTGTGCGTGTGTCTGAGAGAGAGTGTGCTGTTGTGCATGCGCAGTGAGTCCAGTGTCTTCCTGGAGAACAGCGCTATACAACAGCTATTCATTATTATTTTGTTTTTATGATATGACTGGTAAAACAAAGACTTCTTTCATCTCAGAAAAAAAAATGAAATGCTGGCCAAAAAAAAACCAAACCGAAGTAAGTAATCTACTGACCGAAATTGCAAATAAAACATGTCCCAGAGTTCAGAATTTTAAATAAAAGCTGGACCTCAGTGCACCTAAATTTTTCAGGCACCGCTTCCATTTCACCACTGCAAGCACAAAAGAAAAGAAACCAGTAAGCCACCATGTATTTGCTTACTTCCAGTCATGCGCTAAATAAACTGCAAATTTAGTTACAGCTCACACGTCATTAACCCTTTTGTCCCCACAGTCGCATTTCACAAATGGGATGGACTGACCATGATAATTCAAGGGTAGTGCCAGATGAGCTTGGTGCCTGCAGGCACCAAGCTCATCTGGCACTACCCTTGAATTATCATGGCCAATCCAACTCAAGCTGTAGGGTGTTGGGGCTAAATGGGTTATGTCCCTTCACTTTACTTACTTACTTACGCCTGTCACTCCTACCCGGGTATAGGCCGTCGACGAGAGACCTCCAGCAACTCCTGTCCTGTGCTTCTCCTTCGATTCTACTCCAGGTGGTTCCCAGTTTCTTGATGTCTGCTTGGAGGTCTCGACGCCAGGAGTTTCTCGGCCTACCTCTTTTCCTCTTTCCCTGGGGGTTCCATGACAATGCCTGCCTAGTGATACTGGAAGCTGGCTTTCTCAGACTGTGACCGATCCATCCCCATCTTCTTCGCCCAATTTCATTCTCTGCTGTTATCTGCTCTGTTCTCTCCCAGAGTCTGACGTTGCTGATCTTCTCTGGCCAGTGGATTTTCAAAATTCTTCTAAGGCAACTGTTCATGAAGGTCTGTACTCTGTTGACTGTGGTTTTTGTCAATCTCCAAGTCTCTGCTCCATATAGGAGAACTGCTTTTACATTGGAGTTGAAAATCCGGACTTTGGTGTGTTGTGACAGCTCTCTGGAGCTCCACACTTTTTTCAACTGGAGAAAGGCTGCTCTGGCTTTACCGATTCGTGCTCTGACATCTGCATCAGTGCCGCCTTTTTTGTCTATGATGCTCCCGAGATAGGTGAAGGACTCCACCTCCTCCAACGGGGTGCCAGCAAGCAAGACTGGTTCTTTCCTGGTTGCGTTCAGCCTCATTGTCTTTGTTTTCTGTTTGTGAATGGTGAGGCCCACTTGGGACGAGATGTCAGCAAGCCTCGTGGTCTTGTCCTGCATTTGTTGATGAGTGTGGGACAGTAATGCCAAGTCGTCTGCAAAATCGAGGTCGTCAAGCTGTGTCCACAGTGTCCACTGTATTCCACTTCGTCTGTGCTCTGTGGTCATCTTCATGACCCAGTCTATGGCCAGTAGGAAGAGGAACGGAGACAGCAGACACCCCTGCCTGACACCGGTTCTGACCTGGAGCTCCCTGGTGAACTGCCCTTCGTGGATCACGCGACATGTCATGCCATCGTAGCTGCTCTTGATCAGGCGGACGAGCTTTGTGGGTACACCGTAGTGTCGTAGGAGTTTCCACAGAGTCTCTCGGTCCACACTGTCAAATGCTTTCTCATAATCCACAAAGTTGACGTACAGCGGGGAGCTCCACTCCAGAGACTGTTCCACGATGATGCGGAGAGTGGCGATCTGGTCTGTACATGATTGGTTCTTGCTGAATCCTGCTTGCTGGTCTCTCAGCTGGGGGTCAACGGAGCTCTTCATTCTCTCCAGGATGATCCTGTTGAAGACCTTTCCTGGTACTGACAGCAAGGTGATTCCTCTGTAGTTGGAACACTTGCTGAGGTCGCCTTTCTTGGGAAGCTTGATTAGGTACCCCTCCTTCCAGTCAGCCGGCATCACCTCCTCTTCCCAGATCTTTCCAAACAGTGGGTACAGCATCTCCACTGTTGTCTCTAGGTCTGCTTTCAGAGACTCCGCTGGGATGCAATCTGGGCCTGCTGCTTTGCCGTTCTTCAAGAATGCCACTGCTCTTCTGATCTCTTCCCGGCTGGGTTTGTCACAGCTGATGGGTAGGTCGGTCTCTGCCGGCTGGATGTCTGGGGGGTCGGGTGGGCTAGGTCTGTTCAGTAACTCTTCAAAATACTCGGCCCATCTCTCGAGTTGGTCTGCTCTGTCTGCAATAGGCTTGCCTTCTTTGTCTTTTACTGGTCTTTCTGTATGGCCATACTTGCCTGACAATCTTCTGGTAATGTCGTAGAGCCGTTTCATGTTGCCGCTGCCTGCTGCCTTTTCTGCCTCTGCTGCCAGGCTGTCTGTGAAGGCCCTCTTGTCTGCCCTGATACTACTCTTCACCTCGCGGTTGGCTTCCGAGTATTCCCCCTGTGCCCTTACTTTGGCTGCTCTCGTGCGACTATTGTTGACAGCTGCTTTCTTCTGCTTCCTCACTTCTATCTTCTTCAAGGTCTGTGCCGACAGCCAGTCCTTGTGATGGTGTTTCCTGAACCCTACAGTGTCTTTGCAGGTTGAGTTCAGCGCCTCTCTAACTGCCTTCCACTGCTGCTCTGTGGTGACCGCCTCCTCTTCATTTACTAGCTCCTGTAGCGCTTGAAACCGGTTGGACAGCACCAGTTTGAACTCTTCTCTAACTCCAGTTTCTCTCAGGAGGCATACATTATAGCGCTGTCTTCTTGTTGTCTCTGTGCGGCTTTTCTTTAGCTTGAGCTTCATTCTTAAGGTAAGCAGATGGTGGTCGGAGGCGACATCTGCTCCCCTCCTCATTCGAACATCTTGAAGGGATCTTCTAAATTTCTTGCTAATGCAGATATGGTCTATTTGGTTCTCTGTTGTATGGTCAGGTGAGACCCAAGTTGCTTTGTGTATTCTTTTGTGTGGGAAGATGCTGCCTCCAATGACAAGTCGATTTAGAGCACAAAAGTCTACAAACCTCTCCCCGTTCTCACTCATCTCCGAGCCTAGTCCCTGTCTCCCCATCACCTCTTCGTATCCGGTGTTGTCCTCCCCTATTTTGGCATTAAAATCGCCCATGACGATGGTGATGTCTCGCTCCACACATTTGTCCAAGGCACTCTGGAGTCGGTCGTAGAACTCTTGTTTCTCTTCCTCGTCACTGTCATTAGTGGGCGCATAACACTGGATGACGTTCAGCTTGAGCTTTTTCTTGGTTCTAAAGGCTGCTGTGATAATTCTTGGCCCAAGAGGTTCCCAGCCCATCAGCGCTCTCTGTGCCACTGGTGACAGCATGAATGCTACACCTCCTGTATGGGGGGCATTCTCCTCTTCATGACCTGAATACAGAATCATCTCCCCACTTAACAGCCTTTTCTGGCCAGACTGCGTCCATCTGGCTTCACTGATACCTAGCAGGGAAAGGTTGTACTTTTGCATTTCCGCTGCTATCTGGGCGGCCTTGCCGCTCTGGTACATGGTCTTGACGTTCCATGTGCCCATGGTTGTATCCCTGGATAGAGAGAGGCGGCTCGGTCCTGTGGCTTCCGAAGACTTCCGGCTTTCACCACAGGACGTCATAAGTCTTCTGGTAGAAGAACCTTCCTCCTCCAGGAAAGGAATTACTGTTAGTCTTTTCGTCGGCGTTTTTGTAGCTATTTCCTTTTTTGCAGGGTGGGGAAGCTACCCCCACGCCCAACCCCCTTACTAGGAGGACCAGGGGTTTTCTGTCGGGGTCACCTTCCCTTAGGCCATGTTGGTTCATGGCACCTTATTTCATTCGGTGCACCCCTCTCACGAGGGACCCCCTATCCACCACCCAGGGGACGTGCCTCAACGCCGTATGGTCCCAGCGCAAGGCCCTTCACTTTACCTTTGAAAAAAACATTGTCTCCTATTTATTTATGAATTTTACTTAACTTTTCAATTTAAACTCTAACAAGCCTTTGATTTTGACTGTTTTAATTTAATTTTTATTTTCATAGTCAAAATAGGTTTTTCCTCCCCTTGTACATGCAGCTGCTGGTACCGTTTACAGTACCAGTGGCTGCATGCGCAAGGGGGTTAAAACTCTTCCACGCACGCAGTCAAGAAAACCTGACCTCTAAGAAGTGCACACCAGCATACCCCCTAAGCACACGCCAGTCTGTGGAGCAGGCGTGACCTAAAATGCTCAAAATTTCATTTCCCAAGACTACTTTCTGGACCCTTCCAGCTATCATATACTTCTTCTGCTAAAGCTGAACTGGTTCCATTCACCCTTGAATGAAAAATTAATTTTTCTCTAAAATGTATTTTTTCGAAAAATACTTACCGATGACATGACTGTCAGGAAATAGTCTACTTGCTTACCAATTTTAGCCTAAGACCCGAAGGGTCCCCCCCAGGAGGCTCTCGGGGATCCCTAACAGGGACGAGAGTAGCCTCCCATGCCCATCCGGTCACGTGCCACGTGGTGCAACCTTCAATCAGTCGTCTACGGAGCTACCAGCGGCAAGCGGGGAGGAGGGAGGGACCTCAGAGTCATGTCATCGGTAAGTATTTTTAGAAAAAATACATTTTAGAGAAAAATTAATTTGTTTCCTCAAAAACATTACCAATGACATGACTGTCATGAAGAATGCCAAAAAGGAGGAGGGTGCTGCACAATCCCTTTAGAAACCTCTCCAGGGACGAAAACGGCCCGTCACTCCTGATCACACACTCCCGACAATTTTAGCGAAGTGCATACCTAAGGCACCAAGGGCACCTGGAGGGAATGTTGTGCCGCAGAGATGTTGCCCACCAGTGCGAGGTTGTCGCGCTGGACTGTCAGGTCCCGGAGGTAGAAACGGGCGAAGGTAGACTCGGCCCGCCACCCCACTGCAGCCACAATGTCCTTAACAGCACAGTTGCGGTCAAAGGCGAGACTTGCGGCCATAGTGCGAACTTTATGCGCGCGGATCTTGAGTGTCTCAGCTCCCTGTGGGGAGAGTCGCGATAGGCGGACCGTATGACCAAGCGGAGCCAGGAGGAGATCGTTTGGGCTGAGATGTCGGTTCTGCCGGTGGTCAGCGGCAAAAAGAGACAAGTCCGTCCCCTCCGGAAGGACTTGGAGTGACGCAGGTAGATACGAAGTGCACGCACCGGATCTTGCTGCAGAGTCTCCCGAGGGAAGTCGGGCCCTTTAAGCGGCCGAATAGTGATGACCTGAGCCGCTGTCAAGGGAGATCTAGTCTTAGCGAGAAAGGATTGGGGCGTAGTTGAACGGAGCCATCCACCGGGAACTGCAGGCAGGAAGGTCGCGACAAGAGAGCGTGGAGCTCGCTGACGCGGGCCGCCATGGCGAGGGCCACCAGGAAGCAGGTCTTCCGAGTCACGTCCGCGAAGCGGGCCAGGTGGAGTGGTTCAAAACGGTCCGAATTCAGCCAGGTGAGGACCCAGGGGAGGTCCCAGCGCGGAACGAGCGAGCGGGGAACCGGACGCTGCAAGCCAAAATGCGCCATAAGGTCGGCCAGGTCCTTGCAGGCACCGTGGTCGGGACGGCCGAGTTTACGGTAGGTGTTGGCAATCATAGAAAGGTAGCCGCGGATCGTGATGGGAGCCAAACCTTGGTCCTGGAAGAGCCAGAGAAAGAAGTCTGCGAGCTGAGGAGTCGTCAGGTCGACGAAGGAGAGGCGACTTCGTAGACACGTCTGGTGGAAGGCCTGCGGGCTGAAGCGATAGCGTCCACTGCCGCACTCGAGAAGCCTCTAGCGGAGAGGGCTTGCTGCACAATCGCCAGGCGTGTAGGAGAAGACGCTCGGGGCAGGGGTGGAAGAGCGGCTGGCGGGGCTGCTTGAGCATCGTGCGCGGGGTGGGAAGCAGGAGGGGTCAGTGGCCAGACTGAGCAGGTCGGTTGTCCACGACCTGGTCCAGGAGAACGGGGCCACCAGGAAAAGGACTGCGTTGCATCCCTGGAGTTTGAGCAGGACTTTGGGGACCAGGTCCGTCGGCGGGTAGGCGTAAGCGACAAGCCCATCCCAAGGGGCAAGGGATCGAAAGCGCATCGACTGCCCAAGCCAGAGGGTCTGGAATCGGGGAGACGAAGAGGGGAAGCTGGTGGTTCCACCTCGTGGCAAAGAGATCGATGAGGGGAGTCTCCCAATGGGCGCAGATCAGGTGAAAGATGTCCCGGCGCAGGGTCCATTCCGTGTGAAGAAGCTGACCCCGCCGCGAAAGGGAGTCGGCCAGGACGTTCAGGTGACCTGGAATGTGACGCGCTCAGAGGGAAATGTCGCGGTCCTCGCACCAGCGAAGGAGTCGGTAGAGGAGGATGCAGAGGTCGGGGGGGTGGGTCCCTCCCTGCTTCTGTAAGTATGCAACGACTGTGGAGTTATCAGAGAGGACGAGGGGGTCCTGTGCCCGAAGATCGTATTCCAAAGCGCGGAGGGCCTGCCAAACAGCATTCAGTTCCAGCCAGTAGATGTGCCGGGAAGCCAGGTTCACGGTCCAGCGGCCGGCCGTTGAGCAAAAACTCGGAAGGAAGTGAGCGCCCCACCCGGCGAGACTGGCATCGACGCAGAGAGAGAGACGGGGCAGTGGCGAGGTCAGGGGGATCCCGGAGCCGAGCCAAGAAATGTCTGTCCAGCGAAGCAGATGGGGCCGCAGCATAGGAGAGACCGGCACCTGGGTAGAGAGGTCGCCGGAGGAGGGCCTCCAGTGGAGGAGAAGATGCAGCTGGAGAGGACGGGAGTACAGACGACCGAGGGGAAGGAGATTCGCGGCCGCACTCATCAGGCCGAGGAGCTGGAGCCACACTCTGGCGGAGACAGCCACTTCCTGAGCTACCAAACGGGCTAGATCGGCCAGTTTCCGGATCCGAGGCTCGGGAGGACGCACCAGGTTGAGGTCGGTCACAAACTCCATCCCCAGGTGAACAAAGTGGCGCGAGGGTGAGAGGTCCGACTTGTCTGCGTTGACCAGGAAGCCCAGGCGAGATAACAGGAGGAGAAGAGCATCCCTGTCCTCGAGAAGAAAGACCACCGACTGATTCTGCAGAAGCAGGTCGTCTAAATAGTTGGAGATCGGGCTGGAGGATGACTGTCGTGCTCTGGCAACCACGGCGTCCATGATCCGCGTAAAGACCCACGGGCTGAGGTTGAGACCAAACGGGGGGGCCCGAAACTGGTAAACAGTCCCGTCGATGGCAAAGCGTAGGTATCGGCGGGAGGCGGGATGCATGGGGACGTGCAGATAAGCATCGGCCAGATCCACAGACCTGCCTACCCTTTACATTTGAAATGTGTAGTGTTCCGGACCAAATGTGTAGTTTTTCAGGCAAATGAGTAGTTTCAACTGAAACTTGACAAGGTTAATTGTGGCATGCCACTAGACTAGATCCACCCTCAGAGATGATTCCCACCCAGCCCACGAGTTGAGATGCTGCAATCCGAGTGCCGTTATAGAGCGATCGGAACACGCATGATTCGTTTTAAAAACAGTTTTTATCCAACCACTGTCCAGACTTTTAATGATGCAAACAAACGTCAAACCTGACCCATCTGTCCCACTATTTTACTGTATACATGTAATATATACAGTATTGTCCAGCTGCATCAAGCGACGTGTTTCAATTACGATATTTTCTCTGTGATTTGTGTCACTGTGAAATCGTGTTTATTGCCTTTACGATTAGACCACAATAGTTCAAGGCATGCAGGTGTATGCGAGTGAATGTGTGTGTGTGTGTGTGTGTGTGTGTGTGTGTGTGTGTGTGTGTGTGTGTGTGTGTGTGTGTGCACGTGAGCAGCTTAACTATATTTTGATGTAGTAAAACTGTTGCCGCTAGGGTTTCATATGAAAGAAAAACAGAAGATAGTGGTGGAAACCTCTTTAAAATAGAAACAAAGAACGACGTTTCGGATCAAAGATCCTTCTTCAGGTGACATGCAGTGTGGTTACTGACAAGGATGTGTGCCAGGTGGTAAGGTGTTAGATGCGCGAAGTGAACTGTGAACAAGATGATCGCGTAGGTTAGTGTCACGTATGTAAGCGACCAGCGGAGACTCAGGAAATGTCTTTCATTACTGTCATTCTGAATGATATGTCAGTTTCTGAGGACTGAGAATGTTTTTGATGGGGATGTTGTGAGGATGATACGTGATACACAGGACCGGCCAGTCCTCTGCAGCACTGTGAGTTTTCTCCCGCAAAGCTTCACTTCTGCTTGTGGCCTCATCTTTAGAATGAGCGGTGTTGACGATGTCTTGGGGGTATCCCTGGTGTGACTGTGAGAAGAAAGTGGCCATGGTTTCTCTCGTTTGTTTCCATGTCACCTGAAGAAGGATCTTTGATCCGAAACGTCGTTTCTTGTTTCTATTTTAAAGGGTTTTCCACCACTATCTGTTTTTCTTTTATATTTTGATGTGTTTTACTTTTATGTTCTTTTTAAGTTGCGCAGCACCGAAACGATTTCCTAATGTATTATTACATATGGCAATAAAGTTCTATCTTAATCTTAATATAATTATGCAAAAATTCAAGGTGGTGGGTGGGCGAGTGTCAAGCTGTCAAAACTAATTTCTGGCCCAGCGCCTGATGACGGCATCGTGTTTGTTCAGGTCCCTCATTTTTCTCTCTTTTACTTTAGCACGAGCCAGCAGTCAGCGGCACTGTCCGTCCCTGAGAGCCAGCTCAGTCTTTCTCTTTCGTTGTATTACTGAGCTGGCAAACCGCAGGTACTGCGTTGAGATATCTAAACTAATCATGTTTTTTTTAATTCAGGCTAAATGAACCGATAGATTCGATGACGGAACACAATGTGACACCTAATTTTGAAACTGAATCTCGAAACAATATTTCTAAACAATTAATTGCAGAGATCGTGGATTTAATATGTACACTACATACGTATCAGAAATCCACATTTATATGCCCACACAGTTTCATATAGTACGTGCAACGTACTCTACTTCTTCTAGTCTACTCTATGCTTTAAACAGTAATTCATTCAGTCCTCTCTGCGCCGTCTGGTGCTTGAGGCGACTTTAAACAGTAATAACGTCCTCAACTTCTAGGATGCAACGGAAGCCGATCCAAAATAATGACAATCAAACAGAGCCCTTTGATTCTCAGCATCCCCTACAACATGCATGAGCTTATAAAAATCTATGCCTCTTGTAGATGGAAGGCCGTGGATAAAAGCAAATAATTCCGCAGTAGCTTACTCATCCAGGGAAACAAAAGGTGTAAAATAGGCCTGCAAAATGTATTTTTCATTAAAATGTATTTTTTTGAAAAATACTTACCGATGGTATTACTTAAAGGAAATGGTTTCTTAGCTAGTCTAATTTTAGCCCAAAATTGTTGTGTACGAGTATGGTCATGATGGCAGGTGAGGGGCGCCATAGCCTAGACGGAAACCCGGGTAGCCTCCCTTCCGGTTCAACCACGCATGCGCCACACCACTCATACGCCAGTCAGTTTTCTTAGCGAATCAGCGGCAAGCGGGGCAGGTGGGAGGGACCTTCGAGTAATACCATCGGTAAGTATTTTTCAAAAAAATACATTTTAATGAAAAATACATTTGTTTTCTCAAAACACATTACCGATGGTATTACTTAAAGGAAGAATCCCGAGGAGGAGGCGGGTGCCGCTATAGCGACCCCATCCCCTGCCATCCTGGCCGCTCGAGTCGGCCACCCTCCCGCAACCTCCCTCTAATTTTAGCAAAGATACTTACGGCGCCTAGGGCGCCGGGAGGGAGTGTTGCGCTGCCACGATGTCCCCCACCAGCGATAGGTTCTGGCGCTGGCTGGAGAGGTCCCTCAGGTAGAAGCGTGCGAAGGTGGTCTCCGCTCGCCAGCCCACGGCCGCCACAATGTCTTTGACCGCACAGTTCCGGTCGAATGCTAGGCTGGTGGCCATGGCTCTGATCTCGTGTGCCCTGATGCTCATGCGTTTGGCTGTATCCGGGGCAAGCTCCTGGTAGGCTGATCGTATCACCCACCGGAGCCAAGAGGATATCGTTTGGGCCGAGATGTCGTTTCTACCTGGGGACAGAGGAAGGAAAAGGCGGGTGCGTTCCCTGCGTATCGGCTTGGTCCGGCGCAGGTACACACGTAAGGCTCGCACCGGGTCCTGTTGTCTGGACTCCCGGGTGGAGCTTGGGTCTCGTAATGGTTGAATGGTGACCAGTTGAGGGGCCGTCAAAGGCGATCTGGTCTTGGCTAGGAAGGCCGGGTCAGGAAGCAGCTGAACCGAGCCATCAGCCCGAAACTGTAAGCAGGCGGGGCGTGCTGAAAGTGCGTGCAGTTCGCCGACTCTGGAGGCTGACGCGAGGGCCAAAAGGAAGCAGGTCTTCCGAGTCACGTCCGGCAACCGCGCCAACTGGATCGGTTCGAAACGGGGCGAGTTGAGCCAAGTGAGTACCCAGGACAGGTCCCATCGTGGCACCAGGGATCGGCGGGCAGGGCGTTGTAGACCGAAGTGGGCCATCAGGTCGGCTAGGTCTTTGCAGGAACCCGGGTCGGGCAGTCCCAAGTGTCTGTACGTGTCGGCAATCATGGCCAGGTAGCCCCGGATGGTGATCGGTGCTAACTGCTGGTCGCTGAAAAGCCAGATGAAGAAATCCGCCAACTGGGGAGTTGTCAAGCCGATGGGGTGAAGGTGTCTGTCGTCACACCAGGCGCAGAGGACTCTCCACTTGCCTTCGTAGACTCGTCTGGTCGAGGCTCGACGAGCTGTAGCGATCGCGTCCACTGCCGCACCTGAGAAGCCTCTAGCTGCGAGGGCTTGCCGGACAACCTCCAGGCGTGGAGGAGGAGACGCTCGGGGCACGGGTGGAACAGCTGCTGCCGTGGTTGCTTGAGCATTGTCCGCGGTTTGGGGAGCGGTAGCGGGGGAGCCGTGGCAAGGTTCAGGAGGTCGGTTGTCCATGACTTGGTCCAGCAAAATGGCGCCACCAGGAACAGGATCGTGTTGCACCCTCTGAGCTTGAGTAGGACCTTGGGGACTAGTACGGTGGGCGGGTAGGCGTAGGCGACCAGGCCGTCCCAAGAGATGGATAGAGCGTCGACTGCCCAGGCCAGAGGGTCTGGAATGGGTGAAACGAAGAGGGGAAGCTGTCGATTCCACCTCGTGGCGAAGAGGTCGATCATGGGAGCCTCCCAGGTGACGGCGATCAGTCGAAAGATGTCGGGTCGCAGCGCCCACTCTGTATGGAGCAGTTGACCGCGTCGGGAGAGGGAGTCGGCCAGCACATTCAGATGACCCGGAATGTGACGTGCGCGAAGAGAGATGTCCCGATCCTCGCACCAGCGGAGCACCTGGTAGAGTAGTATGCAAAGGGATGGAGAGCGGGTCCCGCCTTGCTTCTGGATGTACGAGACGACCGTGGAGTTGTCCGAGAGAACCAACAGTTCCTGATGTCGGATGCGGTGCTCCCAGGCCAGGAGAGCTTGCCATACTGCCTTCAGTTCTAACCAGTTGATGTGTTTGGACAGCGATTCCAGAGGCCACAGGCCGGAGGCAGTCTCGAACGACGGAAGGAGGTGAGCTCCCCAACCTGCGAGGCTTGCGTCGACGCAGAGCGAGAGAGTGGGCGGCGGTGAGGACAGCGGCACTCCCGTCGCGAGCCAGGAAGGATCCGCCCAGCGCAGCAGGTGGGGACGGAGCATGGCAGGTACTGGAATCGGGGCCTCGAGGTCGGACGACGACGGTCGCCAGTGAAGGAGGAGATGCAGTTGCAGAGGGCGGGAGTAGAGACGTCCTAGCGGTAGCAGGTCCGCAGCAGCGCTGATCAGACCTAACAGCTGAAGCCACTGCCTGGCTGGAAGCGTCGTCAACTGGGACACCTGCCGAGCTAGAGTCGCCAACTTCTGAATGCGCTTCTCCGGCAGTCTGACGGTATTGTGGTCGGTGAGGAACTCCATACCGAGGTGAATAAAATGGCGTGCGGGAATGAGGTCGGACTTGCCAAGGTTGACCAGGAAGCCCAGGTTCTCGAGAAGTTGAAGCAGAGCATCTCGGTCTTCCCTCAGGGAGCGCTCGTCCTGGTTCCTCAAAAGTAGGTCGTCCAAGTAGTTCGACGTAGGGCTCGTGGAACTTCGACGGGCTCTGGCTACCACTGCGTCCATGAGGCGAGTGAAGACCCAGGGGCTGAGGTTGAGGCCGAAGGGGAGCGCGCGGAACTGATAGACGACCCCCTCGAAGGCAAAGCGTAGGTAACGTCTGGAAGCAGGATGCATGGGTACGTGCAGGTAAGCATCTGAGAGGTCCAGGCTGACCGCAAAGTCCATCGGCTGTACCGCTGAGCGAAGGGCCCGCGCAGTCTCCATGCGGAAGGCCGGAGCGACGATGAACTTGTTCAGCGCCGAGAGGTCTATGACGGGGCGCCACTTTCCGCCCGGCTTGGGCACCACAAAGAGCCGACTGTAGAAGGCTGGGGAGTCGTGCCGGACCACCACCTCCGTGGCGGACTTCTGAAGCAGGGAGGAAACTTCGCCGCGGAGAGCTTCGGCTCTGAGCTGGTCTGAAGGAACTGTAGTCCACACCGGGCTCCGGCGCACGGGAGGTGGGGACCGGAAGGAGATCAGTAGTCCCTGAGTAATGGTAGAGAGAATCCACGGGTCGTCCGGAAACAGCGAGCGCCAGGCTTCGCTGTGAAGCGCCAGCCTCCCGCCGACCGGAACTCCGGACGAGGTCGGCGGGGGCCGGAGGGGGAGAAAGTCAGTGCGCCCGGCCCCGCCCGGGGCGCCGGGCAGGTCTGGGCCAGGTGCGGGCAGGGAGGGATGGGGGAGGCTCGGTACTGGGGAAAGGGCGGGCGCGAGGAAAGGCTGGAGCTCTGGGGGGTAGGCGACCACCTCTGGTGAACGGGCGGGCGGTGGGTCTAGCAGTCCGCAGGGGGCGACCCGGAGCCTTGCGGGTTGGTCGAAAGGAAGTTGGAGCTGGGCGGTTGGGCCAGGCGTCCTTGTTAGCTTCCTTTACAGCGAGCCAGGTGGGGCCGAACAGTAAGTCACCGCCGAGGGCGCCTGCCGAAGCTGAGTCTTCACATCCAGCGGAAAGGGACAGGAACGGAGAATCGCATCTCGACGCAGTAAGTCGCAGTTAGAGGCGGCTGCCATGGAGTTGACAGCGACATGATATACAGCGCGGTTCCCCGAAACTGCTAGGGCGAGCAGGTCTCCCAGCAGAGGCGAAATTGACGGATGCCAGGAGTCCTCTACACGTCGGACGATGGCTTGCGTGACCAAATCTAGAAATCCCGCTGCTGCCAGGGTGTTCCTAATGAGTGTCGCGGTCTGTTCTACCCCGGGGAGGAGAGACTGACGTAAGGAAGTCCCAGAGAACGCCACTGCCGCGGGGTCCGCTGTCGGTAGAGGGCAGGAAAAGTGTTGTGTATGGCCCGCATACCATGACTGCCGGAAGGCGATGTCTATACCTGTCGGCCACTTGGAGTCTGAGAAGAATCCTGTACCGCATGCCCCTTGCGCAAGATGAGCAGAAAACGCATCACGTAACTCCCGGAAACCCGGCGGCTGGGGGAGAGACTTGAATCGCTTGGCCTGTCGTTCTGCGTCCACAAAGGCGGACGCTTTCCTTTTAAGAACTGGAGAGGGAGGGCAGTCTTCTGCAGGGAGGCAAGCCGCGATAAGCCGTGCCGCTTCATCAAGGGCCCGCAGTGTCTCTAACCTATGTCCAATGGCAGCCGGCGGGAATTCCTCGTCACCACCCGAGGGATTGGACGGGGCGGGGCTGGCCACCTGTAGTAGTGCCGACATCGATTCCTCGGGGTTCAGACTAAGGGTGTCCTCTTCTGCCGGAACTGAGTGGGGAATCGGGTCCACTCCCAAACGAGGAGGAAGACTCCCGTCACTGGGGCGGGTAACGGTCGTAGCTGGTGGAGGAGACCTTCTCACTGGTGCGTGGCGCCGCCAGTGTCTGTTAGATGAATGGTCCCGTGAAGCACTCGACGCTGAGCGGGAAGCCCGAACTCCTGACCTACGACGGTGTCGCGTGCGACGAGCGGCACTCCGCCGAGAGGAGCGTGAACGGGAACGGGGACGGCGATGCGGGGACCGGGAACGTCTGAAATGGCGCGAAGCTGAACGCAAAGCAGAGTCATGCCTGTACTGTGTCCGCGAATGTCGGCTGGATTCCGACCGGTAGTAATCGGTCCTCGGGCGAGTAGACCTGTCGCTCGAGCGTGAACGAAGTCTAACAGCTGAGGTTCGCTCGGACTGAAGACGGGGAGTAACTCGCACCGCAGCAGAGCGGAGGCGACTACTTCGTACCCGAGAGCATGAGCGCGTCCGGCGAGAAGACTTGTCGGAACTTGACGCCCGGACGGAAGGAGCTGGGCGGGGCGCTGGCGTTCCGCGCTGATCCCTAGCGGAGAACAGGGTAGCGGAAGCAGCAGGATGAATCTGTGGCGAGAGCTTGTCAGCTACCTGGAGATCCGTATTAGTCAGGCCCGCAACCAGAGCGGGTGTAGGAGCCTGTATCAGTTCCTTATCAGTTGCCTGCAGAGGCGTTGCTACCGGGTAGAGACCACTTGACTGGACTGTGGTGGCTACCGGAGTCTTGTTTAGAGGCCTAGCCCGAGGCGCTCTAGGATCCTTGACCGTACAGAGACCACTCGACTGGACTGTGGTGGCTGCCGGTACTAGAGCACGTGCACGCGACCGAAGCCGCTGGTTCGTCTGCTCAGACACTCGGTCAGGGCCACTCGACTGGACTGTGGCGCGTACCGGTGTGGGATCGTTCTTCCGTGCTTGCATAGGTTTCTTGCGGCCGTAGAAACTCCACAGCTGGGTCCATTGTTCCTCCAGCCATGGGGCGCAGACCGAGCACGGACGCGTGGAGGTACAACCGGAACAGGGCAGGCAAACCAGATGTTCGTCACTCGGCCACTGGAATTGCCCACATCGAGTGCATGTTCGGACTTGCCAACTGCAAAACATAATGTACAATGAAATGCGAGCGAGCGTGCCCCCGTGGGCCCGCACCGAATCCACGTGAACGAACGAAGCGTACCGTGTAAGCCTACGCCCGGCGCTCCACCACTACCCTTGAGCGCCTGACGTAGGCCAAGGCAGAGATATTACCTTGCCATCCGAAGAAGTGAGGCACCAACCCGGTCGAAGACCCACCAGAAAGGCTAGCACGCAGACACGGCCCGGCGTCGGACGGCGACCACGTAACGCTGATGCCGGGCGAAGCCACTGGCGTCAGTGAAGGCGTCGAAACGAAGTCTCTGCAACAGCAGGCACTCAGAGCAGGCTGAAGAGCGAAGAAGAAGCTTGGCACACACGAGTAGCACACACTAGGGCCCGAGCGGCACTAGGCGTGAGTACAGTTCAACCTGGCGTCGCCGCGCCCGGTAGGATAAGATGGCGCCGACGGGTGAAATTCACAAGTAACGTTCACTAGTAACAAGTTCCTAAGTCCGAAGACCGACGGAAACCTCAAGCCCGGTTTCCCACCTTGAACAAGCTTCCTTCTGTCTAGACTTTCCTAATGAAGATAGAGTCCTAACGAACAGAGCGAGTCCCGTACACAACCTTCTGAGACTAGCAAAGAAAACTGACTGGCGTATGAGTGGTGTGGCGCATGCGTGGTTGAACCGGAAGGGAGGCTACCCGGGTTTCCGTCTAGGCTATGGCGCCCCTCACCTGCCATCATGACCATACTCGTACACAACAATTTTGGGCTAAAATTAGACTAGCTAAGAAACCATTTCCTTTAAGTAATACCATCGGTAATGTGTTTTGAGAAAACAAATGCACAGATTCCCATCAGCCGATTCAAATCTCTGGGGGTTCATGGTGATCTATGTCAATTGCAGTTGTAATGGTCTGACTAAGACACTGTTTCCAGGCAAAATGAGGAGGGGACAGAAAAGAAAGGGGAAGTGTTGTATCGGTTAACGGTCGACTGCACAAGATAAACATTGGGCTATGGGCAGCAGCTTGATGAGTTTTCTGAGCTCAGCCCGGGGTCAGGGGGTATCGGATTTCACTGAAATTTCAGAGATTCCAGTGGCCGGCTTGCACACACACTCGTGGAACACTGTGGGCAGAATTCAGGCTGAACGGATCGGCGCGATAAAAAAATTTTTTGGTTTAGAACGCAAGTTGAAATCAAAATTTAAAAAAAGAAATAACTTTATTACGTAGAATTGTGAAACAGAATTACGTAGTTGGCCTCAGATTTGCGTAGTTACGTAGTTGGTTAAAAAATGCGTAGTTTTCTATGGCCAAAACGTAGTGTAGGCAGGTCTGGATCCAGACTGACGGCAAAGTCCATTGGCTGAACGGCGGCACGAAGGGCCCTGGCTGTCTCCATGCGGAAGGACGGGGCGGCAATGAACCAGTTCAAGGCAGAGAGATCGATGATCGGCCTCCACTTGCCTCCAGGTTTGGGGACTACGAAGAGACGGCTGCAGAAGGCGGGGGAGTCGTGCCGAGCGACGACCTCCGTAGCAGCTTTCCGTAGGAGAGCGGAGACCTCTCCGCGAAGAGCATCGGCCTTGGTCCGATCGGACGGGATCTCGGTCCACGGGGGGGAGCGACGGAGCGGAGGCGGGGACCGAAAGGAGATAAGGAGACCGTCCGAGACAGTGGAGAGGATCCATGGGTCGTCCGGAAGAAGGAAACGCCAAGCGTTGCCGTGCAGGGCGAGCCTCCCACCGACAGGAGACCCCGAAGCGGTCGGCGGGGGCGGAGGCAGGCAGGAGTCAGGGGCCCCTTCCGCGCCCAGGGCGGCGGGCGGGCTTGGGCCAGGATGGGGCGGCAGGATGGGCGCGGCCAAGGCGGGCGCACGAGTAGAGGTGCGGGGCCGGGCGGCAGAGGCGGAGGGGGGGACCGCCGCGGAGGGTCTGACGAACCGCAGGGCACGACCCACGGCCTTGCGGAAAGCGAGGAGGGGGAGCACTGGGCCAACGGTCCTTGTTAGATTCCTTCAGGGACTGCCAGGAAGGGCCGAATAGGAGCGGGGCACCAACTGGAGCACGGCGGAGCTGTGACTTCACATCGGGTGGAAGGCCAGGGCAGGCATGGAGAACCACATCACGCCGCATCAGGTCACAGTTGGCGGCGGCTGCCATGGAGTTGACGGACGAATGGTAAGCCGCTCGGTTGGCCGCAACGGCCAAGGCGTGGAGATCCGACAGCAGGGGAGGAAGGGAAGGGAGCCAGGCCGCCTTGATACGGTAAAGAAGGCTTGGGTGAGGAGCTCTAAAAACCCCGAACAGGAGAGGGAGTTCCGGATGAGGGAGGCGGTGCGTACTAAGCCGCGAGGTAAGATCCGCTTGAGCTGGGAAGAGCTGCCCACGAGCACAAGCGCAGGTGGATCCACCGGTGGCAGAGGGCACGAAAAGGATTGAGAGTGGCCAGCATACCAGGACTGCCGAAAGGCGATGTCGACACCGGAAGGCCAGTGGCGGTCGGAGAAGAAGTCCGAGTCAGAAGCGGAATCTTGCTGGAGGTGAGCAGAAAGAGCGTCAGCCAGGTCGCGGAAGGCAGGCGGCTGGGGAAGAGACTTGAACTTCTTGACTTGACGAGCCGCGTCTACAAAGGCAGCAGCTTTCCTATTGAGCGGAGGGGAGGGAGGGCAAGCATCCGCGGGAAGGCAAGCCGCGATGAGACGGGCCGCGTCGTCCAAGGCGCGTAGAGTCTCGCCACGAGGAGTGGACAGGGCAGCAGGAGACGCCGGGTCATCCACCGGAGAGGGCGAACGGCTGCCCGAGCCAAGAAAAGCTGAAACGGAATCCTCCGGAAGCAAACTTAAGGTCTCAACGTCGACGGCAGGCTGAGGCGGTGGACAAGGAGAAGACCAAAGAATGGAGGGTGGAGGCAAACTGACCCGCGGGGGAGGCGGAGGGGGAGCCGGAGGGCTAAGCCGAAGATGCCGTGGGGACGCTGGAGGCGAAGGCCGCCGAGAGCGAGGAAGACGCCGGTCCCGAGGAGAACGACTGCGACGAGCACGAGGCGAAGGAGTGCCATCATCCCTACGACTCCTATGGGAGGAGCGCAGAGGGGAGGGGCGCCGAAAGGACACCCGCCGCGGAGAACGCCTGCGCCGACGGGAAACACAGGAGAAAGTTGAGCGGGAGGACGACGAACGCCGGGCGCTGCGTTTTGTATCCACGCGACGAGGGCTATGACGTCGATCCACGGAGCGGCGCCTGGAGGAACGATAAGTGGGGGGACGGTCCGTTCTGTCACGAGGGGTAGGAAAAGGCGACAAGGGTCGCGGTGCCCGGGGCTCAAGGAGGGGGGCACATAGCCAGCAGGGCGACTCGCCATAGGAGTCGGCGGGCTTAGAAGCTGGGGCCGAAAGGCCGACGCGTGTGCTAATTGGCGACAAAGGTCGCGGTGCCCGGGGCTCAAGGAGGGGGGCACGTAGCCAGCTTGGCAACTCGCCGGAGGAGTCAGCGGGCTTAGAAGGAAGGGCCACAAGACCAACGCGTCTACTAATAGGCGACAAGGTCATGGTGCCCGGGGCTCAAGGAGGGGGGTACGTAGCCGGCTTGGCGACTCGCCGAAGGAGTCAGCGGGCAAGGTCGGTGCGGACACCGTAGCAGAAACAGTCTTACCAGGAATACGAGGCGTGCGTTTTCCCAAGCCCGAGGATGGAAGCTTGAACAAGTCCCGGCGTGCCGCGGTAGGTCCCAAGGAAGGCAGACAGTCACGGACAGGCGTGGGTCGCTCGCGCCGGTAGAACCTCCAGAGTTCAGACCAAAGATCCTCCGGCCAAGAAGAGCAGACAGCGCAGACGAGGTCAGAGGAGCAGCCGGAACACAGTAGACACACTGTGTGCCGGTCACTAGGCCACTGGAAGTCGCTGCAATGGGGACAGGTGTGCACTTGGTAACTGCAACACATACCCATACATGAAAGGCGACCGGCGGCGGATAATTAACCCCGCCATTCAAAGCTCCGAAATCAGGTAACGAGTGAAACTCACTGCGAAACGCGTAGAGAAAACAAAGAGTAGTTCCAGCTGAGACCGACGTCCGGCCCAGCCGGGCGAGACGTAGGAAGCGGCCGAGACTTTACCTTTCCATGGCGGAGCGGCAGAGTGTCGAAGCACAAACCACCGCGTGCGATGGGAGTCTAGAAGGCTCCAGGCCCAGCAAGCTGCACGAGGCACAGACGAGGCTAGGCAGAGAAGAAGGAGGCCACGCAAAGAAGAGGAAGCATGAAGGCAAGGAGAAGGAAGGCCGGTGAGGAACGGTCGCACCCTACACAGTCTCCGTAAGTCTGGGTCCATAGGCTCTAAAAAAACGCGTGCGTACGCTAACAGCGAAGTAGACAACGGGTTGAAGGTTGCACCACGTGGCACGTGACCGGATGGGCATGGGAGGCTACTCTCGTCCCTGTTAGGGATCCCCGAGAGCCTCCTGGGGGGACCCTTCGGGTCTTAGGCTAAAATTGATAAGCAAGTAGACTATTTCCTGACAGTCATGTCATCGGAATGTTTTTGAGGAAACAAACACGAAAGGAATAGTTACATAGGGGGCATTTAGCATAATAAATACAACAAACATTTAGTTCTCCATTCCCCAAGTATCACTTATCACCGGGACAGTGCCCATCTAAGCCAATTACCCCCAATTTATCACACCTGACAAGGTTAATAAACATCTACACACTCTAACACTGGTACCATGAGAAAGAAACAAAAATAGTACAAGAAGGGGGCTGTGTGGTATTGGGCAAGCTTTCGTGCCTGATGTGCGCGCATTAGAAGTCATGAAAACTTGACTGCGTGCACTTGGGAGGCTGGCTGCCGTGCACGGAAGAGTTCATCCTAAAAGGATAAAAATTACACCACCATATCTAGGAACTGGTGGCAACTCGCAATGTCTGATCACGCCTTGTTAACCCCATTGTACCGTTTACAGTACTACTGACTGCATGCACAAGAGGGCTGAATGAACTATTTGTTGCCTGTTGTCTGGCAGTGCACACAGCTAGTACTAGTGAGCAGCGTACCTCTGGAGGGTACAGTGTTTCTTTTACGTGCTTGCTCACATTTTTCAGCTCATTTACGTAAAGCAGCATGGCCTGTTCCTTTGGCATTTCACCAAGCTCCGCCCACGCCTCCCTGAACACATAGAGAGACAAGGAAAATAATAAGCTGAATGATTACTTTAAACACAAGAAGACTCATGAGAATGGTGCACTTAATAAAAGCAGGAACACATAACAATGCTATCAACCCATTTCATCCTGAGGCTGATTTTGTAACATTTATCTACTGTCATATGAAGGCTACATTACACATTTAGGAGACAGATCAACTGTTGTAGTTCAAGGGTGGTGCCAGAATAGCTTGGCACCTCAGGCGCCAAGCTATTCTGGCACCACCCTTGAACTATCAGTCACATTTATTTCAAGCAATGGGTGTATCAGGACAAAAAGGGTTAACCCTAAGGCCACATCTCCTGAATGTTAGAGATGTCAGGGGTTGCAGGTGCAGGTGATGGATAAACCATGATAATTCAAGGGTAGCGCCAGATTAGCTTGGCGCCTGATGGCGCCAAGCTAATCTGGCACTACCCTTGAATTATCATGGTTGATATATCTTCTGAAGTAGTGTGTTGGGGTTAAATGGGTTAAGATGTTCTGACCACACCTCTACAGGTCAGCCTCAGTACTCTGCACTCCAGCACACCTCAGTGCGCAGGCCAGCTAAGGCTGATCCTGGCTTGAGGACCTTTTGCACATCAAGCTGCTTTTCTTCATAAGTCTATGTAAATTCATCATTAGAACCACTGTGATTAACGCAGTCTGACCTTTTGGCTCCTGGGGTATCGCAATACACCGAGACTAACCTCTGCATTATTACAAAATTGCTTTCCATCATCAAACTACAAACTTTGGATAATTGCGGAACCCCCTGGACTATATTATCTATGGTATCCGAAGTTCAGTCATCATGGAGATTAAGAGAGATGCCTAAGTTTACTGCTTGTGCTGTCAATTAGCGTCATGTTTTCTAGAGCCACTGCTATTTTGTCCTGAGCTGATTTTGTCACTGCACGTAAATGTCTTTGAAAAATAGTCTAATTATTATTTTGTCATGCTGGGACCTATGTCTATGAACATATAAATAACTATGGAGTGGATTTAACCAAAAGGTACAATATAAAGATTACATTACCCTTTCCCTAAGTGGCATGAGTGAGCTTAGTCCTACGCCAGTCTTAAACAAGGCGTTCCATGTTAGCCTAGTCCTAGTTCTGCGCCAGCCACTGAGCATTTCCGGTGCAGGACTAACCTCACTCACGCAACTGGTCTTTTGTGTATGCAGCCACAAGTACTGTAAACAGCACTGGTGGTTATATGCACAAAGGGGTTAATTACTAGAGTAAATATTTAACCATTTTTTCCTGTTGACCAGATTCCAGATGCCAGGTTTGGGGGTTGTGCAAGGTCCCTCTGTGGCTTGCTTGTAGTAGGCGTAGAACTTTAGCATCAGCTCATGGGAGGGCTGGAAGGAGCCTGCCACAAAATACATGGAACAGATACACACGGGTGACAGTGTGAAAAATGTAAACGACTGAAAACGGTCCATGGACTAACAATGCCCCATAATCCATGGCCAGCAAGAGTCACAAATTCTCATGAGCCCCTGTGGATGCAGGGGCTCATAGACTTTATGACTCTTGTAGATGGAACAGGCTGTTCTGTCTGAACCAAAAAACTGAAATTCAGCTTTTTGAGATTTTTAAAAAGCTGAATCAGTCCCAAGGAATGAAGAGCTGTCATGATGGAGATAATAACCGCAGTATCGGATATAATGTGCATAGGTCTCTGTCTCGGTTGGGATGCCCCGCTGACCAAGAGATCTTTCACTCTTTGGGCCGACATTTTGCAATTATAAATATGTCTTTAATTTTACATACCAGCATTTTGATACATCCAATTGGTGCTTAAAATTATTTTTTTTTTAAATTCAGGGCTGATGAAAATGGCTCTCACTTTTGGCTGCTATGCCCTTTTGTCACGGGTTCATAATATTCATATTGTACACAGCAAGACAAAAAAACCAAACTCACACCATCAAGTCAACTTAATCCCCACCCCCCCACCCACCCCCCCCCCCCCCCCCACCCCTGTTCTCCTACCCTCAACACCCCGCCCCCAAAAAAAAATTATAAAAAAGAAAAGTAAATTGAAAAAAATACTGATGGGGCATCTCAAATTTACATTACTTACAATTCATGAATATCAATCATTCTGGGCTTTATTTTGGGACGGTTTCTTACAACACTGCAGATAAGCCATAAGTACAGCTCGATAAATCATAGACAAAAAAGGCGGCACTGATGCAGATGTCAGAGCACGAATCGGTAAAGCCAGAGCAGCCTTTCTCCAGTTGAAAAAAGTGTGGAGTTCCAGAGAGCTGTCACAACACACCAAAGTCCGGATTTTCAACTCCAATGTAAAAGCAGTTCTCCTATATGGAGCAGAGACTTGGAGATTGACAAAAACCAGTCAACTGAGTACAGACCTTCATGAACAGTTGCCTTAGAAGAATTTTGAAAATCTACTGGCCAGAGAAGATCAGCAACGTCAGACTCTGTGAGAGAACAGAGCAGATAACAGCAGAGAATGAAATTGGGCGAAGAAGATGGGGATGGATCGGTCACAGTCTGAGAAAGCCAGCTTCCAGTATCACTAGGCTGGCATTGTCATGGAACCCCCAGGGAAAGAGGAAAAGAGGTAGGCCGAGAAACTCCTGGCGTCGAGACCTCCAAGCAGACATCAAGAGACTGGGAACCACCTGGAGTAGAATCGAAGGAGAAGCACAGGACAGGTGGAGGTCTCTCGTCGACGGCCTATACCCGGGTAGGGGTGACAGGCGTAAGTAAGTAAGTACAGCTCGATAAAGTTTGGCCAAATATGTGCTAATCTAATCTAATTATGGTTGACATGTCAATTGTCATCTAGGTCAAAATAAAGCTGTGAACTACGTGTCACTGTCAGTAAAACTCGCAAGCGATAAATTTTAAGTAACCGAGGTTGAGACTTCACGTGCTTAAACATCTCTGTAAACTTTCTGCATTTCATTAGGATTTCTGCCTTAAGTAATACGTTAAATCAATATCTCAAAGACAAAGGAGCACAAATTATTCTAGCAAATAATGAAATATATATTTTATTGTTGTTCTGAGTCAATATGGATGACAAGAAATAAGCACTAATGACTGCGAAACAAACGCTGCAAAATGCATTAACTGGAAAATGTTTCCGGTAACTGTGTTCTCCGTCTAACTGACATCAAATATATGTACTCAAATACACAATACATACCATTTTTAGGCAACCCTCGAATCACTTTCACAGCAGCGTTGAATTTCTCTTCTGCAGTCGCAGCCATGATTGTTTACTGAATCACGTGACCTTGGACTTTGCTCAAAAGAGTAGTTCCCCGTTGTCAACATAGAGGGGTTGTCTCTTCTTGGATCGCAGTTACTGTGTGTCCTCGTTGGCTCAATATATATATATACTATATATAAGTGACCCGCTTCAGTTCTTTGAGTATTTGAGCCGTAAACCTTTCCGTGTCTGATACAGTATCACTGTAAATATATCCAGTGACTTCAGTTTCACTGAGTGAGTCCGTGTACCACTGACGCAGAAAAGGTCATTCGGGGTGCCCGCGGCCGTTCGGCCGGCTCACTGTACGGCGGCAGCCCGGCCTGTATCATCTTAATCGTTTTTATAAATACACACAGTCACCTTTTGTGAAACAAGCAACCTAATTATAGGCTGAGTTCAGTAACTCGGTATGCGGCCTCGCCCTGTGCCGCCTAGCGGGTGACATGCACGGGCGCCGTTGTTGCGGCTAGTTTCTCACTGACCTGGCTCGGACCGGTCCTGCGGTGCACCTGATCGGTTTAGCTAATTAGAGCGTGTGCTCTCTGCACCGCTGTACTTAAGCAATCTTGGAGACTATAACTTAAGACTGAACTTGATTACATGACTCGTGCAAAATCATGTACTTAGATGAATAAAGAATACACTTTTTTCCATATGCACTGACTGAGACGGCATCCTTATAGTGCTAGCACCACGAAACTCAGTGAGTCTCCAAGATTGCTTAGGTACAGCGGTGCAGAGAGCACACGCTCTAATTAGCTAAACCGATCAGGTGCACAGGACCGGTCCGCGACGTGGCACATCTCCCGGCCCAACTCTTTGAAGTACTGAGCCGGGTGGACCTTTGTAGTTGATGTCAGCATGAAAGCCACAGTGAATGTTTTCAGTCTGCAAAAGGCACAGATCCTCATACGCCTTGCAGCTGAACTTAACAACTGGCTCACAGCGATCTACATAACCTATTGACTCTTAATGTCAATGCTGCTCTCCCGGCGGAAAAGACGCTTATGTTCTACTGACGCCTCTTTTCCGCTGAAAGGTATCGTCGTTAGCAGTCAATGGGTTAATCTCTTAACATGAACCAACTGGACTTTGCGTGTTGGGCTCGGCTGCATGAGTCACGCTTAATCCTGTGCAGGCCACTGAGCAAGGTGTTCCGCTATAGCGGAGCACCTTGCGTAGTGGCCCGCACAGGACTAAGCTCACTCATGCAACTGACCCCATGTCTGTGATAGTAGAACCTTACGGCTCAAAGCCCAAGGTTCTAAGGTCCAAAATCATAGACCAACACACATTTCAGTCTGTGCTCTTTGAAATTAAAAACAACTAAAGACCGTCTGTCATTGGATCTTTGCCGTCTATATGAACACCTCGACCTGCCAGTAGGCAAGACATCTGATCAGAACATCCATCAACTTGGCGGCTTTTTTTTTTCCGAAGCGCGTTTTCCCCCCTTGTCAGTATGAGGAACGATACATGCTGTCCTATTGTTTGTGCAAGATTTTCATTGTAATACAATGACAATCTCGCTTTTCACAAAAAATGGACTTGATGTCTATTGCCGTCACAGGACAGTGTGCTTGCTGGCAAAGTATTACTCACATACAATGTACATCCGTCTTCCTTATACAAACCGGCTGAGCCGTCATCCTTAACTGATGATCACCCATCCGGGACCGTGTCAAACTGCCATTAGAGGACTAATGCTATGACTATCCGTATCTATTTCTCCACGCTCTTGTGCTCACGTGTGACGGTAATAAAGCGTAGCGGACATGTAAAGGACATTACTTCCCTTGTATTGTAGACCATTACATCCCATGTATTTTTAGAAGTATTCGTGTAAAGTATTAGTCAAGTTGACGGTGATAAAAAGACTTCTTTTTAAATAGAACGGGGGTGGGCTGTAGCGAGATGGGGAGTGGGGGGGGGGGGGGGGGTGGGGGTGGTGGGGGGTGATTGCTTTTTACTTATAACAAAATTTAAGATACAAACATGATTTAATAATTCCAAAAATGAGAAATTATAGTGTCGTGTGTCATTCGTGAGACATACATTAAACATATAAATGTGAACACAAAAACAATACAATCACGACTTACAAATCACATCACATTGCTGTTTCACGTCACATCACATTGCTGTTTCACGTATCACATATAATGATACCACTGCCTATTGCACTCTTTATTGAAATACTTTACAATATATACTAAAACCCACTAATGCTAAAACAGTTCTTTCACTCGAATCGCACGCCCGCACACACACATAAACACACACAGAGACAATATTAACTCATTACATCCTGAGTATGAAATTATCAATTGTTTTAGATATCCTTTGAGGTCTACATCACAGTTCCGGAGCCAGATTGACCATGACAGCTCAAGGGTGGTGTCAAAATAGCTTGGCGCCTGTACGCGCCAAGCTATTCTGACACCACCCATGAACTATCATGGTCGATCCTCATTCTGTCGTAGCATGTCTGGTCTTTAAGGGCTAAAAACGCACCACCTGTAGCGGAGTGTCACAAGCAGAAGTGACTTCTTACTAATTTACTTTAGCCTAAAAAAAAAAAAAAAAAAAATGGAGCAGATGCAAAGAAAATGTGATGTGAGTTGTAAATTAGGGTATGGTTAACTCGGCGTCTGTAACGGCGACAAAAATAAAACAACCCAAAAATTCTTCCCCTAGTTCTAGGGTGGGACCTGATTAGCTTGGCGCCTAAAAAGGCGCCAAGCTAATCAGTCCCTACCCTGGAACTATCAGGGTCGGTCCATCCTCACCTTGCCTTAGGACAGTTCCCAGATTTTTTAACTAGGAGTCAGTGTGGGCTATAAGCGTAACATTCCTATGGGATCGATGCAAAAGAAGAAGAAGGTGCCATGCGATTCAGCCACTCCATTCGAACAATCACAGTCAAACCATCTCCCAGACGATGAATAAAAGTAAAGGACTTTTGTCAATTTCACCCAACAGAAACAGAAGAAGTCAAGGACTGGAAACGAAATAACAACAAACTGAAGTCGCCACCGGCTGACACTAAATTACTATGTCGATAAACTGCTTATCACTGAGCACTAATATGATTGGATATGGCAAAAGCAGTTAGGTAAAAAGGGATGTAGGGGGTGAATAATCTCTAGGCAGGCCCAAAGGGTCTGCCCAACGGTGAATCCCGCGATTAAGTTGCATCAGTCAAACCTCGACTCAACGATTGGCAAAAATGCTGAAGATTTCCGAGCGTCTCCGTGCTCGAAAATACGGCACTTCCCTTAGTTAGCTCAGGAAAAAGTATGTCACGCGCAATGTTCCTCTCAGTGCTTTTTTTTTTTTTTTTTTTTTTTAATATATAAATCTATTGACACAAACTAAGTCCACAGTTCCAGGACCTTTCAACGGACAGCTAGTGAACAAATCCGTTTCACTTTCCCCCTGGATTTGTGAGTCCAGCTACCGGGGCTTGGACGGGATTCGAACCCACGACCCGGCGATTCCCTTCGCTCTCCTGCTCCGACGTTGGCCGCCTGAGCTATTTTGGACATGACTCTCCCAGTGATGCAATTACTGAATTAGTTAGTTCGGGTTTAACGTCCACAGCGCACCGAGGTGACTGATCATGGACGGCCCTGACGGGCGGGTCAAGTTATGGGGGACAGGGAAATCTCAATTGCCTATGGAGTACGACCTGAACACTGATCAACTCACACTCAGGCGCACTCCAACTGTTCCACTTTGATTTACCAGGACCGCCTTTTAACGGATATGCTATTGAACAAATCCGTTTTTCCCCCTGGATTGTGAGTCCAGCTACCGGGGCCGGGACGGGATTCGAACCCACGACTGACCCGGCGATTCCCTTCGCTCTCCTGCTCCGACGTTTAACAACCGCCTGAGCTATTTCGAACTCTGCCCAGTGATGGTTATTCTTGAGAACTGTGGCAACGGTCACGAGCCGGTTACGTCAGAACAAAGGCGATTTTTGATTGGATAAAATTATCCATTCGCTGCGGAGATGTGATACAAGATTGCGACACAGCTCGCGTGAAAGTGATGTGACTTTTAGTCGACGATTTTTGTCGCTAAGAGAAATATTTTAGGGTAAGACTATTTCTAGTCCTTCTTTAGATTTTTTAATTCATAAAGTTACCTTTGCAAAGCTATTTGTCTTTTTGAGAGTGAGAATGTGATGTATGAAAATCGGACAATTTATTCCCGCTGTTTGTGGGTGTAGACCTCTGAATCTGGGATCTTGATGTCTGAAGACGGACAGGGAAGTCCGGCTAAGCCGGAACCCGCTTTCTTAGGAAGCTAACCGAGTTTTGATTTCATTTTTTTCCATTTGTTTAATTGATATTATTATGACAGTCAGTAGCGTGGCACTTATGCAGAAAAGAATCCAACGAAGAAAGAAACAGGCCTAAGTTAAAGACAGATCTACAACACAGCTAGTTTATTACTACTACTAGGTCCATAGTAGCCCATATACTGAGGCTAAAAGCTTCAAATTTGTACACTGCCATATATGCAAGCTACATTATAGTACTTACGAATACGGATATAGACCAATGGAAAGGGTGGTGCCAGAATAGCTTGACCGAGCCATTCAGGCACTACCCTTGAACTATTTTAGTCAAACTTATTTCACACTGGTGTATTCCGAATGATAAGGGTTAATATTACCCGTTAAGCCCATTTTTAAAATAGATGGGTAAACAAGTAAAATGCAGCTTTGAAACTTATCTTGTCTGATGTCACTGATGAGGAATTTGCACCTTCCATTACTATTAGAATTTTTGTTAAATTTTGTATAGTTGTTTAATTCAAATTTTATTGTTAATCCAAAGTTTGTTATGAGCAATGTAATTTACATACAAAAAGTGGTTGGGACCTACTATACTATTCATAGGCTGTGTCAGGGTTCGTGCTAGGATTTTTCAAAACCAGTCCACCCATCTTCCACCCCTCCTGTTTGTTTTCCAGTTCAGATCAAAACCGGTCCCCAGGAAATGCTTTCCCATAGACAAGGGACATAAGCGTTCACCAGCAGAATTCTAACCAGTCCAGCCAAAATAAAACTAGTCCCTGGGACCAGCAGCTTAAAAAATTTATGGTATTCTCTGTTCACAAATATGGTAAAATACCGGTAATTACCGGTTAGCGTGAACTCTCTGTGTCACTGCTCACGGAAATAATTTTGCCAACCTCTTTGCCTGCTGCATTTATAATAAAAGCTTTTTTCTTCAGGTCCCTTCCTAGTGTTGACGTGTCACAAGAAGCAGCAGCAGATTACAGAGTATTTTTGTCTCTTCATCATCATCCACCTATTAAAAAGAGCATACACTGACTGAATTAAGTGCCAGGGAACATCAGCAACAGAATGTCTTACGGGCAACCTCCACAGTATAGTCAGGCACAGAGCTACCCTTCAGCCCCTGGGTATGACGGAGAGAAATATGGTGGATATGGACAGGGCCAGGTTCAAAGCGAGTATGGATATGACCAGGCTCCTCCACCTCCAAATCCTTATGCTGTTGCTGCAGGTATGTTTATTATTAACTCATTTGAGACATGCTGCATCCAGATACGCGGCATAAGCCGCATATCCAGATGCGTAACATTTTAACTCGTTCTACCCCAGACCGAAATACTCAAATTTTGCCGTTGTCCTCTGAAGACTGCAGTGCAGTGCAGGTCACAGATTGACCATGATATTGATAGACTAAGGGTGATGCCAGAATAGCTTGGCGCCCTTAGGCGCCAAGCTGTTCTGGCATCACCCTTAAACTATCATGGTCAATCCATATCTTCAGGGCTTCCATTTTAGTGCGTCTGTGCGTCTATGACGCATTAAAACTCAAAATCATGTACTGAAAATGTAACTAAGGGGTAGTCGGACGCACAAAAATTCAGTGCATCTGCGTCCGAGACGCATCATCCTTGCACCACCATGTGTAACCTAACAGGTAGGTGACAGTAATTCTATTTTTAGTGATGAGTTGGTTCATTTAACCACACGCTTGGATGGGCAAACTGTTAGTTTACGTGTGGTGTCGGCATGTTATTACAAAGTGCTTGCTACATGTTGAACGCGTTACTTGCTGTGATGTCACCATTTATACTATTATGGGGATACCGCATTGTGCGTTTCATTTTCGATCTTGAACAAAGTTGTAAATGGCGGAGAAAAAGCAAAGGAAGCTGGGATGCTTCGGATTCTTCAGTCCGGCACCATCTGATCTTGATAATTGCTTAGAAGAAAGTTGCATTTCGACACCGCCATCTCCATGAACAAGCGACAGTACCAGAAATTATACTCCTGGGCCGTGTGTGGCACCGCCGCTGCAACTAGCAGTTTTCAGAGTTCATGGCTGCGTGTATTTCCACGGCTAAAGCACAACGGCACACGGATGACATGCGCAATGTGCATGGAGGCGAACTAAAAAAGCAAATCCAGAAATTTGAACAGAAATAAGTTTTTAAGTTTTTTTTATCATGGTCGATCCATCTTCTGGTACACTAGGTATTAGGCAAAAGCTCTAAAATTGGAGAAATACCTCTTTCGGGTTAAATGGGTTGAAACCAACTTTTAATACATTAATACACACACACACACACCACACACACACACACACCACACACATACAGAGAGATGATGATGAAACATTTTTATTCAGGATAAAAAGTTTTAGGCATAACAATGCCTATCTTCCAAACTGTCCTGCTACTCTACACATATAAAAATACATCAGACGATACAGCAAAAGATAAAACATAAATAAAAAGACCCATTCCCCCCCCCCCCCTCCCCCCCCTCAGAAAAAAAAGAAAAGAAAGAAATTAATTTAAAAAATATATATATACAGGTATGAACCTAACATGTTAATGCAGACAGTTGAATTATTACATAATCTGCAGCAACAGTAGAAGATTATTAGGTAATAGGAAACTTGTCACTAACTATATGAATAGTAGCATATGGGAGCCGAACATACTTATACTTCTGAAGTAAATATTTATGGAGGCGATCTTTGAAGACGCTAATCTTACAAATTGATTTGCTGGTTTTACAGATTCTATGTCTAATCTAATTTTTGGAAGGTGGATCAAACTATTTTTCGTGTTTTTTCTATTAATATCGGAAAATAGAGTTTTTAGATAGGGTGGGGCTTTTCCATCTTGTGCAGTAGAACACAGTGATTAAATTCAAACTGTTTATTCAATGTTAGTAACTTGAGAGATTTTAATTTTTCATCGGTCGAAGTAGGACCGGGAAGTATTAATTTAATGCCCCGACGATACAAGGAATAAAGTTTTTTCATGTGAACTTCGCTGCATCCCATTCCAGACGGAAGAACTGTAGTCACAATGTGTTTTAATATGCGCATGGAAAAAGACTTTACGGATATCAGTATTAACTATATGGCGTAGTCTTGATAACAGGAACAGATTTTTGGAGATTGTTTTGCATATAGTCAGTATGCGGTTCCCAGCTTAATTGGTTGTCCACGATAACGCCTAATAAGCGATGCCTAGTTACTTGTTCTACAGGCTGGCTATCTAAGGAGAGTCTCACAAACCAGATAGGTGAGGCTAGCGCTGGCAGAATTGTACACAAAACAAGGGGAATCACTCCGCGCTGGACAGACAAACAGTTAGATCCCCTGCCCCCGCCTATCAGGCACCCAATCGCCAGCCCACAGAGAAATATGCAGGTATAGACCAAGACGATCATCTGCATCCTCCAAGGAGAGTGTTAAAGATGGTAGGCCATGCTGGTGTTTCTGACGTGTACTAACTAACATGCTCTTTGTCTTTCATTCATTCAGTCCTCTCTGCGCCGTCTGGTGCTTGAGGCGACTTCCCTTGTTGTCGTTTCCGTAGCAAGTTTCTTTTTACAGGGTGGAGTCGCTAGCCCCACGCCTAACCCTCCTCCTTTATCCTGACTTGGGACAGGCAGTTAAGCCCCCAAAGGGGCCTCCCTGGTGGAGTTGCTCTTTGTCTTTGGAGTACTAATAATCATGTGATTATCACTGCACCAGCCTGCTACTTCATCTAGACTTTGTTGGAGTACCTTATTAATGGTTGCGATATCTTTATCAGATGTGTGTATGGTCGCGTCGTCTGTGAACAGATCGCAGTTTGCGTCTAAATGAGATATGCACAGTGGCAGATCATTAATAAATAGATTAAATAATAAGGGTTCTAGAATAGATCCCTCTGGAACACCGCAAGTTACTAACCCGTCAGAGGAATATTTGCCATTTAGCAGTACTTTCTGCCTTCTGTCCCTGAGATAGGAAGATATAAAGGAGACAGTGAGTCAATATGATAGAATGGTACATTGGTAGTTTTTTTTAGTAGGATAGAGTGGTTGACAAGAACCCAAGCTTTTTTCAGGTCAAGAAAGATTGTACCTGATCCTGTACTGTCATTTATGGCAGAGACTTACTTACGCCTGTCAACCCTCCCTGGGTATAGGCCGTCGACGAGAGACCTCCAGCGACTCCTGTCCTGTGCTTCTCCTTCGATTTTACTCCAGGTGGTTCCCAGTCTCTTGATGTCTGCTTGTAGGTCTCGACGCCAGGTGTTTCTCGCCTGCCTCTTTTCCTCTTTCCCTGGGGGTTCCATGACAATGCCTGCCTAGTGATACTGGAAGCTGGCTTTCTCAGACTGTGACCAATCCATCCCCATCTTCTTCGCCCAATTTCATTCTCTGCTGTTATCTGCCCTGTTCTCTCCCAGAGTCTGACATTGCTGATCTTCTCTGGCCAGTGGATTTTCAAAATTCTTCTAAGGCAACTGTTTATGAAGATCTGTACTCTGTTGACTGTGGTTTTTGTCAACCTCCAAGTCTCTGCTCCATATAGGAGAACTGCTTTCACGTTGAGTTGAAAATCCGGACTTTGGTGTGTTGTGACAGCTCTCTGGAACTCCACACTTTCTTCAACTGGAGAAAGGCTGCTCTGGCTTTACCGATTCGTGCTCTGACATCTGCATCAGTGCCGCCTTTTTTGTCTATGATGCTCCCCAGATAGGTGAAGGACTCCACCTCCTCCAACGGGGTGCCAGCAAGCAAGACTGGTTCTTCCCTGGTTGCGGTCAGCCTCATTGTCTTTGTTTTCTGTTTGTAGACAGTGAGGCCCACTTGGGATGAGATGTCAGCAAGCCTCGTGGTCTTGTCCTGCATTTGTTGATGAGTGTGGGACAGTAAAGCCAGGTCGTCTGCAAAATCGAGGTCGTCAAGCTGTGTCCACTGTATTCCACTTCGTCTGTGCTCTGTGGTCCTCTTCATGACCCAGTCTATGGCCAGTAGGAAGAGGAACGGAGACAGCAAACACCCCTGCCTGACACCGGTTCTGACCTGGAGCTCCCTGGTGAACTGCCCTTCGTGAATCACGCGACATGTCATGCCATCGTAGCTGCTCTTGATCAGGCAGACGAGCTTTGTGGGTACACCATAGTGTCGTAGGAGTTTCCACAGAGTCTCTCGGTCCACGCTGTCAAATGCTTTCTCGTAATCCACAAAGTTGACTACAGCGGGGAGCTCCACTCCAGAGACTGTTCCACGATGATGCGGAGAGTGGCGTACATGATCGGTTTTTCCTGAATCCTGCTTGCTGGTCTCTCAGCTGGGGGTCAACGGAGCTCTTCATTCTCTCCAGGATGATTCTGTTGAAGACCTTTCCTGGTACTGACAGCAAGGTGATTCCTCTGTAGTTGGAACACTTGCTGAGGTCACCTTTCTTGGGAAGCTTGATTAGGTACCCCTCCTTCCAGTCAGCCGGCATCACCTCCTCTTCCCAGATCTTTCCAAACAGTGGGTACAGCATCTCTACTGTTGTCTCTAGTCTAGGTCTGCTTTCAGAGACTCTGCTGGGATGCCATCTGGCCCTGCTCCTTTGCCGCTCTTCAAAAATGCCACTGCTCTTCTGATGATCTCTTCCCGGCTGGGTCTGTCATAGCTGATGGGTAGGTCAGTCTCTGCTGGCTGGATGTCTGGGGGGTCAGGTGGGCTGGGTCTGTTCAGTAACTCTTTAAATACTCGGCCCATCCGTCGAGTTGGTCTGCTCTGTCTGCAATAGGTTTGCCTTCTTTGTCTTTTACTGGTCTTTCTGTATGGCCATACTTGTCCGACAATCTTCTGGTAATGTCGTAGAGCTGTTTCATGTTGCCGCTGCCTGCTGCCTTTTCTGCCTCTGCTGCCAGGCTGTCTGTGTAGGCCCTCTTGTTTGCCCTGATACTCCTCTTCACCTCACGGTTGGCTTCCGAGTATTGCTCCTGATTTATGGCAGAGAACCATTTATCAATTAACTGATTGAGGGCAGTTTGGCACAAATTTAGAGGTCGAAATCCTGATTGTGCTGCAGAGAGGGAGAGAGAGAGTTTAGACAAGTCACACTTTGGTTGTCAATCTGCATTCAGCAGAAAAGGCTATATTCTCTGTTACAATACATTATCAAATGATCATACTCTGTGAGAGAGAGGCTTTTGCACGATAGCTCAACAGTTAAAAAATCAGTATCATGGTAAAGACATACACACACACACTGCCACAACAAATTTAAAGAGGAGAGAGCGAAATGAGTTAATTTATTTAAAAAAAAAAACAAAAAAAACAACATACAGATGATGCAGTTTTTCTTAAATAACTTTGCGGACCCTCTATTATGCTCAGAGTGGGGGTCTGTGTACCATCTAAAATTTATACCTGGGGGTCTACAGACCCTTTAACCTGTTGTGAAAACGGAAGCCCTGATCTTACTGTGGTGTGTCTGAGGTAGAATGAGTTAAATGTGTTGATCCTTCATTAGGGAGAAGCATTGAACAACACCCAACTGCAAGAGATATAGATCCTCATGAGCCCCAGCAATTGCTGAGGCTCATGAGGATCTATACCTCTTGTTGAGACCACTTTATATACACATTCATTTAGTCAGGCTTTCCATTAATGGAAAATTCGCAGTATTTGACCGACAGGGACAGAAAAAAATGGAATGCCGTCCGTCCCAGGGACAGACAAATCTTGAGAAGAAATGAACTTATCCCTGTTGTGTTTCAAGTAGGTGGGGGACCTTAGAGAGCAGGGGACCAATTTTTTTTGTCATGCTGTCTGTTCCCATGACAGACAATTTTAAATCCTAGAGGAAAGTTTAGTGCTTGGGATGTTTGATGTTAAATTTACAAATATTGTATTTCAAACACAGTATACAGTGTGCCTCAGTGGCAGCAAGTTGGTTAAAACTGAAATTGCATGAAGTTGATGAACATTGGTGTCAAATTATTTGATAAACACTGGGGGTTCTTTTGGAGATAGGTGGTCAGTTTAAAAAGTACATTAGCAACAAACTTTCAGCGAGGGTTACTGGACTCCCCAACCCCATCCCACAGCCAATGATCATTGCCCTATTTGATATTTGGTCAAGAGTATGACTGAGTGTCCAAAGAGTGTGACATGGCTGTATGATTTTGAACTTATACATATGAGCATCATTTTGCATGATTCAGTGATGTGTTTAGTCATAAGTAACATTCCCCCCAAAAAAGAATTTCCCCATTCAGCAGTCGTTTGGGTGTCTATCTATCTATCTATATCCCGTAGTCTTGCTGACCGTTGAGGCACCACTGATGACTTGGCAACCAGCTCCCTCCATTCCTCTCTGTTCTCTGCCATTCTTAGCGGATCGTGCAGCTTCAGTCCTGTCCACTCTTATTGTCCTCCCATCTTTTCCACTGTCCTCCTCTCCTTCGTCCTCCTTGCACAGTGCCTTGCAGGATTGTTTTGGCAAGCCCTGCTGAACGCGTGACATGCCCATACCACTTCAGTTTGCATTTTTTTCACAAAGGCTAATAGGTCTTCATAGGGCCTGATGGCTTGCATGATTCTGCTTCCCACTTCCTCGTTCGTGATGTGATCTCTGTACGAAATGCCAAACAGCCTTCGAAAACATCTCATTTCAGTGGCTTGTATCTTTCTTTCAAGGTCTGCTGTGAGGGTCCATGCCTTGCAGGTATACAAGAACACTGAGATGACTAAGTAAGGAGCGCATCAGTCTGATCTTGGAGCAGAGTATGATGTTTCTGTCCTTCCATATGGTCTTCAATCTTGTCAGTGCTGGTGTTGTCTGCGCATTGCTGGACAGTATTTCTGGTTTTGATCCCTCATCTGTCACAATGGCTCCTAAGTATTTGAATTTATTAATGGTTTCCAGTTTTTGGCTTCCAATCATGACGTGAGTGCCAATGCCACTGGTGTTATTGGTCATCATTTTGGTCTTCTCTGCACTGATTTCCATCCCATACACAATGGCTGTACCCAGCTTTTCCATCAGCTGAGCTAGCTCCTTTTCTGTTCCTGCAAGGCCATCAATGTCATCTGCAAAGAGCAAGCTCGTGATTGTTTTGCCTCCAATACTGACAGTTCCTTCATGCTCTTTCAGAGCGTCTGGGGGTAACTGGAGAAATAGTGTTATGGTTTTTACATAACATTTACACAGTCACACATTATAAAGCACATTTTCTAGCTTTCACAAAGTAGATTCATGCTGTATAAATTATCATGTTGTTCTTTACTTACTACTACTAGGCTATGATTAAACTTCAAAGAAAGTTTGATGGGGTGAATAGATACACAATGGTGTGACACTGAAATTGTTTGAACATAACTTTACACTCAGCTATACATTTATGCAAAAAAATGCATAAATAATATTTAAAAAATTGTGTGTGGTATTAAACACACAATTTTAATTGCACAGTGATTGATTCCAAACTATCTTAATAGAAACTATAAGTGTGAACACAGTAGCTATAAACTAAAAAAAGTAAAATTGGACAACTTGCTCATGAAGAAAAATTTGGAAATCATTGACAACACAGCAAAGAAAGCCAATTAAGACAGTATGTTTTCCCTTTATTGTGTAAACTCTTGTAGATTACAGAATAATTCAGAAAAAAACACCATTCACAACATAGAATGAAATAAAGGCTAAAAACAATAAACACAATGCTTGAACATAACTTTACACCATGACCAACAAACTTGAGGCCCTTTAACTTAACATGCATTAATCCAAAAATAACAAAACACTACTCAAGTGATGGGTTTTTAACAAATATACTTTTATTTCTCCCAAAACTGTGTCTAAAAGATTAATGAAAGCAGAAAACAAATATTGTAATTGTTTGTACATAACTTTACACCACGGGCTTCAAAATTTCAGCAAAAAGGGCCACCACAAATGAACAAGAACTAGAAAATAAAAATCATGATCACCTGTAGCTTTCTACTACACTACAGAGCAGCAGTGATGTAATTATCGGGTTTGAAATTGATAATACAAGGGAATAATGTGTGAAAATGGCAAGTTTGAACATAACTTTACAACCGAACATGTTGGTATTATCGACACTGAAGTAAAAATAAAAGATAAAAATGGGAAATTGCATCAAATTCTGTGGTCAGTAAATCCCAGCATTTACCAGCTATAATTTTTCAGTTCTAATAATTATGTCTACAATGTTTAAAGCAAGTAGTGAAACAAATCTGTACATGTTTATACATAACTTTACAACATGTGGTTCAAATCTCTGTGTGTGTGCGATGAGAGTGCTCACCGTTTTTTCCTACACCAAACGTTAAATAGTTTTGCGTCTATGGCCAGACCGGGTAAATTCTGAAGCCTGCGAGTGTGCAATGAGAGCACCGTTTTTCCCTACACATGATTGTTGTTGTCAAGTTATGTTCAAGGCATAATTTCTTAAAATTGTCATTTCTTGGGTGCAGAAAAGTTTTGAAAACGGAATAACAAAAATTTAAAAAAATGCACCTGTAGACTATCTGTACTTATCATAGAACACTAAACCATACGAAAATAGCATGATGCACAGTGTAACATAACTTTACAACCCAACCACCGTAAGTGTTACGTCATGTTATGTTCAGTCCAATACTGCCAGAACAGGGTTATTCTTACTTAATCTTATGTTACATAATAAAAAAACAATAATATAAAGTACATAAAGACAATGGAAACATTATCACAGCTTAAGATAAGAAAAACGGCCATTTTTAAGTCTGTTCTATTTATAGAAGGGACTTTTTAGGATGGGTCGCGGTGGGGCAAATTTAATAGCATGTCCATGATGTCAAAGGCGGGCGGGCCTAAACCTCTCACAATTTTAGTAACAAGATAAAAATTAAATCATGCCTAGTTACCCTAACCTCACTGCTGAATGTACATTTGGCGCGAAGCGCTGTATGTGCGTATTATGTGTGTGCGTATGTGTATGTAAACAAGAGAATCTCCGATATTTCTGTACAAACAAGCTTGAAACTTGGCGCAATACTTTCTTAAGTGGGTGGCTAAGAGAGCCTCCGAGCATGTTGTAATTAGAATGTCTCATTGAAGACATAAACAACCGTTTATAGAAATTCGGTTGATCCAGATTACAGTCCGTAATTTTTGTCATATTTACTTGAACTTTTGCATATAGCTAGTTTGGAGAAAGACATTGGATGAGATCGTTAGCCAGCTTTGTATCTTTTCAACCTTTTTAGTAAAATCTAATTATTTGCAGAAAAAAATTAAAAAGTAAAAAGCCGCGACTTTTCGAGAAAATCAGACAATGACGGGGATGTAAGAACAGCAAGTCAGACACGGACGCAATACTCTAGACATGACGTAATTCTCTCTCTCACTCTGACACATACACACGCAATGCGCGCGCAGAGTGCAGACTTGAACTTCATTGGAGTTCATTCGACAAAGCCGGTTGTGGTTGGTTTCAAGTCAAATGAAGAAAAGTGATGCCATGCTTTTTTAAAAGACGCGCACTTTTGTGTATGCAGAAGTCGATCGCCTTTGTCAGTGCCAGGGATCAAAAGTGAGATTACTTACAGTTGACCAGTTCTCTGTGAATAGTGGTCTGACTGAGGTAAACATATTGCAACTATTTATAACAAATTGTGTAGTGCAGATGTTTAAACCGATCTTGAGTAATTCAACTCATGCCATGCCTCACAAGTTACATCAGTGGGTTATTTTTTCGCTGGTCATTTGTAGGCTGATGTGTTGAGATGGGTCCATAATATCTGCATTGTGGTCAATGAATGGTACAGGAAAGTAAATGGGCATTTTCGTGCACCATCATCACTATTTTTCTGTCCGTCATTTCGTGCTCTTATTTAATTCGAGGCAAATTCCATCAAGTAATGTTTTCTTCCTTTGTTCAAAACTTGCGGTCATTGAGCCGATTGATTTTACATTTCTTTGCATCAACATTCATTTAAAGTATTAGAAAAGCAGTACATTTACATTGCTTTTTAAAAATATTTATGGTGCTCAGCCATCAGTTTTGTTTGAATGTAACCATTTACAACCAAAACGTACCTTCAACTTTGTCGCTTTCCTGCTCCATTGATGTCACCTGTAGGTATGAGGTGCATAGACTGACCAAAGCAAAACTCAAAATGGCTGCCGATTCCAGAAAATCATGCGCGTTGATGATTGCAAAATGTTTTTCCGTGTTTGAACGTAACACAAAATTTACAACTTTTGGGTTTAACAAGTTTAAACGCAGCCTTCTTTCAATTCTCGAATGGATTTCGAATTTGTTTACGATAATTGGAATTAAGAGTAATGTTATCTAAGATATATGTTAATTAGATGCCTCGTGGTAAGTTTTTTGTGTTCCAGTTCGCGGCGAGATTTGCACGTGTGAAATTTACGATGCATGTTATGTTCATGCTAGCCTTTACTTGCCCTCAAACTACTTAAAACTTAGACACATTTAAACTTGACGATATGCTAACAAAATAGCAATTTGCATTGCCTCTCTATCGGCCTAAACTTGGTTTCAAAATTCTTTTTCATTCCCCGGAATTTTTTATCTGAAAGTGAACACATGTGAGTGATATCACGTTTCAAAATTCTGGCTTCCGCCGCTCGATCGTACAAAACAATGAAAAATTCTTTTATCCCATCGGACACATGCAAAAATGACACACAATTAGAAAGTATGTTCAATTTCTAACCAGTTGAGATATGGTTGTGTGAGATGCATGCCCGATTTTGAGTTTGAAGGCTTTGTTTTGTCAGTCAGGTAGCGAAACCAGCGCTCAACGCCTAGTCGTACTCTTGACCATTTGAGAGAGTGCCCCCACCCACGACCACCCATCCAACCTCCTTTGAGAGACTAGAAACTCCCCCTTTCAAATGAGATTTCAAAAACTCCCCATCCCTTCAAGACTGATAGCTTGGAGCCTCTAGTCGCTGAGCTATTTTGGCATAAATCACCCTTGAACTATCAGTATCATGGTCTTTATTATGTATCTCTAAATCTGTTGTATAGTCTTTAGAGGGCAGCCATCAGATTTGGGGAATTTTAGTCTCAGGGCTCAGTGTGTTAATTATTTTTTCCTTTTCTACTATGTAGGTGCAGCATACCCGCCCCCACAAGCATCTGAGCCGAAGCCAACAAACTATTCCACTGGGTACTCAAACAACGGCAGATTTGAAGATGAGCCTGTAACTGCAACTGGCGTTGAAAGTTTTAATGCCACATCTTTCTCAGACAAAGCCATTCGTCATGCCTTTATCAAAAAGGTTGGTACAATTTTTTTTACTGAAAGTTTGGTGTACCCAGTACCTCAGGCATGAAAGTATTGTTCTGAAATCAGTCACCTATTAAGATGGGTGCCCGTGTTAGGAGGTGATTGATTATGCAACTGTCATCCTGTACCATTATTTAGCCTAAAGCCTACCCCCTTTCCAAGCTCACACACACGCAGCCAAAGGGAGATTCGTTTTTGTGTTTTTAAAATTTGTACCAGACTATTTTCTTAATGTGTTTCTTGAAAATCTAAAAGCTATAATCCAAATCCAAATGAAAGACTGTGTGTATAATCTCCCACCACCATTCAACCCTGAGACATTGCAGGAAGATATGGATCAGCCATGGTAGTTCAAGGGTGATGCCAGAATTCTGGCACCACCCTTGAACTACCATGGTTGAAAGTATTGCCTGAACCATGATGTAGTCTTAAGAGTATAGCTGTCATTAGTTGGAATTGCAGTGGTAGTCTTCAGTGTGTTCATTTCAAAAGCAGAGCTTGTAAGCCAATAGTTGTTTTGTTGTTGTTTGTTTTTTGTTAGAGGAGCAGGTGTTCGCTAGTGATTTTGGACCTCACAGCCAGGAGCTGCAAGGCGCAACATCACAGATCAGCAAAGTTACATTGGTGCATTACCATAACTGGATGTTGGTGTTTGGTTGCAGGTGTACTTGATTCTGACATCTCAGCTACTGGTGACTTTCGGTTTTGTGGCCTTTTTTATCTTTGTGTAAGTTTTCAGTTTTCACTTCTTCGTAACTTCTTAGTCTTTTTTCTCCCCCCCCCCCCCCCCCCCCCCCCCCCCCCCCCCCCAGGATATTTGAAGAAAAAAAAGGGGTGTTACAGTATTATGTAGTTCAGCACATCACACTTGCACACACATGGAAAAGTCGTCACACTACAGTCAGACCTGTACAAGCAGACCACCAAAAGGACTATCAAAAAGTGCCCGCCTTAGACAGGTGCTGTCCTTACACAGGGTCATCTAAGACAGAAAGACCATCAGACCGCCAATGGGTGATCTGCTTAGACTGCTGGTCATCTTGACAGGTTTGACTGTGTTGCTGGAGGACCAAGATTACATCATGCATGTTACATACCATTATGATATGTTTCTTAACACAAACCCTAAAAGAGGAGTTGCCCTTTATTTTAATAAAAAGTTAAATGCTCAAGAATGTGAAACACTGAACAATAGTAAGTTTGAAGAGAGCTTATGGTACTATTTTGTGAGTGCTTCTGGTGACAAAATTCTTGTTGGTTGTGTGCATACAAGCCCCAACTCCACAACTGAAAACACAGATTTACTATTACAACTTTTACGATCCGAGGAGATACAAGCATATGACAAAATTTGCATTTTCGGAGATTTTAATTTCCCTTGTGCAGGTTGGGATGGCTCCTGGACAGGGGAAAAAAATAATCAAATTGTTGAGTGCATAAGAGACGCCTTCCTGATTCAAATGGTGAAAACCCCAACAAGACATAGGCAAGGTCAGAGGTCGACATTAGATGACCTAATCTTAGTAAATGACGAGTTGCTAACGTCAGATATTCAACACTTGGATCCCATTGGCAAGAGTGACCATGATGTTTTACTCTTCCAGCTGTATGTACCATAAGGTTAAGGTGACGCAGAGTATTAAACACTTCCTTAACCTTGGGAAGGGAGACTATGATAGTCTGAGAGCATATATGGCAAATATTGACTTTACAACTACTAAACCTGAAAATTGCGGAGTGGAAAAATTCTGGGCATTAATTAAGTCCTCGATTCTGAAAGGTATGGAGTTGCACATCCCAAAAGTGAAGAACAAATCACATAAAAGAACCACACCATCTTGGATGAATAAGGGTACTTTAAGAATGATTAAAAAGAAATACAAGTTATACAAAAGATATCTTCAAACTCAAGAAGGTAGAGATTACCAAAGATATATTACCCTAAGAAATGACTGTAACAAATTAATAAAGCGTAACAAAAAATTGCATGAAAGAAATATTGTAGATAAATGTAAAATGAACCCCAAAGTGTTTTGGAAGTATGTACAGGAACAAACTAAATATAATTCTGGAATAAATGCACTTAAAAAAGAAGATGGCACACTTGCTGTAGGAGATCATGAAAAGGCAGCAACATTGAATAAATTCTTCTCAAGTGTATTTGTGGAAGAAAATTTGAGTAATGTTCCGTTGCTTGGTAGAGGCTCAAAATCGAATGGGTGCACCATAACAGATATCGTAATAACTCCTGATATTGTCAAGAAAAAACTAAAGGAGTTGAATCCTTCCAAAGCTCAAGGTCCAGACTGCATCCCTCCCAGAGTTTTACAAGAGTTGTGTAATGAGTTGGCAGAGCCACTTTGCACATTGTTTACTTTTTCCCTTGAATCAGGTATTGTACCGCAAGACTGGCGAACCGCATAGGTAAGTGCGATTTTTAAAAAAGGTTCTAGGTCAGATGCAGGAAACTATAGGCCAGTAAGCTTAACATGTATAGTATGTAAAGTTTTAGAGTCTATAGTCCGAGATGAGATCGTTAATCATTTTACGGTGAATAATATGTACACTGAATGCCAACATGGTTTTAGAAGGAAACGATCATGTGTTACTCAGCTACTACAGGTTATGGATGATATAACCTCCTTACTGGACAACAAAAAAACGGTTGACATCATATACTTAGACTTTAGAAAAGCATTCGACACTGTTCCTCATGAACGGCTTCTTCAGAAACTAGAGGCCTATGGTGTATGTGGAAACATTTCCAACTGGATAAGAAGTTTTTTACATGCAAGAGAACAAATGGTAAAGGTTGGAGAAGCAAAATCGGACAAAATAAAGGTACTGAGCGGCATACCTCAAGGTAGCATCTTAGGACCTATATTATTTACGATATTTATAAATGACTTGCCAGATTGTGTTAATAGCATGTGTAAAATTTTCGCAGATGATACTAAAATCTATAATGAATCGAGCAATAAAGACGTGTTGCAGAACGATTTGGATCACTTGCAAGAGTGGTCCGACACATGGGACTTACATTTTAATGTAGAGAAATGCAAGGTCTTACATGCTGGAAGGAACAATCCTGAACACGATTACTTGATGAAAGTGAACAGCAACATTAAAAAGGTGGTATCTTGTGAGGAGGAAAGAGATTTAGGTGTGGTCTTCGACAAAGTTCTATCTTTTGACCCCCATATTCAGAACTGCATCAATAAGGCCAACAAAATGGTTGGAGTAATTAAGAGAGCTTTTAATTATTTGGACAAGGAAATTTTTAGTAAACTGTATAAATCACTAGTCAGACCACATTTAGAATATGCAAACACTGTATGGTACCCAGGTTTAAAGAGACAATCAGCTGCACTCGAAAGGGTACAGAGACGAGCAACAAAACTGGTCAAAGAATGTAGAAATATGACTTATTCAGACAGACTCAGATACTTTGGATTACACTCCTTACGCGGACGTAGAATACGTGGAGACTTAATCCAAGTTTTTAAAATTTATAATGGCATCGACGACCTAAAGTGGAACGACTTTTTTGCAACACCATTCTGTGACAGAACCCAAAATTCTGAAGGGAAAATCTTTGTACAGCACTGTAACACTAACCTGCGGAAGTTTTGTTTTACTAACAGAGTTGCCATTGTTTGGAATGACCTACCAGTTTCATTAAAAAAAGCATCTAATATAAATTCTTTTAAAAACCAGCTGGATGAATTACCAAAATTTAAAGAGATTTTTTATTCCTATGATGAATGATTTTATAGGAAAATTGCATGCATAGCAGACCCATAAAGGAACTAAAGAAAGAAAGGACATTTATAAAGGCCTCACGGCCTATTTTGTCCTCACAATACTACTACTACTACTACTACTACTGCTATGTAATAGAAGAAACAGGAAGTTGGTTCTAAAATGTGAGCCACGGTTATGATTTTGATGTCTAGCTTCTGTATATCTCTGTCTTTAGCATGACCATATGGATTAGACCCTAAGCAAACATATTAATTATGCTGATGGCAGATATTGAGATAAACATATTGACGAGGTAAAGAAATGCTACATTTTTGGATTCCAAAGATGTTGCATTTCTTTTGATAGTCAGTTATCCCATAATTATATATTAGTATTACTGAGGCTAAAAGATTCACATTTGTACACTGCCATATAATATATATGCAAGCTACACTATAGTACTTACAGATACGTATTTAGGCCAATGGCTTTAGTTCAAGGGTGCAGCCAGAATAGCTTGGCGCCAAGCTATTCTGGCACAACCCTTGAACTATTTTAGTCAAACTTATTTTGCACACTGGTGTATTCTGATGGATAAGGGTTATATGAGATTCAGTTTCAAATGTTCATAACATGTACACTCATCTTACTTGATTGTTTTTGTGTGCTACAGTAATTACCCTAAATATTTGACCGCCCTAAATATTCAACCACAAGCTGTTTTGGGCGATTTTTCTGCAAAATAAAAACTTGCAAATATTCGACCAGCACTACAAAATCGTGTCCTAAATATTTGGCCCAAAAATCGATGACACAAAAGTTTTTGAAAGTCACAGAGTTTATAAGAAGAGCAAGAAGAAAAAATAAGCGAAGGTGGATTTGGCGTATTTAGGGTAAGATAACCCACCTTTCTACCGAAGCTGACACCACATGGAAAATCTCTGTCTCAAAACGGCTAACATCTTGCAAATGCAAGAGTCATAGATGCTTAAATGTGCCCACAGGGTGAGGGGGCTCATGAGAATTTATGACTTGCTGGCTCAGTTTCTCTCTGTTTTGTTATGTTCATGTAGAATGCTTTAGTAATAATAAGCGCATTAAATAGGCGCTTTATCCCAATTGAAAATCGGCTCAAAGCGCCGCCGCGAACTGAACCCAACAAGCACGCTCACGTAAATTACGCGCATTCACTCACACACTGTACATAAACACAGAACATTCACGTGGTGCTAAGGGCAAGTTCAAGCGAGCTACTGTAGTTTTTGGAAATTCAAAATCGTTTGTATTTGAAATTTGATTAAGTGGGCTGAAACTGATACCAAAGTGGAGGGGGAGGAAGAGCCGGAGTACCCGGAGAAAGTACCCCCGACGGTCCGTCCGAATTAACGGTGACACTTACTAGAGGAGAAAAATCCGACGCCGGAACCCGTAGTCGAACCACGCACCTTTAGCATTGGTGGCAGGCGCCTTAACCACTGCACCACGGACCGCCCCAATTGTAATTGTATGCTCGGTTACCTCATGTGGATTTCTTTTTCCATTGCTTTTCTCATCAGGATAGCAATCTGCATTGTTTTCTGTGTAGCTACATTACAGATCTCAGTCTGAGCAGACGGTGTACAGAGTACATGTGTGTCTTGGTACCTAGCCAACTTGTGATGCCCGCCAGCGTTAGAACCAAGGCTACGCGCTTTGTTTCACAACAGTGTGATTGACGCGGGAAACTGAAGAGTAATGTGTCGCTCTTCACAAAGAGTGTAGTGATCTGCCGGGATACACCGAGCAATCACTGCGTTCTTACAGCTGACCTTGTTCTAAAAATTAAGTTGAAGTCATGAATCTGAATGGCACATTTCTAAGTTCTAGGATGAAAATCTTAAAATTAGGTCACTGGATTCACAGTGCTCAGAGACACGCAGTCCTCTGCACCTATACACAGCAGGTAATCGCGCATCAATGTAACAGAGAGCCAGTGAGACATTGAGCTCCTGAGTCCATGCACTTCACAGATGCACTTGACAATCTATTATTCATCATTTCATGGAGGTGATGGGCAGTTTGCCTGCATGTAAAAAGTGGTTGAATATTTAGGGTAATTACAGAAGTATCACTGAAAGTGTCTTTTTTTCTGTATTTCAGGAAACCAGTGAAAGATTGGGTTCGGAACGATGGACTGTGGTTCTACATAGTGGCCTAGTAAGTTGCAATCTCACCTCCAAAAAGACAGTGCATCGCAAAATATGTGTGCTAGCTGGTCTGTGATTTGGGACATTAAAGTTGCAGCCTAGAGCATTAAGGTCCAAAGTAACTGATCAGCACACAAACATATTGTATATATTTGATTATTTTTTATATTTTTTTGTATGAAAGAAAAAGTTGTGATAATCTGCAGTTAGTGTGTGTGGTGTGTGTGTGCACAGATGAGCGTGTTTGTTTTCTCATTCTTTACTTTTTCAGGGTTAGCACTAATTTTCATAAACCTGATGTAACAGGCGGAAAGTCGCAGTAAGGGTTCCTTTCGTTTATTAAGCAAACCCCCACCAGCAGTCAGGTGCAACATGTCAAGAGTACAATCGGTGGCAAGCCAATGTCAAATGCAGTGTAGTGAGTATCGGATTGCTGTTAAATATATTGATGGTGAGTACAGATCAGACACAGAGTTCAGTTCACTATGTTACAGACTCCCCTGCTAATAGTTGGCGTCCTCGACAACATCTAAATATCCTGCCACGCCTGTCTAGGATAATCTTTATCAGGAGAGTTTGCGTTGTCAACAGTTTCTCAAACAGTCCCATTTCTTGCTGGATGGCTGTAACGGGGAGATGGTGAGGGTTGCTATGATGCCCCTTGTTGTGGCGTGTCGATCTCCGGGGAATGCTGCGCTCCCCTGCTTGAACATTGCCGGGGTCATGTCCTAAGGGTGAACCTCCATCTCTGACCTGGTGTCTCATGTCACCAGCAGTGGTGTCATAGCTCTGGTTGTTGTTGCTGTCACCGTTTGTGGTGAGGATCTGATGGTCACGCACAGAGTCTGGCCTTGATGTCGTCACCAGTGTCGCTCTTTGACGATGGTGATGGAGAAGAGGCTGTTCGCTGAGGTCTTTGCTGCACTGGCGATCGCGGTACGAGTAGTTCGGTACGATGTAGTGTCCTAACAGATCCGCCATCGTCCGCAGAGTGCACCATGTAAGTGTTTCCTTGTGAATCTGGCCGGCGGAAAACTGTGTACGGTTCACTACTCCACGTGTTCTGGATCTTGTTTCTACCTCTGACCTGACGGTTGCGAGCGTAAACAGTCGTCCCCTCTGCAATGCTGTCATCATTAACCCTGGAGGCCACAGCTTCCTGTCTCTTGAGACCTCTATCCATCAGCTGCTGTGCCAGTTTGTGGGCTTGCTGGAGATGCTTCTGGTGCTCCGCGAGCCAATCATCGACCCTAACGGGAGAATCCGTCACGGGGGAATTCCAAGGAGGCTGTCGATGGGCAGGTAAGGGTCTCGGCCAAAGAACATGAAGTATGGGGTGTATCCAGTTGTTGAGTCAACTGTTGCATTATAGAAGAAGACCAGCTCTGGCAAATGTTCCGGCCATCTTCGTCTCGCTCTTTCGGGGAGTGTTCGCAGTCGGTCGTGCATGGTTCAATTGAAGCGCTCACATTGGCCATTTCCGCTTGGGTGAAATGGTGTGGTGCGACTCTTGTCAATGCCATACAGCTTGCAGAGTTCCTTTATGATATCACCCTCAAAATTCCTCCCTTGGTCGCTGTGCAGGCGTTTGGGTATGCCATACTTGAGAAACCAGCTGTTTACCAGGGCTTTCGCTACACTCCGTGCTGTTTGATCTTTGCAAGGGACTGCTTGAGTGAATTTCGTGAAGACATCGGTTAGTACCAACACGTTCTCTAGGCCACTGGTTGAACGTTCGAGAAGGGTGAAATCCATTGCGAGGACTTCTAGGGGATGGGTGGCGGTGAGCGTTCCCATGGTGGTGTGGACTCTTCTCCCTTCCTTTGCAAAGAAACATCTTTCACAATCATTTGTGTATCTGGTGATATCAGCCATCATGCCTGGCCAAAATCACCTGCCCTGGGCAAGCTTGCAAGTCTTCTCCACTGCTAGGTGCCCGGCATCATCGTGGACTGCTTTTAGGACGTCTGGTTTCAGTGATGAAGGAGGACCTGGAGTACGTCTCTACCGTTGTCCTGCACCACCCTGTAAAGGGTTCCGTTCCTGTCCTTCAGCTGGTTCCAACAGCGGAGTATTTTCCGCACGTTGGGGTTTTCCCTAGCTGCTTGTCGTTTGGTGGGTTTGTGACCGATTCTGTAGAGCTGCCAGACCCATTTCAATGTGGGATCATGCTGTTGTAACCTGGGCAGGTCAGCTGCTGGTAGGGAGGAAGGAGCAGAAGTATGCGTTGACCTGACCTGGATTTCGTGCAGAACAAACTCTGGGGTGAGGTTTACGATGGTTGTTCTAATTTCAGATGGTACGGCGGTGGCTGTGGCTTGAGGCTCGTCGCATTCTGCCATCAATTGCTTGACATGGACCTCCCTTCTGCTGAGTGAGTCCGCGTTCCCATTAGATCGCCCAGAGCGGTATTTCACTGTGAAGTTGAAGTTGGCCAGTTCTGCGGCCCAGTGAGTCTCTGCCGCACCTAGCTTGGCGGATGTCTGGATGTAGCTGAGAGGATTGTTATCGGTATAGACCGTGAAGGTGCTGCCCTGCAGAAGATCTCTGAATTTCTTGGTGACTGCCCAGCGGAGTGCAAGCAATTTCCAACTTCATGCTGCTGTACCTTTTCATGGATGTCTCTTTTTCCCTGAGTCCCCTGCTGGCGTAGCCAATGACAACTCGCTTTCCGGTCTGTTCTTGCGATAAAGCAGCTCCCAGGCCTTGGAGGCTGGCGTCGATCTCCAGGATGTAGGGCAGCGTAAAATCTGGGTAGCCGAGGACTGGAGCTGCTGTTAGCTTCTGCTTCATGGTCTGGAATGCCTGAGTACATTGCTCGTTCCATCCGCTCAAACGTTTGCTGCGTCCCAAGCCTGGTGTTTTATTCAGCAGAGCGTGCAAAGGGGCTGCGATCTGAGCGAAGCCAGGTATGAATCGGCGGTAATACGAGGTCAGCCCGAGGTAAGCCCGTTAGTCCTTCTCGCTGGTGGGCGACTGCCAATCTGCCACTGCGGAGACTTTGTCTGGGTTGGGTAGTATTCCCTCAGGTGTAACCATGTGACCAAGATAATGCAGACGGCTGAAAAGCAGGTGGCATTTGTTGGGCTGTCCCTTCAAGTTGAAGTTTGAGAGCCTTGATAGCACCATTCCTAGTCTTTCCAGCGTCTCGTCGAAGATTTTCCCAAATACCAGGAGGTCATCCATGTAAATGAGTAGGGTCTGGAAGTTTTGATCACCAAAAATCATCTTGTCCATTACCCTCATGAGCATGGCCAGCGCATTACAAAGCCCGAAGGCCATTCTGGTGTATTCGTAGAGACCTCCAGTGCCGACCCGGAACGCTGTTTTTTCTATATCATTTTGCGCCACTGGAATCTGGTTAAAGCCATAAGTTAGATCCAGGCTGCAGAAGTAATTAGATCCTTTCAGCACATCCAGGGCCTCCTCGATTCTGGGCAAAGGGTAGGCGTCTTTGTGTGTCTTAGCATTCAATCCTCTATAATCGACGCAAAAGCGATCTTGCCATTTTTCTTTTTTGCAATGACGCTTGTAAGGCATAAGGGCTGCATGACTCGTGGATGATGCCCTGTTTCAAAGCAGACTGCACATAGTCCCTCACTTCAGCCCAGTACTGGGGTGGGATCCTGCGGTGTGGGACCTTGACGGCAGTGTCATCATCCGTTACGATACGATGATGGATTACATCGCAGAAGCCAAGGTCATCCTCGCCTCTGCTAGAAAAATGCTCATAACTGTGGAGGAGTGTAGAGAGACACAGGCCCTGCTCTTGGGAGATGTCTCCAACAGATACTTCAGACATGATGTCTCTACGTGCATCGTGCGATGGCAGTACTGTGGCTTCCTCGATGAGGATTTCTTCCTGTGTTACAGTCACGCTGTACTGGTGCCGGGTGTCGGCTTCAGCTGCACATGTTATAGGGACGTAGGGTTTCAGGTAGATATCTCTGTCACTGACATTAGCGACCTGAACTGGTACGACCCCTTTATCGCCGAGTCGAGAGAGGCATCTCCCAACTCCGATTCCGGCCGGAAGGTACAGCTTGTCCGATGGCTCGACTAGAATGTCGCGCGTAGTACCCAGCGCAGCTGGCTTGGTTGTGCATGAGATTACTTTCACGCTGCGTGCTGGGATCAGAACAGGCCGTCTCCCCAGTGGTTTCACGTAACTGTCGCTTGAAATGGCGTTCTCTTCATACAGGGCATTTACGCCTTGCCATAGAGTCGACTCCGGATGGCTACCTCCATCGACAGCCTTAATGTGTCTCAAGATGTTGGAACCGAGCACACCAGGTACCTTCTTCTGCTCGGCCATGACACCCTGAGGATCTCTAACCACTAAGAATTCCATATTAGGTAAAGTTCTATTCATCACTGTAATGTCTAGCTCTACATAACCAATAAATGGCACCTCGAGGCCTTGAGCGCCGGAAACCTTTAGGTAAGGGGAAACATCGTCAATGTGTATTGTGTCACTAAAAACATGTCTAAAGAATGACTCGGTCAGGGTTGAAACCTGTGCGCCTGTATCAACAAGACATTTTACATCATGCCCCCCAATGTTTATAGTTACCACTGGAAGTCTCCAACAGCTTTCTCCAGCCGTGATGAGCCACGAGCATGTTGACCTCGTCCACCTGTCATCTGGCTCACAATGGCAGGTGTCTCCCATTTAACGGTCGTCCTCGGCCAGTCTGCTGACGTTGTGGACAGTGCCGTTGAAGATGTCCTGTTGCATGACAGATGTAGTATCGACGGGCTTCCCCTGGCTGGCTCCATGCTGTGCCCTCTGCTTGGTGACGGCGTGTAAGGTCCTCCAGCTGAGCTGTGAGCTGAGCGATCTGCTGCTG